>JAPZDV010000002.1:12980368-13032373 GCA_029814665.1 Acanthurus lineatus | reverse complement strand
GTCAAATAATATTAAGCAACTTTGATGACAGTTTTAAACCACCATAATTATCTACAAAGACAAATGAAATATATACTACAAGTTGGCATGTTGGGATATAGATAAACATATTGTTATTATTGTTTTTAGTAATTAGGTTGGGTTTTATTAGGGTCAGTCCTTGTAGCAAAAGTGTTCTGTTTCAACATGACAGTGATCTCTTGCACAAAGCACAAAGATCTTGACTTGCCTGCCCAGAGCCCCCACCTCAACCCCAAGGACCTTCAGAGTGAACTGTGACACCAAGTGTGAGTCAGACCCAACATCACAGCACAACCTGACTCAGGCTCTTCAGACTGAATGTGGTCAAAATCCCTGCAGCCAGGTTCAAAAACCCTGTGAAAATCCTTTGGGGGAGAGAGGAGGCTGCCCTCATACGAACGTTTCGGTTTTGGAATGATGGGTGTGATGTTTTGTGTGTCTACATACTTTTGGTCACAGCAAAGCTGAGCTGGGATTTTGTTTTGGCTTCTGCACAACAGTATCTTAGAAAAAACATCCCTTCACTCAAATTTTTATAAGATCAGGAGAAGTCAGAGATTTCATAACCATGACATCACAAGAACTGGAGGCTTGTTACATATTCAAAGACTCTTCAATCTGCACATGCATGCTGTTTTTGATGAGCAACAGCACATGAATCTGTTCAAATCATTCATAACTGCATCCATATGCCACTCATTCAAATTCGCCTTCTATTTCCAAATGCGAGCCATTTTTTACAGCCTCTATCTGGACGTGATCATCATTTACCATCTGTCTTGTGCTTGCAATGCCACGTTTCATCCACTGGTGGCCTCATATCACCTGCCTACTTGCTTTCTTATCTAACATGTCTGTCTGGACTGTTGCTTCATGCGTTAGTCTAGATTATCACGTGGGAAAGTCATGCTCAAAATCCTGGGTTACAACACCATCTGCTGATGAGTTTGTGGCAGGAAAATATGGAAGTCTCCCACTTCACATTTCTTACTGTCTGTGAATCTTGTGAAAAAGATAATGACTCAGCTTTTGTCTGTTTTCCCGAGCTAGTGTGTAGACTGCTGCCACTCGCTCATTGTGTTGATGATAATTACCAACGCTGTCACCAATTACATCGAGGTGTGATGATTTAAGGTGTCAATGCTTTCTCCTGCCAGTAGTCAGCCTTTCCTTTCCAGCCTCTTCCTACTCATCCTCTAGTATCAGCCATATTGGAAGGTGTCACTTTATGCCTGATGATTATTCACAGCCACCTGTCTCTCTCTGCAGTGCTTACAGTGACGTTCATAGATGCATGGCGGTTTGTTTCAAAGGGTTAGAGAGAGTTCATAGTGTGCAACTTTTCTTCTTAACTGTGTTTCTCCTCCTGTCTGCACCACTGCATTTAAGCTTTATTCTCCACCAATCAGCACCTCAAAACAAAAATGTGGGCCCTGCACATGTGAAGCCACAGTGAGTCACGTCTCTCTTTAATACATGCATTGCCATACATGTGCACTTACTCATATTCCACTAAGACAGGCTGAATTATATAAAATGCTACTATACTTCAGTCCTTTTTATCCACATACTTAAATTACTGAAGGTTTAAAAAATAGATTTCATCATTATTGTCACAGTTTAAAGAGCTGATATAGGGAAATTGTTTCCAACAAGTCTTAGCCCAGTTTGCAAAATAGAAGTAGCATATTTTCAAAACTTATAGATACAATTTATATGTTAACAAATAGTTCTGTAATTGAAGGCGATGTTACTTTATTTGCTATGTTTACTGTTGTGATATTAAGTAAATAGACATGTGAGACGCAGCTGAATAAACAGAGGCTGTGTTAAATAAACAGACAACAAACTGTTTTTGTTCCACCTCCTGCCAAATAAATACTTTGATCATGGGGGGATATTTAAATATTTAAATATTTTATAACATTTACCTGAAAGATTATTGTAAAATCACAAGAAATCCCATTAACACAGAGAAAAAATGCAATTTATCACATGTTATTCATGTTGATATAAATAAAAGGGTAACAGCAATACAAAACATTTTCTCCCTGGCATTCAGACACACACACACACACACACACACCAGTCAGAGCTGTATATGATATCAACAAGACGTATTGGGCTGTAAAAACACAGACAGATCCCAGCGTGTGGGATGAATGATACGGGCTGTTTGTGAACAAAGGCAAATTACTTTGACCCACTGGGGCAAAAACTGCAAAGGTCTCTGATTGGCAGCTTTAAGTAAATTAGCCAGCATGCTGCCAGACACAAGAGAAGGCCATTAATTGACTTTTATCTTTTAATTCTCCTTTTCCTTACCGTGACATGCTGCTTCCATACAGTAATAACCTTCAGGGTGTGAAAGTCAGCGTCTGTGTGTCTCCAGGGGTTTGGCGAGCACAAGTGAGAAGAAAGACCTCTGACTTGACCCTGTGGGCAGCAGATAGCTGGTCACCTATCAGGGGGTCTCACACCATCCCACCACAAGTCAACATGGTGGTATTATATGAGCACCACATTGACATGAGACAGATCGCCCTTTGATCAGCAAACATTCACCCAAAACAACAAAATCTCTCTATATTTAAATGCTGTAACCAATGAGAAATGATATATTTTATAAGAAATCCACCACCTATGAAAAAGTGTTAGATACATACCTCACTGCTGAGTGTGAGTCATGGAGGTGCGGAACAGAATTGTTTAAAAGAAGCTGAGTTTTTTTACACAAAATTGACTTGACTCTGTGGTGCGAGTTAAACTTAACTAATTAGTCCATTGTGGATTGGTCTTTCAATCCCATTGTCCCAAGCCAGTGGTATGCTATTGATCCAGCCAGTCAAATCAATCTAATCAATCAATTTGCAGCAGGCCAAGTGAGAGAACCCACAGGTGACAAAACAGACATCTGAGGTGACTGACTGCTGTCTTTCATTTGGCCTGAAATCTCTTTTAAACTGTTTTTTCTTTGAATGATTTGAGGATCACAAACTATTTGCTCACAATTACGGATGTGCTCAGTTTGCAGGGAAACATAAGTGGGTTTATATCTATGAAACTCCTCTTACGATGTCAAAGTAATCTGAGCAAAATCTCCAAAGAAATCCCTGCTTAGAACGCAGCTGTTCCATCATCTTTGACAAAATAACTTGTTTTTTGCTCTCTGAGAACACCAACATGAGTGCAGTGGAGGGATGTTAGAAAGCCTGTGGAACGGCGAGCTCCCATTGGCTGCTGCGCGCCTGTATAAAGAGCCGCAGTGGCAAATTCAATCAGATCAACTGCGAGCATCCTCAGATAACCAGGCGTCGGGACGCGCGAT
This sequence comes from Acanthurus lineatus, assembly GCA_029814665.1. Taxonomy (NCBI): domain Eukaryota; kingdom Metazoa; phylum Chordata; class Actinopteri; order Acanthuriformes; family Acanthuridae; genus Acanthurus; species Acanthurus lineatus. The sequence goes on along the minus strand of JAPZDV010000002.1, from coordinate 13,029,024 downwards.
CACACAAGGACGATTTCCAGGCTGTTCTGCTGCTTGTTATTGACATTTTTAAGAAAAACAAAGACACGGGACCCTCACTAACACCATGAAGGAAAGGAGAAATACACAGCCGCTGGTGGTGAGATGTAAACTGGTTCTTGTTGGAGACGTTCAATGCGGAAAAACGGCGATGTTGCAAGTCCTGGCGAAGGATTGTTATCCAGAGGTATGTTCTAATGTGGCCAGTTTTTGTTTGAAAAAATCAACAACAAATATAGGGATTTAAAGCTGTTTAATGTTTTGTTTATATTAAGATTGTTAAGTTTTCTTAAAATGATTCAGTGTGGCTGAGGAAAACGGTGCGTCTGTTGCAGTCACAGTAATAATGCGCATTTTCCCATATTTCTGTCCTCTTGCATTATTTTGCACGCATTTACCGTGAGTGCCTCTTTTAAACGCTTTTGCTTTTTTGTAAGGCAAGGCGTTTTTAGTAAATGTACGCATTCGTGATTGCTTCAGGTTTTATTGGCCAATGCAACATATTTCCTGCAGCCGCAGTGATTCACGTGATTGATTGATTGATTCGAAATTCCTTCAAAGTGGCTCAAATTTTATTAGGCATATGATTTAATTGACCCCCCTCAGTGCGTGTTTTCGTGTTGCAGTAATTAGCTGGATAGATTTCATTACCTGTAGCTGAGTGACTGACGCCTCCCAACTAATGGCACCGTGTTGCTAATTGCTCCCCAGACCTACGTGCCCACGGTGTTTGAAAACTACACAGCCTGTCTGGAGCTGGAGGAGCAGCGGGTGGAGCTCAGTCTGTGGGACACTTCAGGTAAGGACTCACATTTTGATGTGTCTGCTCGGCCTCTCGTGGCCTGCTGTTCTACCTGCAGCAGTAACGCAGACTTGGATATGAGGCAATGCGATGTGAATGTAATGAGCGTCTGCCTCAGTTGCGCCTTTCCTCGCAGATATCCCTCTTTGGGAATTGTCATGGCCCTGTCTGTCTTGAAATTAAGGAGAAAAAAGAAAGTGGTGTTTAATGATTTAACCCTTTGAGATTTACAGTCAGGCTTTATTCTTTTTTGCTTTGGTGCGAGGGCACATAAAATAGGCACTTGTTGAACTGCGGAGCCTCAGTCGTCTTTCAAATCTGTGAATTGCAGCAATAAAAATTCCTTTCATATCCCGTTTTTTTGCATGTGGCAGGATGGCAGGATTGTCACATCCTCAAGTGCGTTTCTCTTATTGGAAACTATGCAGGAAGACAGTGATTATCCCGCGTGACTTGTTTTTGCTGCTGACTTTGTGCATCATATGTTCGTTTAGACTAAGCGTGAAAAACAGGGTCACTGTGTCAGTGTGGATCTCCTCGGGGATCTGCTGTTTAGAGTGTTGACCTGGATACTGTGAGCACGGGTCTGCAGCACCTGTTTGATCCCCTCCACGCTCACTGCACAATGGTTCCTCTCTCCAGCCTACATCCCATCCCATAGTCTCCATTCACACTCGTGCTGAATGTATCTGCAGCCCCACTAGGTCACCATAGCTGAGCAAGTTGGCTTCTGTGTGTGTGTGTGTGTGTGTGTGTGTGTGTGTGTGTGTGTGTGTGTGTGTTTTCTTTCTATGTACAACAAATCCTTTATGTAACAGACCCACTTGTATGAGATGATGCAGTATTTAATGTGCTCTTGCTTTTCCCAATCATACAAGAGCAGTAAGAGTAAAAAAAAAAAAAAAGTGAATGTAATTCCCTCCCCAGACCAAATCCTGCTTTTTAATCCCAGACTGTGGACCTCTGGTCTGGCCAACAGGAGTGGGCCTGGTGCTGGAGGATGATGGGTTCACAGAGAGACATCCTGTTGAGCAGGAAGGTTTTCTGGAGCAGACAGACACGAGGCAGCTCAGAAACTCTGGTGACCTGCATTTGCCTCCATATGCTGCTTCGAGTCACCCACTCAAACAGCATGATGCAGGGGATTAAGACTCTGAATAGGACCAGTGGGCCACCCCTTTTGACTGACCCACTGAGCTTTCTTTCTTTCTTTCTTTCTTTCTTTCTTTCTTTCTTTCTTTCTTTCTTTCTTTCTTTCTTTCTTTCTTTCTCCATATTTCACTTGTTTATACAGTTGTTATGTTCACATTTTACACATTTTCTTTAGACTCTTTTCATTCTTTCATTCTGCAACTTTATTCCTCTCTCTATTAATCCCCTTTTCACTCCCTCATCATTCACGCAAAATAGCAAAACTGCATTAATTAGTTTCTGGCTGATTTTTATTCTATGAAAAAAATAGATACTCATTAATAAACACATATCATGCAGTCACAGTATAACATAGAGAATGTACATATTTTTTTAAATTAAAACTTAAAAATAAAAATTAAATTGGCCACATGAGGTGTCACAGGATTTTTTCTCTCTCTTGTTCCACCAAGAGAATGACTTAATTCACCCGCTCCTCCCCATCATTTGTTATAGATGCCTCTCATGTATCTCATGTCAGACTCCTGGTGATCGACGACAGCCGCAGGGGCTATTTGTTGGTCACACCATGCAGTTTCTTCTTCCTACTGTAATTTGCTCTAATTGTGTGGAGTTGTGCTGCTGCGGCCCCTCCACGCAGAGTGGGTCTCCTCATTATCCCAACTCCCCTTCATTGATTGGACTGACCTCATCACCGGCTCCACATGGCAGGCAGCTCCTTCTCCCGGCACCGCCATGGATTTATAGACCAAAATCAATCCAGCGGGTTTAATCAGTCCAGTCTGATCAGACATGTGTGTGTGTGTGTGTGTGTGTCATGCAGTGAATTATGAACCTTGTTATGGTGTTAGTGGGTAATGTATTTCAGGTTGAATGGTTTTGATGATAAAGCCTTTGAGTTTTAGAGGATACTGTATATATTATAATATAAATAATCTTGTATGATTAATGAGGGAGATGGACTTTTAATGAACCCAATATCCATTCAAGCTGATGAAACAATCTCTATAATTGTATAAGAAGAATTAAAGAGAGGCATTGTTAAAGGTCAGATGTGTAGGAGTTAGTGACATCTAGTGTTGAGGTGTATTTGGTGTGTATGGCTTGCCTCACCCTCTCATTTCAGTGCATGTAGGCGTGCTCATGTTCACTGCAAATCTCATAAAGTCAGATACTCCACATTAACCCAGTGTTTGGATTTCCCCTCCTGGATTTCTGTAAAAAACATGGCGGTGCAACTTGACAAAACTCAAGACAGCTCGCTCCCTCTGTATATGTAAAAGAGTCATTCTAAGTTAGCAAAATCATAATGATTCTTATTTTTAGGTGATTATACACTAATGGGATCATGCTTATAATTTTTCAGTTGCTCCTCATAAATATTACAAACAGGATCTTTAGTAGACAATAACATTTATCTCATTCCTACAGGCTGCTCAGCTCTCTGTCATTTTTGTGGTTCAGTCTGTTTTAAGGCTGCAACTAATTTTTTTTTTTGGTTAAGGTTAATCAGTCCATCATCTTATAATCCATTGTTTGATCCATATGTAATTTCAGAGGGCAGTAGAAAGTTAATATCTGCCATTTAATTTTTTGTCTAATAAATAGTCAACAATCAATTTTCTACGTTTAATTTGAAATGACAAAGGCAGGACATTCTTCATTTGCGAACTGACACTGTTCAATATTTATTTTTCCATTGTAAATGACTAAAATTAGTTAAGAGTTTTTTAAGTTTTTTAATTATAATAAAGGATAAGCTATTATCTTAATGTGATGGACCTTTAAACATCCTAATAGAAGATTTTCAACTCTGAAACTCTGACTTGAACTTTGTAAAATAACACCAGCAAAACACGCTTTAAATTCAGTGCGCATCACAGCTTTGGCTTAAATTTTTTAAACAATCTGTTTTTTGACTCAGCTTCAAAACGCAGGGTGTGATAAGCTTTGACAGTGTCAAGTTACAAAGTAAAGCTTGTTAGCAGCTCAGACGTGGTGATGCTCAGGAACAAAGAGCCGTCCTCCCTCTCTGCAGGGGGCTTTGGTGGTGATTCTGACTGACTTTGGCATGTGAAACCAGGGAACAACTGTCTGACGCAATGGAGTGTGTTTTTTGGCCTGGCTGTGAAGTCCGTAGTTATCAGCTGCAGCAGCAGCAGCAGCAGCAGCAGCAGCACAGCTCCCAGCCGGCTGAGTGTGGGTGGAGGGGCTGAGCTAGTCTCATCCCCAAATCTGTGAGTCATCCCATCACTGGATCATTAATCTGTCTGACCCCTGCATTCTCAGTACAGGAGAGCAGTGCGCTAATGATGAAGACGGACTCTGTCACCCATTCGATATAGCACACATGCACAAAAATATGGTCCCTGTCTCACTCGTGCACACACAGAAATAGCAGATTGTCCCCTCCCCCACCTGTATGCTCAAACACAAGGCCCGTCGTCTCGGCCTGTGAAGCCTGCGTCTGCTCTGGCCCAATTTCCACCTCGACACGTAGCTCTGGGCACCGCACCATCAAGACGGATGGAGTTGAGCTCAGCCGCAGGAATTTGCTCTTTCTTTTCCTTCCATTCCCCAGTTAGTCAGCCTCTCTCTCCATGTTTCATGCCTCAGAAACTCTCCATCTGTTGTATAGGCATGCTTTTCAGAAAAAGGAAGAAATGGGACATTTGGAGCAAGCTCAGGCTCAGGCATGTGTATTGATCTGACTATGCGAGCCATTCTGTGGGTTGTAGCAATGGAGAGAAGGAGGGAAGAGGGGGGAAAGAGACAGAGACTGGTACTCTGTGATATCAGACTGCAGGGGGTGAAGGATTAATGGCATAGGAGGGCTCTTTGTGATCTGCCTCAGTCGGTGACACTCCTGCTTTCCCTCCTCTCTTCCTCCTGGCTTTTCCTTGCCACAAAAGAAACAGCTATCCTTACAGGATTAGAAACTAGGTCCTGGAGTGTCAGGAGAGTGCTGCCAAGGCTGCTCCTTTACCCAAACAACATGCTGTGGAGCTCCAAACACTAATATTTACACATTCATATCCTTTTTTTATTTATTCCTCCGCCTACCGAATTGTTCGTCTGAAATCAAAGATGGAATCGATTTCTGTGGTGCAAAAAAAAACACATCCTAGACGTCCCCTCCATCTCCCTTCCCCCCTTGGCAGGGTAACTAATTTGTCAGCTTTAATTGCATAGGCTCTTGGACCCCCTGTGCAGCTCTCCATTGATTGCTGCATTTAGATCAGTGGCCATTTAATGCAGAATCACACCCAGTTTCTCGGCTGTGTGGTAACCCCTTGTGGGAGATTGAGAAGATTTATAGTGCGCCCCTGCCTCTTGATTCTCCAATGAGATACCTCTGAGTGGCCTTACACACAAACACAAACACACACACACACACACACACCCACCCATACACACACTCATCATCCCAGTGATGCTAATTGTTCTGATCTTAATGTGTGTCGATTTCCACAGCTAGCAGACACAAAGTTGTCTCACAGATATTGTGGCTTTTCTGCTCCAGCTCTGTGTGTGTAAATGTGTGTGTGTGTAATGTAAACGGTGTTAGGGCAATAATGTAATTTGCATTCTGAAGGTGCCAACATCTGTCCTCTTTGTAAAACCTCATTCACAGTAAATCAGTGACTATAATCAGGAAGTTTCAGTTAATTAAATTTTTTAAGAGTAGAACAAAGTCCATTTTTTTATCTAAAGGCATAGAAACAGTCATAATACAACAGGCGTATCCCTTTGTTCCTCTGCAGAGATGTTTACCTTCTTCAGGACATTGAACCCTGAGGAGTTTCATCACAGCTTGTCATTATTCCACTCACAGCGCCCAGCAGCTGGCAAATTCAGTTTTACCCTTTGATAATGTGGAAAATCATTAAGTATTCATGAAACGCATGTATGTGCACACATCCGTGTTGCGTGTGCTTTTTCATACATCTTTTTTTTTCTGATGCATTGTTTCCTGTGCTGTAAATCAATTAGGACGCTTGTGTAATATCTAACACTATCTACACAGACTGCTTTTGTTATCTGTAGCTATAAGAGGAACACCGGATCCCTTTTGGGATTCTCACGGAGCCTAAAGCAAACATTTTAATCCCATTGAGCTGCTCCTCTTCTGTTTCATCTGATCGCAGATTGGGTTCACCCCTGGCTGCTGCCAAATTTGAATAGCAAGTCTTTGTGTCATTGGGTGGGTTGTGAATGTTTGTGTGTGATGTACGTCTGTGGCCCCTAAACTCTGTTGCAGAGCAGAGGAATGTCCCTAATAGTGGGTGGGTGGGCAGTTTGCGGTGTAAAATGATTGATTGGCAGTGGAGGCGAGCCTTTATGGAGAGGTGGGAGGACTGCCTGATGTAGATGGTGGATTCCAAGGCTGTTGCTGTGGTAACAGAGGGACTGGAGGTATTGCGCGCCGAGCAGAGGATTTTTTGGGGGGGTGGGTGGTTTACTTAAGGATTCTGAGCATGAGTGGGAGCGTCTGCCTGCCCCGAGCCCCACTGTTCCACTTGCGTAATCTACTGCAAGAGAAGATCAATGAGGATTTAGAGCTCGATTGTCATCTTCTCTCCCTCTGAAATGGCAGCAGAGGATATAGGAACAGGGAAAAGAGCAGTTTCAGGGGCAGCAAAGTGAGGCTCAGCAGGAGAAGTGATGCTGATTGCATATAATCTCTGCAGCTGCATTCTCTCGTTCTGCATTTCTCTTGCTGGTTCACCCTTTCTGCTGTGTCCAACTTGCATGTTTTTACAGCAATGGTTTCTTGAGACAGACTTCTCTTTAAATCTACCAATCATTGGCTCATATCATAAACACCCAACACTATTCCTTTAATAATAAAGTATGAAATAAAGAAATATGCATTGTAGGACAGTATGTGCCATAGCAAAAGGCACTTTTCCATCAAACATTCAGAAAAAAACTTTACAGTTGGATTTTTAGAACTATTAGGTGTGGAGACTACTTGTGTGTGTTTGTGTGTGTGTATGTGTGTGCGTACGAGTGTGTGTGTGTATGTGTGTGTTCACCCAAAGATGAGAAAAACATCCACAACCTTTGCCAAAATGGCTGTGCAAGATTCCTTGGAACCTAAATCTCTCAATTCAGCAATATTCAGCTCTGTACTTATTCTGCTATAAATTCCTGTGGTGTTGAGGGGCAGCACTGACATCTCTGATGGCCCATGGGATTTGCTGAAATCAGAGATGCCTGCATTTGTTTGCTTTTTTCAAAGTTTGTCTTGTATTTTATCCACATTAACAAGTCTCTTTGTTCTGCCCTCTAAGGTTCCCCGTACTATGATAATGTGAGGCCCCTTTGCTACAGTGACTCTGATGCAGTTTTGCTGTGTTTTGACATCAGTCGTCCCGACACTGTGGACGGCAGTCTGAAAAAGGTAATGACTTCAATACTTTACTTATGCAATCTGCATTCTCTCTTATTTCACCTTTTCTCACAGTTAATGTGCCAGAATTCCTTCAAATAAAGCATATTTTCATAAAAGTTAACGTAAAGGAAATATGGAGCAATGCATATTTGTGTCATTTACTTCACTAATTGTCCTTTTGTATCCACAGTGGAAAACTGAGATCCTGGACTTCTGTCCAAGCACACGTATCCTGCTCATTGGCTGTAAGACTGACCTGCGCACAGATGTCTGCACGCTGATGGAGCTGTCCAATCAGAAGCAGACCCCCATCACATACGAGCAGGTTAGACAAAAGAAGCAAAACAGATAGTCAGGAATATAGTCAAGCCCAATTAAAAACATAAAAATAAAAAGAACAGTAATTAAACTTTTGTCTTTATAGCAATCATTTTGTTTCTTTATTTTATATTAGGGCTGAAAAAGCTGAAAAAATAAATGTCATAATAATAAGCAGACTTTTTGATGTAGATAAACATACATGCTGATATCTGTTTAAACTTAAAACATCTCATGATGGATGTCAGTACCCATCCACTGAGGCTGTTAGCATCGAAGGCTTGTATTTGCTTGTATTTCTGGAATAATATTCAAATCTGACTTACTAATTGCTTGAAAAATTTCTGGGTAATGAGGTTGCATTATAATCACAATGGCAGTTAATAAGCTATGAAAATCTTTTCACGATGACAAAGTGGTGAATAATGTAATGAGTCACCTGTTGTCCCCTAGAAGAGTCAAATAGACTCATGCTACCTCATTTGAAATGGCTGTCACTTTAAAAATTTTTGCACAGGCATCTCCCCCTGAACTACCTACTATATGGCGACCCTGGTGCAAATAGAAAACAATAAAGGTTTATAAGAGCATGTCATAAACAGCACCCTTCATCACTCCTTTTTATTGCAGGGCTCTGCCATGGCCAAGCAGCTGGGTGCAGAGGCTTACCTGGAGTGCTCAGCGTTCACCTCGGAGAAAAGCATCCATAGCGTGTTTCGCACCGCAGCCATGGCCTGCATCAACAAGCTGCAGCCTCTCCCGAAGACCAGCCCCACCCGCCGCCTCTCCAAAAGACTTCTCCACCTGCCCAGCAAGTCAGATTTGCTTTCCTCCACCTTCAAGAAGGAGAAGGCCAAGAGCTGCTCGGTCATGTGAGTGGAGACCTCTTGGGTTACAGTCATCACATGCGACCCCCAAGCCCCTGCCTCTTTGGTCTCGGGGAAGGGGGGGTGGGCACGATGGTTTTATCAGGGCTTCCTGCTGAATCCTTCCCTCACCCCCCCGGAAACCAAACACCCCTCAGCAGAGGTGGACACCTCGCTGTCCACTTGCTCCTGAACCTTTTAGCGCACATCCGTCTTTTTCCACTACTGTTTATCTTGCTTTTTCCAACAAACAATATCAGTCAAGGTTTGATCATCAAGCTATCATTGTTTTTATGCAACTCCAACGGTGTTACATCCGTCTGATTTTACTATCTCTAGGCACATGTTGATTTTGTCCAAATTGGAAATGTGCAACGTGTGACGTTTAACCTTGTGATGTAAATGCCTCTCAGACAATTCAATGGATATTTTTCTAAGTACAAAAATATATCTAGCATGAAACTGTCAGGACTTAGCAAAAATCCTGTACATCCCTCTTAGTAAGGTGTCTGAGGTGCAAAGTAGCTTGTCGCTGGTGTCCCCATTTAAGCCTGTGAAAGCACAGAGATGTATAGGGAGTAGTGGGACAAACCAGGGTGGGAGCTATTACATAGAGAGCTGTTCTCTGTGTTTCAGTGGCGATGAGAGCAGGAGTATGAGCTGTGAGTGCAGGCTGCTGTGCAGACAGCAGTCTAGACTATTTCAACCTGCATGGATTGTTGATGCATGGTTGTGTGGATCTGCACAGCGCTGCTCCACAAGCTTTCAGTGGATTGGAGTGGAGGGGGCTGAAGAGGCTCTGTGTGTACAAAAAACAAAATGAGGACACACAAATGTTAAAGGGAAGTTTAGGTGGGCTCCTGTGTCTCTGCTGTCACGGCTGGAGTCTATTTTAAAATACTATATCGATGATGAGACAGACACATTTCAAGTAGGTGAGAAAAGATGTGACCAGGAGCATTAACACAAATAGTTCAATGCAGAGCTGTTGAACATTATTTGTGAAGCTGTGGCTGGTTATTAGTGCCAGTCAAGGTGTTGTGAGACATATTTAAAAACATAGGATAACGCCTACCTAAGTCAGGCTGACTGCAAATGGAAAAATCTGGCTTGTAGTTAAAAATATTCCTCGGAAAAGATTTGTAGCATTGTATCGTTGAGAGTTTTTCAACAATTCTCAAATGGTATGCAGTTTTGAAAAATGCCTTTTATATCATGTTCCCAGAAGTCACTGAGAGTTTTTGACTACTGTAATATGCCTGTGTATTCCTCTCATTTGCAACAATCCAATGTAGCACCCCCAACGTGACTCTATCTTCCAAGACGGCTCGAGTCTTTGTGTCGTACACACTGTTAATCTATTGACCTCCAATAAGCAGCACTTACTGTAGGTTATGACGACTGCGGAGCAAAAATTGGACCCTTTTCTGAGCTTAAATCTTTGGCTTCATGGTTATGTGTGTGTGCAGCATTGATCTCTGTGCTTCTAACCATAAAGCAATAATGATTTAAGTGCTTGTGATGCAAGGTAACCTGTGTGGCAATAAAGATGCAGCTTTGTGATTACTGTCATGCTATAGCGCTCCATGGATCTCCATGTTATAGACTGAAACCATCTCTGCTGTACAAAGAGGCTACTGATATGTGTTTGCCCCTCCTCCTCCGCATAAGTAGCCACTGGTATATAAAATAACCAATGACAATGTTGTGCTATGACATATATGAGTATGAGAATAAAAGGGAACAGCGCTCTTTAAGTTGGAGGTGCTAGACTTTGCTGTCAATTTTGCATAATCAAAATTAAAAGTATAGAGGTAAAATAAACTGACTGAGTAAGTTGACAGTACAGCATTATGCTTGTAAAATCAAAAAATCTACTTGGGAACCTTCAAAAAAAAAAAAGGCTAACAATCATCTTGTAATAAAAGGGCTAGTGGTAAAAAATGAAATAATGTGGGGATACTGAGAAAAAGTGATCAAAATGCACAGGCTGGCCCTGTCCAAAGAAAGCTATTTTTCCATTATTTGTTTTTATGGTTGGTGTGTATTTTTGTTTCGGTTTTTTCTTTTTATTTTGGCGGGGTATTTAAAAGCGTTACGTTTTTGAAATGTCTCCCCCGAGATTGCTGTAGCGTCTTTCTGGAGCTGTGGAGGAACTTAAAGTGGTGATTTGCACAGAGGCTTCCAGTTCATGGTCACACACTAAATTCCTCAGCATTGCCTAGCAACAATTCAGGGCAGGAAACGGAGACTGGCTCATGGGTTGGTTGTGTGGACAGAGAGGGTTGGCTCACAAGCAGACATCCCCACATCCATTATTACAGCGTCAGTTATGCATTTAATGCTGCGTTTGTTAAAAAAAAAAAAAATCTTGGTATTTTTCTTTGGGGTAGGGAGCTGATGCCAGGCCTTCCGATGATGGATAGATGGGCGGCTCACGGACCAAGTCAGTTAATATGCAGCCTTTGTGTTGTAGTCAGTGTGTGGTACAATGGTGCAGTCAAACTCCTAAGCATGTCCTATTGAAGTTGTATGATTGTACATACTGTCTCTTGTTTTATAATCATTGTAAGGCATCTTCAAGGATGTCACATGAAAATAATGTTGTTGATGTGAATATTTATTTTCTAGCTATTTTTGCCTTCTTTTGATTGACATGTATATTTGTTTAAAATCTATTTTGGAAACTGAATTTAATTTCCTTTTCTTTTTTTCTTTTGTTTGTTTGTTTGTTTGTTTGTTTTATGGTTTTTTTAACTGCCGTGTTAAATAAAGCTTGCCCTGTCTGGCACCCTTGAACTGTTGTTCTCTTGTCATTGAAGCAGTCCTTTACCGGTATATTTCCATTATCTATGACGATAATCTTTTATATATGTCCAGTTTCACAGTTTTGTCATAAATGACATTATTTACTCAAGAATACTAATAACACAGCTGCTGTTGAGATCACGTATTTGATCATGTAGGCTATCAACTATAAAATATATCAATACTTCTACACGTTTTTACAAAAAACACCCATATATTTTCCCAGCTCATTCCCTTTGAAATACACTTTAATATAATATAATATGGACAGTCATCCAGTTCTTTTACCTTCAGGGTTTTTACATTACAATATATTGATTTTGATGTATACTTTCATTAGAAACTCACAGGCTCTATCAAGATATTTTACACACACAAAAAGAATAATGTGAAATGATGCTCCTCCATTTCAAACCCTCCTGCCTTTTTTTTTTGATCACATACTTATAACAGGGTTATAATGACAGTGAATACATCTTCAGTAGAATATCACTTTAGTCATCTAAGTAAGTGTGCTGCTTGTTTTTTTTCTCCCTATCAGAGCCAGTAATTCCTTTAACTGACTCTGTGTCATTTTGCACATGCAGAGCATGTCTTATTAAGGACGGAGCACATTTAAATCACAATGGAAGGGAGATTACTGTCATTTTCCATTATTTCAAACCCTGAACTAAAATCATAGACAGTGATGATCAGGGAGTTATTATCACAGACTTAGAGAAGTAAAATGTTTCAGTCAGATGTGTAATTGACTAATGATTAACAGCATTAGAAGGATGATATGATTATGAGGATGATAGACGGGAAAGTTTTGATATCCGCCGCTTCAAATGTACATTAAAATACCTACTCTGCTTAATGGAGCAATAAAACTAATTATGTGTTAATTGTGTATCATATCATTTTAAAGGTAACAAAATGCACACTTAAAGTAATGAACATTTTCCAAGATAGATGACAGATAGATAGATTGATGGGTAGAAAGCACTTGGCCTACATTTATCAGGTAATTGGAAATCTTCACAGCTCCTGAAGATGCACAGGGCTGCTGCTCTCATCTGTCTTCAAAGACGCCACATCTGGTCACTGCCAGCTGCAGAGGTGCCTAAAACTGGCCTGATGCCCCAGAATGTGGCAGAGGTGCCAACAGGCCAACCAGCTCATGTTCCCTCACTCTGCCTCTTCTTCCGGTGCTTTGGTCTCTGACTAGTGCTAATGAGCTCTGATGACACTGTGCAGTGAATGATGTCTGCCAGGTAAAGGGACTTGAACATTATTGAACCACAATATGAAGAAGCAACAAGAAACCAGTAAGGTTTCTCTGGCCTTTTTCAAGTTAACTGGTTGCGATCTGAACAGCTGTGTTTGTTTTGCATTGTAAAGTTAACATGTCAGCATGTTACAGAGGGCTATTCAATACATTTATTACTCCTATAACTGAGGGCATAGTAGAAAAATGTGCAAACATTTCATCACTTTTTATGTTAATATGATGACAACTGCTCATTTACACAAAAGTGGAGCAACATTTGATGTTATTTTAAGTTGCTTCCCTTCCATTTGACTTGATAAGCTAAAGTGTAATGCAACTCTCCCTTAGCTCTGTTTTCTCCAGCAACTCCAGAGTGAAATATCAGGCTCCTCAGCTGCTAAATACTTCACTATTTGCACCAGCTAGAGATTAACTGTGTGTCTGTGCTGTTTGAAGGCAGAGAAAATAGAGGACGGTACATTTTTGCAGCTGGAAAAAAACCAAACAATGAGCTTAGAAACAATGAAACACTCAGTAGAGGCCAGAGCAGCTGCAGAGTCTGTAGATTCATCACTACAAGAAACTCCTCTCACATTTAATCATTTGATTACAGCTCTATTTATCGCAGCAGTTTTAAAGCAAATAAATTTCCACCAATGTTTTCACCATAAGACATTTATTTATTTCTTTGTAATATATATTTACCTGAATCAGAACAAAATACAATTGCAAGTAAATCTACCTGGGTATTTGTGTGATTTCTTGTCAGATCTTTCTGGGAGAAGCTGTGCATTTGTATGACACCAGATTTCATAGTGAGGCAGACTTTTGCCCTCATGTTAAAGGACACAGTTGGTGAACTGTGAAACAAAAGCACAGAAGATTTCCTCCAAATCTCATTAAAATGCATTGAAACATTAAGAAACTGCTGTGAGGACAGTGAATGTGGGCTGTCCCCAGTTCAGAACTCATACATCAAATCCTCCTGTTTTTCTCTAAAATAAACCACTCTGCTGCTAAAAACAAAATGAATCATGGGATGTCAGTGGGGTGTATGCTGGAGCACCTGAGGTAGAGGCTGACATTGTACACATGCAGACACACACACACACTGGGTGTGAGGACATGTAAATGGGCCACATACGCTGCTAGTCGTAGTAAATTAGGCCAACATCTGGACGGGCACAGAGAGTTCAATTGCCCACTCAGCTGTGGCTTGTACCTCGAGGGCGCGGTTAAGGAGAAGTGGCATCACGGTTCAGTCCAGTGTGCTTTCATGATCCCCCCCTGCCATTTTTGTCAGGACTTTGCCATACACAGCCACCCTAAAAAAAGTTCTTTGTCTCCAACACAAACAGTGGGTCACTTTGACTAAAGATCAGTGTGTTGCCATGGACAAAAGCCAGACAGAGGGAGCATGTTAGCCACACAAAGCCAATTTAACAGGCTCTAAAACACAGTGGATCATTCCTGATTCACACAGATGAATATCTATTTGTCAAACTCAGGCTAAATTGTTTAATGACAAGGTAATGCATTAAAGTTTAATTCACCTCATGTTTGTTGACTATTCCTCACTTTGACAGTTAGAGACAAATAACAAAATGAAACATAGTGTTACTTTTCATTAAAATATGGCTTTTTTCTGGAATGAACATTGTTGGATACACTTTGGACTGAATAAGTACATAACAAAGATATAGATATTTTATTTATTACCATCTGGACTGATGATATACGATGTTCCGTTTCGTTGTAGTTACAGTGATCATATTCTAGTTTAAAGGTATTTGTGACCAAAATAAAAAAGGGATACAGACAGATTAGGATGATGAGTCAGTGCTCAGGCTGGACTGGACAGTTTTTTCAGGACGGGGGTATACAAAGGGTGATCTGAGGGGAGTTTATGCAGCAGTGAGTGGACAGCCCTCAGTGCTGTTGTGTAATTTTAACATGATGTTCTGGGTCCTCAGATTACTCTCTCAAAGGACACAGCAACATAACAGCTCATTCCAGAAGTAAACTGTCACTTTCTGTTTTCTGTATGTGTGCAGGAAGATGCAAATTTACAAATCTGCAAATCTTGGATTAAAAAAAAAAGGTACAACAACAATGGTGAGTATCCATCTACATGCATCTGTGCAGATCGTGCTAATGTTTGATTACTGATGAGGTGTGATGATGTGTCGAGTCCTGCAGTGTGTGCTCTCTCTCCTCTCTCTATCTCTCTATCTCACACACAGAGACACCAGTTTCTCTGCCTCTGCCGCAGTGCAGGGCAGGGCCAGAATATCCAAACCCATCAATTCCCAATTCAGCCAGTTTTGCTCTCAAAAAAAAGGGGGAAGGCAGTGTAACAGGATTTAACAGAACAACATCACAGTATTCCTAATATTTGTTTTAGCTTCAGAAGCTTCTGCAAACGCTACAACAACAAAACAATATTTTAAAATGATGTTTAATACACAATCTCAAATGACATATTAGACTGAGAATCAAGAGATGGGTTCATAGAAAGTGAAATATTCTCTTTACTGCATGCAATTATTTTACTTGTTGAAGACTGTAATCAAATCCTCACCCGACAAACACACCCTCGGTGTTGTCACTTTACACACACAGCACACACAGCTGTCCACCTGAGCAGATCTTGCCTCCCAGTCCTCAGGCTCACAGGGGACTGAACAGTTCCTCCCCCACCTCCCCACCTCCCCATGTGACCCCTGACCCCAAACTCCCGTCTGTGGCTAAACTCACGGATCCCCATAGCTCTCTCTTGACCTTGTGTTTCCCTGGAAGCACCACCAATGAGCTCAGTCAAATGTGAGCAATTGTTTAATGTTCCCTGTGGCCACAGTGGAGAGAGCACATGTTGTTCCTCTGAACTCACTGTTGTCTTTTAGGGGAATTGAGAAATCTCTGTGTTGTTTTGAGGACACATCCTTATGCATTAACCGTTATGGGCCAGAAACGTGTCATGCAAATTGAGCAGATGCAGGCTGGATGAGTAATCGTTGGTTTATTCTAATCCTCATATGCTATTTGTGTGTGCAGGCATTGCCTCTGGTTTATGTGTACTAGCTCCTGTTTTCCAGCAGAGCAAATTTCCTCAGTCTTGTTTACATGACATGGCAGGTATTTGTCGGTAGAAAATAAAAATGTGCACATTTTAGTCTTACTCATATAATCGAGGAATGTTGTGTTGAGGATGAGTTAGCACGAGGCGCACTAAAGGTTACTGCTTTGGAAATGTTTGGATATTTTGATTTTGACCATAAAGGACCGCAAATGAAAATGCAAGAGCAATACATCAAACTGCAATGTCCATATTTAATATTGTACATAAATGGTAAAAAATATATAAATATATGTTCAAAAAAATTATCTCTTTGTATCTTTAAGTGTGTTTGTTACTTAGGTTTTGGTTCAGTGTTTTATGCAGTGTGTATCCAAACAGTGAACACACAGATATAAACATTTCATCCAAAACATAAACACAGCAGACAAACACACACACACACACGCACACACACACACACACACACACACACATACACACACACACAATGTGCACATGCTCTATGCCCTTCTTTGTGATCACTGGGCAACTGCACACAAAGGCTGAGGCGTGCTCTGCTGTGCACAATGTGACAGTGTCTGAGCACAAGGCTGTACCCTCAACACATTCACGTACACACACAGTGGATTTGGCTATGGGCCACATCCTGCGTGTGTCTGCACAAGCCAAAATAACATGGAGACATCCAGTGCAGCTCCCATAAGCGTCGTCCCTGCAGCACCAGTGGAGGCATGAGCAGGGCTCGATGCTTTGTCCTTCATGCTGATTAAAATGTTAGATTAGGTCAGCTGCAGCAGACTGAGTGCACAACAGTGATAATTACTCCATAATTATACCTAAATACACATTGTGTCTCTGCTGTGTTCTCACCCCCATCATTTTACTTTTTTTACTCAGTGGTCATGTGCAAAGAGCACTGGTTTAATTGCACACATCAAAGTACTGAATCCCGACCTGGCTCTTAAGCTGATGGATAAACCTGCTCTATAACTCAGAGAGAAATCATCAGAAACAATTAAAGTACCAGTGCATTCCTCCGAACAGAGCACGTCTCCATCAGCGATCAGTGTGCATGTATGTGCGTGCATGTATGCAACTGTTATTCCTAAGATCCCTGCAGCCATGAAAGAAGTATTAGCAGTGGGGGGAAGGATGGGGACAGACAAAAGGGAGGCCGAGGCTACTGCAGACGGCACTCTGCTCTTTTTTTTCCACCACTCCTCTTTAGGGAACCATAGCTACAGGCGGGAGCATGTGACTTTAGTGCTTTGAGGGGGTGTGAGGTGTGTGTTCGGCTTAGTCCTGGATGCACACGGGACCAAAGTGCCCTCCCACAGAGCAATAACTCTCCTGCTCTTGCCTGGGGGGGGGTTGGGCGTAAAGAAATAAGATGATGGGGAGTGAGGTTGAGGGGGAGGATGTGTATGGAGATGGGAGGATATCTCAATAGCTCAATGTCTTTAAGCCCCATCTCTTTTTTACTTCAAAACAAGGTGGACTTTGAAAAGAGAGAAATGCTTGATGTTTGCCTTGCTGCAACAGACCCGGACACTGGAGTGTTAAAGGAGGGTGGATGTAAGAGGAACACTGAGCCATGGAATGACATTGATCCTTAGTGACATGGGAGCTGTAAAAGCACTGAGAATACACACACTAGAGGGATGTTTTCACATGTACATACTCAAAGGGGGAACTGAAGCATAGAGCCAATGCAGATTACATAAGCACTGCATTGGGAAGAGGTCTTTGCTGGCAGAGTTGCAGCGAAGAAGGTGAAGACCAAGCAGACAATCAGTAAGGAAACATATTAGCGGCTTATATGGTCACTCTGTCTGTGTAATTATTTAACTAACATTCAGTGTACTGATCTGCAACAATTTCATTGCAGGGGTATGTTGTCATGACAACAACAGGTAGCACTTTTGTGATAGAAGCATGTGTACTGAGTGATGACAGGAAGAAGCAGACGTAAAAAGCTGGGATTTACGGAGGACAGTAGAGCTGCAAAGATGCTTTTCAAAGAAAACACATCAGTCCTGTTTTACCACCTAACTGCAGTGTGCATCTTCTTCCAGTGTAACTGAAGTGTCAAGAGTCTGGTGTAGATTTAGAGCAGGAGACTCAGTCACTGACTCACAGCAGTATTTTCACCAGCACATGCAGTACAGATACTGAAGCAGCTATCAACTATGATATATGTGAGACAGTTGATGAGATCAGGATACATGAGTCCTGCATGCAAGAGACTGTGGAGTGAATGTGTGTTAGAGCTCACAGGCAACTGGAGCATTCCTGCAGCCTGTGTTCAGGAGGGAGAAGAGCACAGTTAGTAGACATTTTTTGAGTGTCTTTAGGCTGGACTTTGGAGGTTCATGACATTTCTAAGTGTGTCTGTGGAACTGTCGCACTCGCACAAACCTCTGCTAACATTCGCTCTGCCTTTTATTGATTTATTCTAAAATTATGCAAATTAAGAATGACAGAATGTGTTAGACAAAATTAAAACTCCGCCTTGACCTCTAAAAGATTCACAGATCAGAGCAGCAGACTGAAAAAAGTGCGACATTCTGACCAAGTGGCATAGTTCAGCAAAGCCACAGAGTAAACCTGTGGCTCACCTGCCATCATATGTCAGTTAGTGTCCATGTGTAAACAGTTTGACTTCACTTCCTGTCTGGGACAAATTGTGATTAAAATTTGTCCAGTGCGTCAATACGCTAAGCTCATTAAAACCATCTCTGGATCGGTTTCTCTGAAGATGATAAAATGAGCTGTATTGTAAGGTGTCTGCAAAGAGGAAGGTTGAAAAGAAGAAATTATTTCAGAGATTAACGACAGTGCACGTCAGCAATTCCTGGTTTATGTTCCAATCCAATAGAGGAGGATATTTCTATCTCCTTGCACTGCTCTTTTGCCTACCTCTCCTTCACTCTCTCTCCTCATTACACAATCATACAGGCCCTGATAGGCTGCAGAAATACAGCCAGATGCTCTGTGCAGTTATGCATCATCACATTTAAAAAAGTGAGAAAGAAAAGCTCTTTGAGATAAAAGAGAAGTTTTTAATCAATGCATGGTCTAGATTCTGAAATGCATAGTCTGTTACTATGCAACACATCAGCTCCAACATGCAGTATTCCCATGGAGGATTTTCATCCGCCCTCCGTCTGTGTCCTTCCTCCTTGTTTCTTCTTCCTCTTTTCTTTCACTCACATATTCCTTGGGTTTTGATTCACAGCTGCTTGCGGGGCGTCTTTGATAAGTAAATATGCTTTTTTTTCCCCCTCAGTTGCTATTCTTCCTGCCCTGATAACTAACTGACTGCAGAGGGCTTAGAGGCACCTTTGTGACAGGAATCAGTATGCCACACTGGCAATATTTAAATGTTCACTCTCTCCCTCTCCTCCATCTCGCTCTCTAATTACTGAGATGGGTTTTGATGTTCAAAAGCGCTCTAGTGTGAAGGCAAAATGTCCACAGATCTCCACTGTTTTCTTTCTAATGAGGACATCAAATCTCTATATATTATGCTCTAATTGTGCTTTTTTTTTGGTTGAGGACTTTGGTTAGGACTTAAACTCTGTTTGTCAACTTAGACACATTCAGCAGATATGCCATAAATGCAACTGAATTTTGAATATTAAAATGATTTTATTGTAATTTTGAGTCTCTTTAAGATTTTCTTATTCTCTTAGGATTGTTAGAGCAATGCAAAATTAGCTGGTAAGGCTACTTTTTAAAATCTTTTTCCTACTGCACAAGACTATTGGTGTAACCTCACTAATATATATAAAAAAAAACGGATACCAGTTTGCTTATAAATATGGCATGTCTTATGACTCATTCTGATTTATGTATAATATGAGAACATACTGAGGTGAACGGTTACTCACACAGTATTCTCAACTCTTGCTGTAATTATCTGACATGATCTAGCTTTCTGTTTACTCTTATGATTCAACGTCTGAACTGCTGAATAAGCTGTTTGTTGTCATAAGATGCAGCTGTTCTGTTTGCTGATCATAAGAATTCCTGCTTATCCCTCTGGAAATGTGGCATATTTATATCATCAATCCCCAGGTGAAGCAAGGTGTCCACCTCATAAACACAAGAATTTTCCCGTCTTTCCTCACCTTACATGTGTGTTTTTAAAGCTCACTGCTTAGAGATGGATATTGCTGGTCTTCGATGGTTTTCTTCGTGGATCCTCAAATTGAAAAGTAGTGCAAGAAATAGTTACATCACATGTGGGCAAATAAAATCTTTGTGTGGCCCACGATATCTTTTAGTAAGTGCACACAGCTGCCGTGGAGCAGGTTTTTTCAGCCTACACTTTGGCACAGCGATATAAAACTTACAATTGTAAGCACACACTTTTTCATGAGCTGGTCCATATTTGTATTTACACTGTAAATTCAGTGTGAAG
Source organism: Acanthurus lineatus (assembly GCA_029814665.1). NCBI lineage: Eukaryota > Metazoa > Chordata > Actinopteri > Acanthuriformes > Acanthuridae > Acanthurus > Acanthurus lineatus. Next base: position 13,008,905 of record JAPZDV010000002.1, on the reverse strand, counting down.
CCACAGAAGCTTGCACACAGGATCATGTCGAAGCCCAGTTGTTTATATAACAGTGATGCTTTCTATCAGACATTTGCAACTGGGCAATTCTGTGGAAAACTGCTGGTTAGCACCACTTACATCAGTCCTTCATCTGTAGTCTGCAAGTGTAAATGAGTGGGGACAAAAATTCAAAAAAGAGATCAATTTCATGTATTTGATTAACAATCTTGACTCATATTTTTAGATTTATTTGGCAAACTGTGCTTCACAGTCGCTTGAGCTTGTGATAAGTCTACAGTATATAAAATCTGCTCCATATAAATAGAGAAATAAAATTGACAAGCGCTATTCAAGCGTTACAAAAACTGGTGCTTGTAAAGTCTCATTTGAGACTCACATACAGTAAAGGTGCCGACACGATACAGCGTTCTCATGCAAAATATACCAGGCTGCATTAAAGTACATTAAACTCCCAATATCACTTTACTAATAGATCATTTTGCCACCTGGTAAGCAACAGCATAACATACTTGTAACTGGCATAGGTGCGTATATTTTCCTTGGACCCATGCTGCTATTCCAAACACAAGCTCACATCAATGACCACACACACAAGCAGACATACAAATCAGAGCCTAAAAAACAGTAAAGGTAATAAATAAGGTGGGGAGTGTATATAGCTATCGCATTTATGTTAGAGTAGTGTTCAATGTTGTTTACATGACCTATAGTTTCTGCTAGTTTACAGGGTCTCTGAAAGCTTCTGGGCTTCGGTGCATTGCCCTGAATGCACCTTCCATACTTACGCCTGTGCTTTAGAGACACAATGTCTTTACCAAGAGACGCCAGCTTCAGCTTTTATGGAAAAAAATGTTTTTCAACTAATGTGAAAAAGCTCTGGACAGCTGTTGCAGCTGTTCAGAAAAAAGACAGACCTTGGTGAAGATTCTTGTTTGTAAAAATGACAGAAAGGTCATGCTAGTTGCCATGACAGCCCCAGCTAATTGCTCTTACATGAGGCAGTCTGAGAGCGGATGCTCAAGGCTGAGGATGCAGACTGGAAGGACAACAAAGGAGTTTGGCATTCTACAATCACTAGACTGTATTTGTTGAGGTTTTTGTTGGGCTTCTGTTGAATATCTCTCTGGCTGCTGCACAGCCAGTTATTGCAGTTTCATATATTGTGTCTGATACGAACAGAAACTCTTATATAAGCATGACAAACAACTTATATCAGCACTGTTCCTGATTTAAGTTTGGAGAGGTAATTACTGGACATTGTTGTAATCTGTTCTCACAGAGGACAGATGATGGAGCTGATATTTTCTCATTTCGAGGAGAAGCTCGGCTGTCGCTAATGAAGAACAGCTTGAGCGGAGCCTTCAATCTGTGATGCTGACAACCAAGCCAAAGACCCCAATAGCTGCCAGCTCTGCTGTTGTGTCCTGTCAGTGAAGTAAGTCAGTAAATCTGTCAGCATTACTAAGAAAAGCAGAGGGTCTGTTCTGCTAAATCAGGCAGACAAAAAAGCCATGCAACCCCGGCTATGAATCAGAGAACAGAAATGTAAGAAACTGCCTTGACAAACAAACACACACTCAAGTATTCACTAGTGCATAGCCTTACATACTGTATGCACAGATGCAGTCAAGGGCACGTAGACAAAAGCCACAGCAGCACAAGCACCCACACACCCACCTTCACTTTACTGTTCTTAAGCAAACAGCCTCAGGCACAGTGAATGAGCATGTCAGCGGTGTGGGCTGACATTCTGTCACACAAAGAGTGTGTATGGAGACAGATGCCTCCTCAGCCTCCTCCTGTCCATTTACCTAACATACAAACAGAGCCGAAAATATCCCTGTTTGTCCTTGTTGGATGTAGAGATATTTCATTTGGGGATGCCAACGGATCTTTATTAACTTTGCTATTAAAAAAGGAAACTGGGTGATATCTTTTACACAACATACCTTCAAAAGGTACGCAAAAGTAGGTTATGTCTGGGGGAGCTGAACCTCATTACAGTGATAGGAGTCGGAGAGTTGCATGCCCTGCCCCCAGATAGACAGGTATATCTGTGATTGGGTGGCTTTAGCACCAGAGAACGAGAGGATGAAGAGGCAAGCAGGCAGGCAAGCAGGCAGGCAGGCAGGCAGGCAGGCAGGCAGGCAGGCAGGCGGTGTGCCAGGGTTCTCCCCACAGCCAGAGACACTCTAATTAAGGAGCACGGTGGGGAGAGGGGGCGAGAACAACAGCTCTGCATTGTCACATAATGATTTTCTTATCATCTCGAGCACAGGAAACCCTGTACATTCCTCATCTGATGGGTTTGCGCATCTGTGTGTTTCTTTGGAGCTCCTGAGCAGCCATCCAGTCACACCCAGAAAGTCTTAGTGCTATTTTCAGTGGCTGACAGGAAAATGTTCAATGCATTCTGTCACTCCAGCACAGAGCAGCGTTTGATGGATATTAATAAAAGCAGCTACAAATGTATCCGTCTTAATCCATACACTGAGAGCTTATTTTCACTCTATCATCAATCCATTTTATAGGAGGGGGGCTTGTCACTGGCCATTTATATTGATGCATGTTTAATCCACCCACAATATTGCTCTGCATAATCAGTGATGTATATTCATGTCTTGGGTTACATTTATGTAATTCTTTGCCCCTGCTCCCAGATGAACAGATGGACAATGACAATGACAAATACCCACTGAGAGGGAGAAAGAGTCATTCAATTTTAATATAAAGTCTTGACCTTTTTAGGCGGGGTGTGTAGTTACTCACTACAAGTAACATTTAAGAGTGAAAAAAGCATATTCTTAAGATACAAGTTCTCTTTTAGTGCTTTAGAAGCTCTATTTCCACTTTTATTCAAGTCATTGTTAAAATCGAGGCAGTAATTTGGCTGCACTTTTTACACTAAAATCTAAAAAAAAAGAAAAAACAAAGAAAAACAAAACAAAAATACAATACTTAAATGATGAAATGCTTGCTCTGTCTCTCTTAGAAACACAGAGATCTCCACTTTAAAAAATAAAACCTTCTGTTGCCTAACTATAGCTATTTTTGTAATAAGCTAGCTCACATTAGCTAGCTTAATTTTAATGAGTAATATTAATCTCTGAGGTTATTATCATTTAAATAATTTATTTTGAAGCTATATTGGTCTTTTAGGCTTTTAAATAATAAAAAACACATTCATTATTAAAGATTAATCATAAATTTGTATTAAAACATACAACTTGTACTTTGATTATTTAACTAACCAGGAGGGTTACTTTTTAATTTTGACTTGAGCAGGTTTCTCAAATGGTAATCTTTATTTTACTTAAGCATAGATTTTTCAACTACCACCACTGTTTGTGAGTGAATGTGCAAACAAATGACTTAAAGTCTGTGTTATTTAATATCAGTTCAAATAAGAATATAATTTGCATTTTAATTGTAATTCCTGAATACATACAGTCAGATGAGAGGATGAAGACTCTTTAATCTTACACATGGAAGATTTGTTTTATATTTGCTCAGCTGAGAGAGAATTTGAGCAGCAGACATGTTGTATTTCCAGAACACCTCCCTGTATGTTAGGTGTGTTCAGTGCTTCATTTGACCTTTTTTCACAATCTGCTTCCCAACTTTTTTGTTAGAATGTCACATAAATAGCAAAGAATATGCAAATTTGTAATGAAAAGACATTTACACAATACATTAGAAAAGGAAAGAATAAGCACAGAAAAACCCATAATTTACAGACACTTAATAGAAACTGTTAAAGGGGCAATAAAGCAAAAGGGACAGTGATGAGAAATAGATGGACTGAACTGATAAATTATGGGGGGAAAGAGGAAAAGGGGGAGGTAGTACATTTGACCAGATGGGTCCTGGTCTGCTTTGTGAGAGCAGCAGATGCCCTGAGATCTTAGGCCACAGAAATGCCCCCAGTCACTAAACACCAGAGCAATAAAGAGGCCGAGCCCAGTTACTCAGCTCATCACATGTGCATGCTTACTGATACAGAAATATAGGTTAAAGGGGCTTCCTCATCCCATAACACTGCACTCTCGATTCCCTGTGAAGATCAACTGGATATTACTTACATTCAGAGAGTTCGCTGAACAGCAGAAACAGAGCTTTCTTGTGTGCATGGTAAAGATAAAACACTGTACAATGCTTCTCTGTTTGCAGTTTTCTCAGGTTTATCTCCTCTAGTGATGGCATGACATTTAATTTTCAGTTCTCAACAGATGAGTCCTTTATTATTTGGTTTTATTTACCTTTAAATTGAATCTGCATCTGTCTGTGTTTGCAACTAAAACTCCTCTGTAACAGACCTTTTACTGCCTTAAGAAATCCAGAGGTGATCAGTTCATTGTGGTCAAACAGAAGGTGACATCGTTTCTCTCGGCTTTACATAAAGTGTAAGCTGCTGCAATGCCCCGAGCTCCATAGAAACACATGACTCATCATCTACAGCAGATGCTCGACTCCTCTCACTGACTTTGGGCGATGAGGTTTGGGAGGTGCTGTGGGACTGTGCGTTAGTGATGATAATACAGCTGCATACCAAGTAGACGCCATCACACAGTTGTCTTTGAGGAGAGCAGCACCCTCTAGAGGACATGACAAGTTAAGACAGGACTGGAAAAAAAAATATCAAAGATGGGTTTTTTTGCACTGAAAGAGCTTAATGGATACACAACAGGACTAGTCAAGTCAGACACTCCTTTTTGTCTGACTCTTTTTTCAATACAGCATTCTGACTTATGTCATAGACAGGAACAAAATTGATTTTTATGGTACATGTATTACACATGCTGTAGGATAAGACTGGTGATATCTTTACTTTGGCTATCGTCAAAATGTTATTAAAAAGGACCAAAAAACAACATTGCTTAATACTTTGTAGCATTTTTCCCTCAGATCATCCATTACAGAAGACGATCAAATGTATATTTTTATTTTTAGTAACAAAAAACTAGTATCATAAAACAGCTAGGAAATACAGTTTTTGAGTCAGACTGAAATAATGCATTTGTTGGGATCTATTTTCTGCTGTAGACTTGGTGCTTTAGAGAATAATTTAGCAGCAGGTCAGTGAATGAAGCATCAGCTTTAGAATGAATTTAAGTGTCCACAATTATTGTAACAATGTTGATATGTTCAGTTTTTTGGACAACAGAGAAATTAGAAATTAGCTTTGGCTACACAGGCATACTTGCTGGCAGGATTTGTTTTTTGTTGGTATTTGATCTTTTAATTGGATTGGTTTACAATAAGAAAAAAAGCACTTGAAGGTGCAATATGCAACTTTTTTACAAACGAGATCATCATCTCTTACTTCTTTGTGAAACTTAACCCATCAGTTTCACAGACAATAAATTAACCACATTATCATTTCTCTGCAGTGATTCATGGGTCTCAATAGTTGAATGTGTAGAACCTGAATTTATTATAATGAACAATACAATCACCCATTATGAGCATAAAAAGCAGCCCTATTTTGCATTATGGTTGAATTTTAAATATGACTACATTCAGAAATGTGCAGCAGCTACAGCCAAAGTTTCAAAACTGCATATAATGAACATTTGTGGCCATGTTATCATCACAGTACATTAATATTATTTACACACATCTTTTTTGCTCTTTAGCTCCAGGATTAGTTTGCCTGATCGAGCCAAGACTGCTTCACCACCTCTTCTGTCACCTGTGTCTGTTTTGAGCAACTGACACATAATGTGACAAAAGATGAGATAGAAATGTTACGTAATATGACTTCTTTCATTAGTGCAATCTTTGCATTGTTGAATTGCATAGTGCACAGACTGTGTTTAAAGAAACTTTTTTGCATAGTCAGTCAAAAAATCTTTGGGAAAAGCAATTAACTTTCTTACCTAACCTGCTTCAAATAAAAACTTCTCATATCGGCTTCACAGAAAAAGAACATAATAAAGTGACTGTGATGAAGATCCCTGACAGAGAAATGGGAGAAGTGCAGACTTGAAATCGGGAACTTTGTTACAATGCACAGTATTAAGTCTGTTTGAAGGCTGTCCTTTGATTGTCTCGAGCAGTCAGTCATCCTCTGTCACTCCTTTCAGACGAAGCTCCTCTTGAACTCTGGACAAATACTCTGGATCTGGATATCCAAAACTGGAGACAAACAAGAAGGTAAATGTAGTAGGAAAATCTTGGGAAAAAGGCAAAAAAAATCCAGTTTAGCTAGCTTAACCTATATTTTCAATTAATCCAATAAATTTGTTTAAGGCTTTGCAACACAAAACTTAAAGAGACTACCTAACATGAAAAATCTGGACCTAAAAAGGTGTTTGCCCGACAACATTCAGATAATCAAGCATGCCAAAACAACATTTGTCATTCCCTGAAGATAAAAACTAATGCATTGTAAGACATTTTAGTTTTAATTTTGAACCATATGAGTAGTGTGGCTGTAAGAGTGGTAATGTGGGTCAGTCTGACATTTGGTCTGTCTGTTCTTCCATCACTTTTGTCCAAACCGAAATATCTTAACAAGTGTTTGCTGGACCGATCCTCTAACCTTTCCTCTAGTAACACAATAAGGTTAGCATCTGTGGTTGTGAGTCAAATCTCTGGAAAACAATTAGACAGACTATCATGAAATTTGGTAAACATGTTCATATTTGTCTTCAATGGGAATTTTGAACTTTGATGCAAACTAAAATAAACTGGTTAACATGACAAATATTATACTTGCTAAATATTAGCATGTTACCATTGCTGTAATCTTTATAAACAGACATCTGCATATGAGTGCAGAATCTATAGACAATGGACAAGATTTCTGGCTTGTGGTCTGAGTATTACTAGCCAATCACATTTGAGTAGGCTTTGGTTGCGCAGAGTTAAACAGTTTGGGTGGAGAACAAAAGATGGGTGAAAAAAAAAAGATTCTCTATATTCTCCATCAGTATTGATTAATTCACATCAATAATGTGGATACCATTGTGGGCCACCTCCTATGTTGGTCTTGTGGTGAATGTCATTCCAGGTGATGACGTTGTTGAGGCCCGTGGTAACAGATCGACCGACTGTGAAGATGAGTCTCCTGTCAAAGGCTTTCTGCAGCAACCTCAGGACTTTCTCACCCTCCTGGCAAGCTGGCAAGAAGGCAGTTCGAAAGGTGCCGCTGTACCTCACTCCAGGGTTTGGATGCTCAGGCTGTGATAAAGTAAACAAGGGTACATATGTAATGATTTGTAAGAAGACTGAAATCAAGATGATTGTCCTCCTATGAGAATGGTGGAAATACAGGTCTTTATGATGAAAACAATGATTCATTTTGTTCTTAATATATATATTTTACACATTAAGGGGTAAGGTGGATTCACACATCTCATCTAAACTAAATAAAGACAGTTTTTTGGGTTTTATCTAAATTCACAAGTGGTTAGAAAAAGGACAACTTCTACTGCCGCTAGGGGGCAGTACTTGTAACTGACGATGGCACTGCATCTGAAATACAAAATATGCAAACTCAAGAAGCATTAGTCCATACAACGGTATAAAAGAAAAATCAAAATCCTTCAGATGCCTTCAGTGTTGAATACCATCCAAAAATAAACACTACATAAAAATACATTAAGAGCATCAGACGTATTGTAGATAGAATGTCTTTCACATTGTAGAGGTGTGACAAGTAGAGCTTGAAGATTTATTTATTGAAGCTTTATCAGCTTTCACTGTGGGATCAGTAAGTAAGCTCGTATTTTTAGACGTTTTTTCCCGGAATTTCATAAGACGCACAGTTATTACTTAATGAAGAAAAAAAAATCAAGGTATTAATTGATGTATTAATTATCATTCGTTAGATGAAGTTATGAGACTTCAGCAGGCGTTTTAAATGACCTTTTCGTCTTCCAGAAAGGTGTTAAGCCAAATCGTCGTTGTATAAAATATTAGGAACTTTAAAACACATGAAACAAAATAAAATAAACCCGCCCAGCGAATAATAGTTAGGTAACAGTGAAAAGAATTGGCGGCCATTTTATCATAACTAATCCAGATGCTTTAATCGGTCAATGATAACGAACAACAGCGACCCCTGGTGGACAAAAAAATAAATGAAAGGAAGCTGAAAGGTGTAGTCAAAGAACACAAACATATTTTCGTCTCCTATGTAGTCTATTAATATAACTTCTCGCCTCAGTTGAAAGCATCTGTGGTCAACCTCTATGGTGAACCTCACCCCTTGTGTCCCCGCCTGGAAATTGTAGTGTATAACGATAGTTCCGTAGCTCTCAAAGCCGGGTAGCTGCTGCCAGCTGCGGGTCACCGTCATCGTCCCCTTCGGCTGGTTTCCCGTGTACTTTCCGTAATAGGTGTTACAAATCGGACAAGCCGGCTTAAACTTGAAAACCGCGTCGATACATTCAGAGCAGAAAGAGTGGAGGCACTTAAGCGTTTTCTTCCCTTGAATTTTCTCCAAACAAATGGCGCAGTCCTCCACACTTTTGTGGACTACATCGGAGTGATAGTTTGGTCTGATTGCCATTATTTTCCGGCATGCAATAATAACTATGTTGCCTTTCCGTAAAAGGGTGCAAATGTGTCTGTTTGTATCCGGGGATCAATGACGTCAAAATGAAGAAATTGCCATTCATACTCACTGATGAACGCCCATGACCAAGGAAGTGGTGCAAACACTGAGCTCTGATTGGTTTGAATATGATATTGGTGACTGACGTGAAACTTTAGCTTGGACTTCTGCAAACACATTTCATGAACCACATGTAAATGGAAGTGTTACCCATACAGATGTGATTTTAGAACATTGAATATACAATTGTGATTTTAAAAAAATTATATTTAATTCCACTACTTATCTGACACTTACCTGCTGCTTTGCAGATAAACATGTAGGCTACACATATAAAACAGGCAGAATTAGCTCAGCCACTGCCAGCTACAACAATAAAACTCTACATACATGTAAAAAGCATCACTAACAGTAATCCAGTAGTATAAATTATTTAATGTAACACTGGCAGAGGTGGCTCTGCCTGCACAGTGAACAGTCTGTACATTTTAGGTACATGTTGCTGTTACTAACATGCTAACACTAGACAAGACAACCCGGTATTTACAGAAACTGTTCAAGTTTTTGTATTGATCACTAAGTATCAGTGAGGAATCATGAAAAAAAGCTTTAATCTGTTATTGAGACTCTTTGATAAAAAGTGGGTACAACTGCAGGCTAGTATTGATTACTTGATTATGATTACCAGGCTAGTACTGATAAAGCACTGATAAAGTACTGATTGGTCCTTTTGAATCTGAATCTAAATATGCAGTAATCTACTGTACTGTATATGTTGAACAGGTGATTTTAGTGCTTGCATTGGCACTTGGTGAGAATTATCCAATAACTCTTTGCCTGCACCCCTTAGAAAAGAAGAAAAACTGAACAAGGGTGCACGGTTCAAACGTGACTATCTGCTGCCTTTGTAAGTAATTTTTCAAGAGAACAGGTACTTTCTTACGAAGTGATAGTGTTTAAAAGGGTAAAGACGGTGTCCTTGCCAATTATTCATCTTCACTTTGCTTTCTTGTTACACACCATTTCTTTGTAAGAACGTTTTCTGAGAGATTTCCACACTGTTTCATAACTAAGAACCTCTTTGTATTCTTGTCCCCAAAATACTTATTTTAAAATGTGTCTCAAAATGTTTCTTCAATCAGCCAAGTATTGATAAAGTATTGAACTAGCTTGATGAGCAGGTACTGATGTATTTGTGCCTCTTTTTTAATTATTTTATTATGCAGTCATGTGTTGATCTGCGCCAGCAAAAGATACCTGGCATATTTTTTATGTCTTTTATGAGGCTTTAACCAACAGTACAAAGTCGAGAGGCAGTTATGAAAAGTATGTCAAGGAGATGAGATGACATTGCCCAGGTCCCCACCCTGATTCAAACCAGGCTGGTTTGGACTTATCTTAGCTGGTGTGACACTCCACACTGAACAGTTCTGTACAATAATTTGAATTGTCACACAAGATATGTCCATAAATTAATACATTAATCTCATGATTATATTTTTTAAAAATAATCAAATATACCCCACATCATTACCTATTTGAAAGGGCAAAAAAGGGTCAAATTAAGCTAACAGTTTGAGGCAATTTTGAGTTTTGTCCACTAGATGGCACAAAAGGCATTTGCAGAATCAGTATCTCAGTGTTGGAAGTCTTTGATGATGCAGAAGACCAGCTCAGGTCAAATCTCACTCAGAGGCCACAACCTCAGCTCATTCCAAATGGACATTTTCCAAATGGACACAGTTTCGATAATCAGTTTCTGATGATGTGCCTGGTTTTATTTAGGGCCCACATTGAATATCCAACACAAACCCAAACATAAATTTTTATTCAAGTATTAAAATGTAAAGCACATTATTCTGAACATCAACAAAGTACGAATCAACACAATTAGAAAAGCAAAACTCCAACTTTTCCTCAACAATCAATTTTGTAATATGTGTATTCTCTCCTAACTTTCCTCTCTCCTGGCTCCTCCCCAGTCATGTAATGCATAGAAATGTTTGCACAGTAGCTTTAGTAAACTACAATCCTGTGTCCCAAAAATATTTCAGTTGGTCCCTTAACTAAAATACAAAGGGGATGGAAGCATAATAAAAGGGTATATGATGTATGAGTCTGACCAGTCAAATTAATGACAAATTTACCACTAGCCAAGCAGGTTACTGCACTCAGCAAAGCACTTTCACACATACAGCTTTATCAGTTCTGAGGGGTTTTTTTAGCATTTGGACTACAAGAAAGTTTATGAAGGAAAAGCTAATTTAATATACATCAGTATACATATTTTCAGGAACTGTGTAGTATTTGTACTTAAAAGCCAGATAGTACAGCTACAAACATAATGCTTTTTATCTATGATATAACACCAAAATCTGCCTGAACTGCTCATTCATTAGTAACATCATGCTTGAATTTTATCAAAAGAGAATATAAGAAAGGCACAACAAAATGAGACCAATACCCCACCCTAAATCAAATCAATTGTTCCTCGCAACATTTTCTTTTCTTTCTCTGTGAATGGTTATTCTCTATTTAGATAAACAGATTTACAAGAAGTTACCTCATTTTAAAGGAGATCTTCAGCAGGCAAATCTCCCAGTTTGACAGGGACAGAGGCATAGATATTTAAAGAGCTTTTGTGCCTTCCATTTGGTTTGAGTGGTCTATATGCCCTTTTTATTTGACATCGTCATAAATCTGGTAATTAGATGAGCACATTACTAACAACTGAGGTAATGGGCTCAACACCTGGGAGACATCTTGAAATAACAGGAGTGAGCGTAGCAAAAACCCAGGGGAACATCTTAATGAATGTAATAAAAGGTGCTGCAGTGAGACTTAGTTCAACATTCTTCCTGTTTCAGTTCAAATGGAGAGAAAACATAAAGATCACATGTAAATGAAGAGTTCCAAGCGATTGACATCAACTTGTAGCCACCGAGCTAACAGCTAATGGCAGCACGGATCTGTTTGCTCCAAGCGCTCTTCCTCAAAGGAAGCATTGACCATGACGGTGACTTCACAGAAAAACAAGCTCCCTTACCAAAGTGCCTGTGAGTGCTTTAGATTGCAATAACTTCAGAAAATGACTTTCTTATATTGAAGTAGTGCTATTCTTCCATATAACCCAAGTATTATCCTTACAACAGGTAATTAGCAACAATCAAATAAAGAGACGTACCCAACCAACACTTCCAGGGAGATAAAACAAAGAATGTGTGCTTGTACAAAATCAAATTTAAAAAAAAGACCCAGAGTAGAAATTAACATTAATATAACATAAAATGTCTTCATAACATTAAACTTAGATTTCCTAAATAATATATAAGTACCATGAATTCAAACACACCACAATGCTTTTAAATTAATACATCAGGTATCGGTCCTATTGCCAACAGTGACAGGTAGAGAGCTGTGTAATACGAGAATGCACCGCACTCAATGTATTTTCTTCCACATGTAGCACTGAATTAAGCTGAACTCTGGAGAAAAAATGAACAAATGGTGAACAACTAGTGGCGTGATGTGGGCTCTGCTGCAGCATTAGACGCCTGTCTGCTGAGGGCCTTCAAGGGACGGGCAGTCTCAGAGCACAACCTGGACAACGAGTCCTACAGAGTCTTCGAAGAGTCTCATTTTCATGCTGTCAGTCTGCCGTGATGCCTTTCTCTCTGAGCTCCTCTGTCACTCGCACCAGGTAAGTGGGGTCTGGGTAGCCAAAACTGTCAAGAGAAATAAAATAGCCATCACTGCATCTGTATGAGCTCAGGCAGCAACAGTGCCATCTGACCAAGGACATCAACGGACTGCATTTCTCTGTCAAGAACTTGAATTACATCTGTCAGTCTTTACTGAACTCGTTTTCAGCTACCAAACATCTCAGTAAAAATGTTAAAGCTATGTTCAAGTCATATCTCAGAGGCTACTCTCCTCCAGCTAAAAGGCCATACATACCAGCGGGGCCCGCCCCATATTGAGGTCTTGTGGTGAATGTCATTCCAGGTGATGACATTTTGCATGCCCGTAGTCATGGAGGTACCGATGGTGAAGATAAGGCGCTGTTCAAAGGCCCGGCGCAGCAGACCCAGCACACGGTTCCCCTCAGGGCTGTCAGGGAGGTAGGCCACACGGTCTGTTCCTGGGTACCGAACGCCTGGGTTGGGGTGTTCTGGCTGCTTGGCAACAAGTCAAAAAAGGATCATTTTAAAGGAACATAAATGGCTTTAAACAACTGTTTTTGTCTGTTGGCATCAAGGACACATCATGTCTTGTTATTTGTAACAGTGAACCATTTATTCAATCAAAAACTATTTTCCTCTTTCAGAAACAATCAAAAAAAAGCAAAAACAAATCCTGAACCTTGAAATTGAGAACAGATATAGACTACTTCTGACATCTGTGGAGCATTCACACCTGCAAGTTATATATTTCCTGGCTAAAAGAAACTTCACTAATTCTATTCACAAAGGTCTGTTTACATCACTTGTCAGGAAACAACAAAGGTTCTAAAAAAGTCTTGTAATGTTTACTTAAACAGGAACTTTGTGATGTCCCCATAGGCTATTTCAACCTGGACTACTGTTTTTTTCTGAAATCCAGAATTAATATGGGGTTTAAGGATGGTGGTCAGGGGCTACAGAAATACACTACATCAGTTCCAGTGTAGCAAACATACGATGATAGATTGTTGACCCATAAAATGGATTAAAAGTCAGCAAGATGAAATATTAAAGGTAACATTTTGAGACCTTTGGTATGGAGCTGTTTTTCTTTGAGTGGGTTTACGTTGTTCTTCATCTCATGCTCACTCATGCATAAGGACAAACATTCACATGGATGCACCAATAAAGGCAGCAATGCATCAACAAGGGCCAGGGGAAAAAAAGACTACAAACTAGTAAACACAGATGTAAACTCTTATGGATTAAAATAGCTGAAAAAATAATTCTGTAAAAGTTTGTAGTAAAATGTAAACAAAACTTTTTGTATTTTAAACACAAGAAACTCCTTGGGAGCCCTTAAAGCTGTGTATCTACCAAGCAGTCTGGTTTAGTTTAGTTCAGTTTGTTATTAGAATGGTTATTTTTACATTTACAAGACAGAGCTGGAAACACTGTAGTCCATTAAATGGTCAGAGAGAATTGGAGCAACCAAAGGCATCTCATTGTCTCCAGATTACAGTAGGATTCTCTAAACTCTCCTTGTTTTTTCTTTCCATTGGCTTTCTGTCTTGCCATCTGAAACCTTTTCTCAAACAATGCATGTCTCCTTGTTTTAATAAACAACTACAAACCAAGAAGAAAGATCACCAAGCAGGTAAGCATTAGTGAGTATGTGGTTGAGAGAGTGATAGAAAGCAAATCCTCATGAGGATCAAGGAAAATCTCATCTGTTGTTTCTCAAGTGCTGGAAAAGGGTTGAAAGGGTTAAGGTGATGCCAAGTGTTAGGCAGAAGTGTGGCTTAAATCACTGAAAAGTCCCACTGAGATATCCATTTTCTTAAATTCTGCCATTTCAATTTTAGATACATTCATAAAATAACTAAGAAGTTTGTTTTAGAAATAGGAAATGGATGCATTTGTTTCATGCAAACTCAAAATAGCAGATAAATACTTTCTTTTACTACTTATACACAAAAAAAAGTTAAACCTTATCAGCATCAGAGAAGAGTACTTGTTTTTGTTTTCTAGTGTCCTCATCTGTATTAGAAGATCTTTAAGTCAACTTGAGAGTGACAGCTGCTGGTGGCTCTATGACTGTGCTCTTAATGTGATGTATTTTCCTCATGAAACTGGATATTAGGGGTTGGATGTAACACAGGGTCAAATAAAGATTATAAAAATGTCCACCAACAAGGGATCAGGCAAGGACAGAAAAGAAGATTTGCACAATCAAGCAGAGAGGCTGGATGGTTTTAATGGACTGCATGGTTTCATATTGTAACACTTATAATCATGATTACACTACCTGAGTAAAATAAACAAGATTTTATGCCAAATTAAGACCTTCGTATTGTGACCCTCATGTTTTTTATTTATCAAAAAACAAGAGTGAGTTTCACTGCAAACAGATGATTATTCGCTCAGTAACACTGGGGCACATGCTCTCTGTCTACTCACCTCCTGGAGGCCAGGAGGGAAGCTATAGATGATGCAGACACACCCATAGCCTTCATGGCCAGGAAGCTCCAGATCAGGATCTCGCTCCACGATCATTGTACCATTGGCAGGCTGGTTCCCAATCAACTGACCGTACACTAGCCGACACACAGGACACGCTTTCTTCACTTTAAAGGCTTGATCCAGGCAAGAGCGACAGAATGAATGGCCACATCTGTCCAGGGTGGTCTTCTCCACTATGTCCCCCATGCAGATTGAACAAGTTTTGTTGTCCTCTGCCTCACTATGAGAAGCCAAGGTGGAGTCCATGTCCTTCCTCTGGGCTGCCTCGTGGAGCATTGCGCAGGCCTCCTCATCAGCAGGCTTCCTGAACCTCTGCTGCTGTCTCTGGGAGCGCCGAGGCTGGGGAGGTGGAGGCTGAAGCAGGCTCCCCTCTCCATTTGGCTCCAGGACTCCCACACAGGGCAGCAGAGCCCTCTTCCTCTTAGGTCCGCCCTCTTGTTTGCTCATTTCTTTGCGGGCACAGCGGCATAAGTCAATGAAGGCTTTTCGTGTCTCGCTGGAGATGGGTCCATCCATCACCCCAGCTCCAGAGCTCCTGGAGCCTTCCACCGGCTGCAGCCTCACGGCGCAGCAGCCCCCCCTCTCTCCTCGCCTAACGATACCAGCACTCATCCCCTGTTTGTGCTGGAAGTCAATGAGCCAGGGTCGCCCAGCTGCAGCCAGGTAATCCCACACTGCCTGTGAAACCAGTACCTCATCACTGCCCTGGCCAGCACGCACACTCATCTCATCAGAAGAAACTGCAAAGAGACACACAAAAGTCATCAGCATCTGTGCCACAAAGGATAAACACAAATTGCACTTGTGTGCATGCAAATCCAGCTGTAGAAGTTTTACACCAAAGCTAAACATTAGCCCATTCTGCTATTTTTAAATTACAAGGAAGGATGCTATCTTTTGCTCAGACATGGCGAGTGTTTTTGTTTCTGCTGGCTGTGGTGGCTTTACTTTCTTTTTTTACGTGGTGTAACAGCAAATGCAATGCAAAGCAGCCTGCCATCAGCTTTACGGGCTTTTGTTTGCAGTTTATCTGTAAATGACAGAGTGACATCTAACATCTTTTTTCCGCTGGCTGCAGAACATTAAACGAAACCCACAACAGGCAGTATCGCGGCATTGCTGAGGACGTATCAGCTGTTCAGAGATTCAGACTGTAAACAAAGGAAACTAAACCTGGTCACACGCGGAAAGACACGAAAACCAAATGACAGCCACATGCAAACACGAGGGTGACACTTTTAATAGGCTGAAGCATTTACCTTGTGATCCCATAAATTCCTTCAATTGCGAATAAAGCGTCCTGTTGAACAGAAAGAGACAGGAAGAAACACTGAAGGGCTGGAACAAACGTTATCACAGCTGCTCGGCGATATTTCAACTGAGCCATTCTCCGCAGCAGCAAAGGGAAATTCGTCGATTTCGCCACATTAGCTTAGCCTTTGATACACTCCTTGTCAACATTTAGCTCAGTGGTTTTTTTCCCCACCAATCCGATTGCTTCGGTACCTCGCCCTTTGCCGTAGCTCGTCGCTGCCCGTCGGGGAGGTTTTGTGGTTGGATTAAAGAGCCCAGTGCTCCATCACAGGAGGCCTTTTATACCTGACGTACTGCTGCAGTTCATCCGCGGATAATTGGTCTTTTGTAGTCAAGACATGATATCAAACGTACTCCCGTCTCATATATCTTTAGGCTCTCAACAGCCCCTCCCTGGCCCCGGAAAATGCCATCCAATTCCTGCACTTCGTCCCCCCCAAGTCTCGCCTGTGTTTGCCTTCCTCGTACGTCCTTGGGCTAGGCGTTACACCGAGTAAATAGCATGGGATAGTTACTCCTCTTATCTAGCTCCCACCACGCTGCCTATGTCATATCTTTCTGCGGGCAGACTGTTTCTTATTTCTTCTCGTTTTGAGTCCGGGTCTTCGCTTTCGGGCCTCGTCCTCCCTGTTGACTGTGCAGGAGCAGGCATACCCATTAAACAGGGGACTTAGGAGAAAATGTGACCAGGAAGTTCGTCACTGAGGTTGACACGACTGGCTGACAAATGGTGGCTTGTGTTTTTTGATGCACGGAGTGAATCATGCTGTTGTCGTGATTAACGCCTTTAATGAAAACAAAATGTTCAATACACTAAGTGTAAGTGTCCAACCCACGCGTCATCGAGGGAATACCACCTCACAGGGCCCACTGTTATGATGCAAATAAAGTCTTTTTAAGGAGAATGGACACATGGACTGTGAGGATGTAAATACTGATGCCTGTGACATAATGCATTGTTTTTATGAGTTTATATATGAGTACAATGAGTTATTTGAAGTTATGTGTCACGACCTTAAATTCGATTAATATAATTACTATTAGTAATAGAAGTAGTAATAACAGTAATAATAAGTAATAATAGTTTATTTTAACACCATCACTGAACAACGACCTCCAAAAAAAACAAAATAAACATTAGTTAAACACTTTTTCAGTTTATTTTAATTTGTTTTATTGCTGTCGCTCATTCATTTGTTAATGGAATGATCGTCATTACTTTATAAATAATTAAATCTAATTAAATATTTTCATTATTAATTACCTAATTAGCTGATCAGGAATTTGATATCAAATTCCATGTTACTCCAGCTTATTCCATGTAATAAAACTGTTGTCTTAAACTTGCCTATCTTGTTTGACTAGCCATCACAAAAGTTAAAAATCACTCAGGTTACAAATCAAAATTAGACTTGTGCTAACAAGTAACTAACATATGGGCATGTTTCACTTCATAAACTGCAGTATTTTGCAATCCTGTTTGTTCTTTGTTTTTTTCAGTTTTTAAATGTATTTATTGAGAGTTAGCTGCAAAACAGAATTGCATTTACAACTTTATGTCTGATAGAGAAAGTCAAGAATGAAGCATTCCAGAGATCATTCAACTTATCGTTGAAGTTTGCTCCATTTCTGCACTGATATTGAGGGGAACAAATAGTAGACTGAGGTAAAATATCACGGTAGAACAAATTCCGTTAGGGTAAGCTGTCCAAATAAAATATGTGAAAGACAGGGACAGTCTCACAGCAGCATTGACTGTCTTGCACCTAATGCAGGGTTGCAAGTCTGAGTTTCACTCCAGAAAAGAGACCGTTATTGTGCCAAACAGACCTCATATGACAGAAGACTTTTAAAAATGACAATACGTCTCAACACCATCGACAACTACAAATTAAGGATACTGGCCTTCCAAAGAAATTCCTTAATCTCATTCATGTCCACCTGTAATAGATGAACCACTATTAAGCCTGTTGAAGTCACTGATTTCTTGTGATGCCTCTGTTAAGTTTCAAAACAAAAAGTGAAAACTGGTGATGTTTTCCCTCTTCCACTGAAAAAACACTGCTGACACAAGGGCATCAGAAAAGTTAGAAATCCCTCTCCAGTCTGCTGCTAGTGCAGAATGTACCAGGCTTTCTGTGAAACCAGGGTCTGTTTCCCCATCTATTTTGGTTTTTGGCTAGATTTAGGATTTGCTGATGTGACAGTTGGCCCTGGCTGTCAAGGCCCATAGACTTTGGATCATCCTGCTTGAGGAAAAGACCAGTGGCATATAATGTATTTCACAAAAAATCCTAAAATGCATTCCATACAGCAATGAAACTGTTTCTTTATTAAAATGTAATCAAAACTTGGCTTTTTAAAACCTCATTAACTCACATCGGGAGGTACCTAATATCTTGCAGGCTTACCTATCATGATATAAATGTTGGATCAAATCAACTGATATTTCCTAATCATCCTTACAGCACCAAACCATTGCCATTTATGCTGTATAAATTGTACAACTACATATTAGATGAAACCAATATGTCTGGGAATCACCATAGGCAATAGTACACTGAAAGTAGCGATTTATGCTATGCAAGTTATTTTGAGGTTAGTCCATCATTTCCCCTTATTTTTTTCAGGCAGCACTACACATTAAAAACTTGTAATATTCAGCTCTTTCATTTTAGCCATACACAGAGGCAAATTCCACCCTAAAACATATTGTGCCTAGTTTTCTTCTATTCATGGTGGACAACGAAGTCAAGTTAATATTTTTCATTGCAGAATAGCAGCAGTACTTTTTGGAGAGCACACGATGTACACTATGACCAAATTAGTCACTGACTCTGTGGGCTTGTTAATCTCTTTTATGTTTATGTCAAATGAGTGTTACATAAATGTAGGTCTTTCAGCTGTGAGACAGAAAAAGAAATACTGTTCTTGTAAATCCGTTCATGGCTGCTGTTCTAATGTCCAAAGATTTGTTTCAATAGTCTCCTTGTGTTTAAAGAAAAAAATGTCTTAAATGAAACTTTGTCAAGAGTTAAAAAGTTTTAGCATAGGCATAGAAATAATATAAAGTCTATATTAAGGTAGATTTTCTTTTAGCTTTTTAGAAATTCCAGAATTTAAAACCCCAACGAGTATGTAAAGAAACCTTTTTACACTGTGTTTAGAGAGACTTATCTGTACTGCAGTACAGTTTAATGTGAATTTTAAAAACAGTTTAACCGTGTTTCTTTTCTTTTGTGCAATTATGCCATCTGAAGCTGAAGAAATTGTTTCTATACCACAGCCAGAGTTTCAAAGGAGAGATTTACAAACTCTATAAATGGAATCATCACAATCAGGACAGTAGGCAAACTTTTGTCAACTGGACCACACTAAAGAAGGAAATCAGGTTTTAAGATCACAATAATGCATCCAGATTATGGCTTATTACCCACCACAGTGACTGGTATAAAACAGCAGCACAGCAGGCTATTGTTAATTCCCTTTTGAAATCAGATTGCCACTGCAGAAAGCTCCCGGAGGTAAGTAGTTTCACTTTCTTTTCTTTAATGATGACAAATTTATGAGAGTAGTTCATTGTAAAGCTGCTATTGCCTTCAGGGGCTTTGAGATACAGATGGGATCTTTCGAGGACAAAGAGACAATTATATTGCGTCACTGTGGCATTTAACACCTACAGTATGCTGAGAAATGTAGCAATATAATGCAAATATACCTATTTTTTTATTGTGAAGTGCTGCTAGTTTGCTTTGGAAAAGTTCTAGAATATCCATCCCTGCACCAAATAACAGAGAATTTAATCAGTCCACATAGCTTACTGAGGCCTGACACTTGTTAATTATCCTACAGGAAATGCTCAGGGCTATCAGATCGAAATCTTGTCTTATGTCCTGGCTCTTCCTAAAAATGGGCTTAAATTGTCATCAAACAGTCACATTTGTACTCAACGACAACCCTTCTTTTAGCCCACAATATTCCCATCTGTCAAATACCTTTGACCTCTCATCTTCAAGTGTCTTTTCTTCCTCCCTGCAGGATCGACTATCCACCACAAGGCCTGCCACTGTGGCCCCATATTTGGTCCTTAAAGCAATATATCTGGCACAAGGTGCTTAAAGTTGGAAAGAAATAAGGAATTCTTGTCACCAGTAACCTACAATATACCCATCTACCAAACCTGTCTCTGCACTAGGCATGCATACAGTGGTATTAGGTCCCTAAAACATGTGATAATACTGGAACCACACAGGCATACATACAGTGCCACTATTCGAACACTTATTCTTTCAAATATTTTGACATCATTCTCCCTGACATCTCCAGTTGTGCTGCACATACTCAGATGCTGCCTGGCATTGTCATTCTGTTATATGATATTCTAGTTATCATCTGCATCATCTATGGCTTAATCCACAGCGAACATTTCCCATTCATTTAATAGTGCTGCTCTGTTTTTCTGTGTTTTAGTACTATTGTCCAACTTGTTCTTGGGACAACAACCAAACCTCATACTGGTGCCACTCAGCTTATCTCCTCTCTTTTCCAAGTCCAACTGCTTAAAGCTAATTCCAAAGTGACAGAAGCTCGAGCTTCCTGTGTTTATTTTTAAAGTCATCTGTCAGTTTCCATGTCATTTTCTACAGCTTGAGGGCTCTGGCCCACTAAAAAACACTGGAGATCAAACACTGTGGCAGCAGGTGCATCTGGCAGCATCTCTTCCTATATGAGGATCTAAACTGATAAGCTAAGCTTCACTCTGATATTATGGCTGAGAGCTAAGGAGGCATCTGTTATTAAGCCGACTGAGAAGCAAGCTGTGAAGAGAGCTGCTTTGGCTTCAGCCACTGCATATTTGCTCATCTCTATTGAGAGAATAACCACCAGCTTTGTCTTGTGTCATTTTTATCATATCTAAATGCAGAAGTGTCCTCACTCTTCTGCTATGCTCAAGACACTGTCAAAATATGTTTCCTTAATCAGCAGCAGTTTCTTTATTAGAGACCTGCACGTCATTATTGAACCTTTTGTCTCATTTATTCCCTCCAAAGCCTTAGTCCCATTGCAATGGAGATCTTACAAGTAAGTCATCATTAGCTATTTCTCCTTCCTTAACTTTTGCTAACTGACACTTCTACAGACCAAGATTTCTCAATGGAGGCAGGGGTTAAGAAGAGCTATAAAATAACTATTTTCCATTTTGTGTCTGTTTTGCATGGCAGTAAATTGAGCACATGATATAAATACTAAAGCTAAGATTTTCAACACTGACTCAGCCAAGAAAAACACCAGCTTCATACTCTAATGATAATAATAAGATTAAATGGAAAACAGACCAGGGTGACAGTTTTAAGACTAGAATAAAAAACTGCAGATGATCCTGCACATGTTAAAACTGTTCTATTCTTCGTGTTAAAGTGCTTTGAAAGTGGGCCCAGCGGTGGGTATTTCATCAGTTGATGTAAAATTACTGGACAGGCAACTTTATCTAATTACCACCATCTTTGTGTATCTAGTTACACTAGTCTTAACAATAGCCACCAGTAAACAAAACCCTCTGGTATGAGACATTGTTTTTGGAATGTCCCCTGTCCCCTGACCTGTCTTAGAAACTAGCGACACAATATAAAAAATGAATTTGTGTGTATCTGTCTACCGGGCCATCAGGTGAAGGACACCTTAAAATCTGATCTGAGGCACTTGAATTTTAGTTTTAAAATATTTCCAATGGGTGTCACTCTATACTTCTTTTCTGCTAAATGCAGAGGCCCTTTTTTGTCTTTTTATTAAGTCCTTCTTGAGTTTAACTTGATACTGTAATAATAGTTTACTCAAGAAGGCCTACATCCATTAATCTTTCAGTCCTTCATTTTCAATCCAAGACTTTAGCTTGGTGAATTCCACAGTGTGGTAATACCGCATTTACTTAGCATAAGTATGGGATCAGAAAATGCCTCCCACACTCTTGAAATATTTAAAAATAGACATAAGGCCATTTTTTTATTATCAGGTCTGTTGTTACCGTCAATAACGGAGCTGCACTGATGGTGGAGCTCTCGTGCTGCTCTGGGACATACTCGTTCTAGAATTGTCTTCAACGGTTTCGGTCTGCTAAGCGCTCGTGCCCACGCTCGTCACTGAAAGCAGGGGTGGTACGTCACGAGATATCAAGGAAAACACGCGATGTTTGAATAGACAGCAGCGCATCTGTTGCAAACCACGTTAGAGTTAACTGTTTAGGTTTCCACTCAGTTTTACCGGGCACTACAGCTAGGTAACATTGTTGTCAATATCGTGGTCGGACGAGGGAGTTTAATTGCTAAAGCAGTCGAGATGTAAGTCTTGGGTAATTCAATAGTCGTTAATAGTCGTGGCTAACTAGCTAAAAGTCTTGGTAGCGTGGTGTACAGCGGATCAACCAGCTAACATTAGCTAACTTAGCTAAGCACGCGAGTTAGCCTTGGCGGTGTATTCATACTTAAGTTACACGACTGTGCAGACTAAAGGGCACCACACATCGTTTAATCATCCGATAGCTAACTTTCTTTACGTGGAATTTAATTTTGCACCCACTTGTCCCATAATACGAACTCCTTATTAGTTTTGTTGTCAAGCCTTACATCAGCTTTGTCATCGTAAGCTAGCACGCTAATGTCAACTAACGACAAGGGTAACGATAATGTTAGCATTGGAAAAAGCACGGTGTCATGATTAGCTCGGAGGATTTCACATTAGCTACCGGTAGCTAACACCAATTTACACACGCTTGCAGGAATGCACATAACACCAGCCGCCCTAATCCTATCAAATATGTTTCACCTCGCTGTGGCTCACACACAAATAACCATACTACCTACTATTAGAGTTAGCATTTGTCGACTCCTTAATATGAGAATGTAGATGGTCAGATATGTGTATGATCTGTAATGCAATTAAAGCGGTTGAAACACTTGGAGTAAAGGGCTTGTTTTCATTTGTGTCTCAGAGACCAGTTATTGTATGTAGTTTGAGAGAGGATACTTCAGTCTCTCATGCTAAAGAGTGAATGAATGAAGCTCCGTCAACATGAGTCAGACGTGACCTCAGACGTATTGCACGAGAAACACGTGGGGAAACGGACAAAATAGAATAGAATAACCACAACTAGCTGTTAAAATGATATAACCAATTGATATAACAAGGCTTGTATAATGACCATGTTAGATTAGAATAATGTAGGGAATAAATTATTCTATTGTGATTCATTCCCTCTTTCTCTTTCTGGTCATTAGGCAGCCTGCAGCAGCTAAGTGGTATGACAGTCGGGACTTTGTGTTTGTAGAGTTCTGCGTGGAGGACAGTAAAAATGTGCAAGTAAATTTCGACAAGTCCAAATTAGATTTCAGGTAAGTTTCATAAATAGTAAATTATATTGTAATAATCCCGAGGGAAAAAAAACTAAAAAAAAATAATAAATATAATAAAAAAAATAATCCTTGAGATGCTTTTAGGGAGAAGCCTTCTGCAGTATAGGTTATGACAAGAACAGATGAAGACATAAATAATTTCTGGGTTTTCTATTGTTGTTGACAGTTGTAAAGGGAATATAATGACCTCTTTCTGTATTAATCTTACAGCTGTGTCAGTCAAGCAGATAATATCAAACACCAGAATACAGTGGAACTGTTTGCGGAGATTGACCCAGAAGTATGTATCATTTAAAGAAGTAGTTGCAACTTCATCATGTCATTATATTGTTTCTAACGCTTAATTTGGCACTGTTCCACACAGGGATCCAAATACAGACGCACTGAAAGATCTGTGAAGTGTCATTTACGAAAAGCAGAGTCTGGGAAATCATGGCCACGACTCACAAAAGACAAAACAAAGGTAATTTTTTTTATTTTTAATAATTCTTCAATCCACAGATATTGATTTCTGGGTCAGCTTAGATACAGACTTATTGCAAAACAAATACTAACATTTGATTATCCATTAATCTGAAAATAAACTTTTTAGCTGTCAGTTTATTATTTTGACCTACCACATTATAAATCTGAATCTGACTGCTCTGTCCTAAATTTTGTTTATCAGTAAATATCGACATTGAAATAAAAAAGACATGTTCTTTGCCTTATGTAAACTCTTGAATTTATCTTCACTTAGCACAACTGGCTGAGTGTGGACTTCATTAATTGGAAAGACTGGGAAAATGACTCAGATGAGGACCTGTCAAGTTTTGACAAATTCTCAGAGGTAAGTGTGCTGAACATGCATAGTGGTTAAAGTGAGAGTATATCCAGCTATACTGCAATGTTGATTGTTGTCATTTATGAATTTTTCCAGATGATGAATAGCATGGGAGGGGATGATCTACCTGATTTAGATGCTGCAGATGAAGAGGTATCTTTTGAAATAAATATGACAGTTTTTAAATGCTTAAACTATTAAAAACAGACAGTTGTGTGTGGAGGAATTTTAAAAATATAAATTTGCCATTTAAAGAAAAATATGAATAATTTTTTTTGTTGTTGTTTTGCTTTGCAGCATGATTCTGCAGACAGTGATGATGAAAGTAAGTACTCCTCAATTATTAAAATAAATGTGGGTTATTATGTGAAGTGGCAGGTAAATTTGATCAATTTACTAGCTACATTAGCCTGGAAACAAACATTCATCAGGGACATAGTCAGACTGACCACTGGGAGCACGGGAAGAAATTCTAGCAGGCCAATCCCTCTTTACACCAAGCTGACAAGAAAATACCTTAACAGCCTTTACCAGTGAATCATCAGGCTGTAG
The DNA here is from genome assembly GCA_029814665.1 of Acanthurus lineatus. NCBI lineage: Eukaryota > Metazoa > Chordata > Actinopteri > Acanthuriformes > Acanthuridae > Acanthurus > Acanthurus lineatus. The sequence continues at coordinate 12,984,059 of JAPZDV010000002.1, read as the reverse complement.
TAGTGTAGCTGAGAGGGAGCAGCCCATGGAGAGCAGCAACACCTAAGTCAAGGTTTTGCTAAAGCAGTAAGATACAAGACCATACGGATATGACTTAGTTATCTTGGGTGCATTTTGTTGAATGTTAAAAAAATAATAATAATAATGCACTCCTCAATGTCAGTTTGTGAAAATTGGCCAATCAGCTTGAACAAGGCAGGGCAATGAAATATGCTGAAGTGCTACAGCACATTGTCAAAATGTTTAACTTATTGTCCTACATAAATTGTTCTTATTTGCAATTTAGTGTTCAGCATGAACAAGAGAGACTCTGTTTGATATTAGAGGTCTGATTTACATTTTCTGAGAATGGTGATTATATTATTTCAGAAAGAGCTCAGTTGTTTATTTCTGCCCTTGAAGGAGAATTCATTCTATTCAATCCAAAATGTCTATATAAAAGAGTAATTAGTTATTCATCTTTAGACATAAAATCTAAAATAAGATTTAAATCTTGTCACATTCTACATGCATCACAATTTTTATTTGTCTCTTCCAGAAATGCCCGACCTTGAGTAGATGAATGTGGATGCCACCTCAGTAGTAAAGAAAGAAAGATATAAGTCAGTTGAAGAGAGAGACTAGACACGAGTTGGCAGCCATGTTGGAGAAGAGACCTCATCTCTCTATACAGTTTCCAAAGCGAAACCTCTCAAGGGAGTGACAGGGACTGACTGTTGGATACAGACCTGCACAGAGATTCATAGCAACTTACAGTGCTGGGCTTTGCTGTTCTGTTCTGCATGGGCAATTCTGTTCAAATGAAAATGTTATTGTTTATTGACTTAAATGACTGTAATGGGATGTGCTGATGTCTTACACCTTCTCTCTCTCTGTTTTTGATTTTTTGTTTTTCTTTTTTGCGATGTCAGGTTATGTATTGAACATTGTGATTTCTAATGAAAAAATAATAATTCAAAATGCCTATTTTCCAAACAAGTGGATTTTTTTAATAACAGATTTCCCCCTTTAATGTTTGTATTGTAAATTGCCTGTTTTGTTTAATTTAAATAGCAGGAGTTCTGCTTGAAATGGGTTTTCCAATGTTTGCTAACATCTTCAAATATTCAACAGTTTCATTTTTAAAACATTTCAGCATTTAAAATAAACAGATATGCTTGTGCTATTTACAGCTTGTGTTGAGATTATGGTATTAGAGTGGTACAGTCTTTGCATATAATCATATCCTTGCAAAGGTGAGTTTGTTTCTCTATGCCAGTGTACAAAGCATTGCAAGTTGTAGCAGGTACAATATTAATTTTCTTCCAGAGGTGAGTGCAGAAGTCCTATGCAGTCTACCAAGAGTTTCCCCAAATAGTTAAAACAATACAGGTTATAAATGTTTGTCTATTGGATGTAATAGAACTATGCTTTGGAGAATTATGTGTTTGATTCAACAAATGTTGAACACCTTTATGTTTGTCTTTTGCTGTGGGAATTTGGGTATACATTTATAATAAACTCTTTCAGACCGTTGAATACAAGGCCCAGTATTTAAGCATTGCTTTTCAGGTTCAAAATAGTTAATCATAATAGTAAATTGTAATCATAATAGTTTCATCAATTAAGTGTAAAGATAGCATACACTGAGAAAAGGATGATTATAGTAATTGTGGAAATTTGGTGCAAGAAATACTCCTAAATTTTATTAAAGCTAAAATACTCATTGCATGTAAAATATAAAATAAAAAAGTATTAACATCAAAATATACCAGGAGCACCAAAAATAGAGGTACTTCTGGAAAATATCCAGTTTCAATGTGTTCATGATACTGAACAATAATTATTTATGCATTGTATTCATCATTTTAATGTTACAGCTTGGAAAGCTGAGGATCATTTTAATTATTTTATACACAGCCGAACAACGTGAACTGTCCTTTAGGGTCTTATCCAAACTTCTGGTGTACTTTTTAAGTTATATTTTGTTTTTTCAATTTAAAATCCACAAAGAGCCTGGTAGCAATCTAGTAGAGCAATTAGTACATTTCCATCTAAAATAAAGTGGAGCCAAGGAATAAAATAGCAGAACATAGAGGCACTCAAGTAGGAAAGAAAATAGATTCTCACTTTAGAGAATTAAAGGTTACTGTAATTGACCATAGTGGTCACTTAGTGGTCACAAAGAGATCCTCTCCTAACAATTACAAACATTGTGGGTGGCAAAATCATCAACCATCCATCATTATCTGTGCAAGAACGGAAAGCAACGTACAGAGGACAAAAATGTGAGGCTTCACCAGAACAGTTTAGAGGAGTTCAGTGGTTATCTCCCAAAGTTAGTCTTTAGAGTAAAGTTTCATCTCTGTGAGTGTTGTTGCTCTGCTGCTGAGCTACAGCAAGAAATATTAGAAGAGGGAATTTCACACTAAAAAAGTCATTTTACAAAAATACCGGCTTGATTCTTCTTACTCAGCCTGCTGAAACCTCATTTTAGCTTCAATTAGACTTAAGATAATATCTTTGAGCAAAACAAGGGCCGGGAGCCTCTGACCTTTTGAAATGTACGAAGGCCGTCATGAAAAGGAGCAGTTACAGTAACTGATGTATAGTGAGTATTACATAAAGACATGAACAGAATATTGACTGCTGGGCTTTAATAATATGAAACATCCCTTTGTAACCACTGTGTAGTGTGAACGTTTGAAAGCACTTTCGTCTCACTTCTCTATAACGTTACAGGGTATTTAAGGTGCTTCCCATCCCCGTGTACTTTTACAATGAGTAAAAATAGGGAAATTGAAGCCTGAAATTTCTTTATACTGTTTCCATTTTTAATCATTAGTAATCTTAAACCCCCTACTTGCCTCATGTTCACAGAAGTGCATTAGCAAAGATGCTGTCTCCTGATGAAGGGATGCTCATTGTCTGTCAATAAATAAGGGCCAAAGATTATTCACTGGCATGAGAATGACATAAATACATCGATATTGGATCATTTGATGCAAATCAAAGATCCTTTAATATCAGAAATATCATTATATGGCCATTTCTTATCAGCACCTCTGAAGCCCACCATAGTTCACACTTAGTCCATCATCTCATGTGTCCTGTGATACATGTTTTGACCACTATGTGGTGAGTGCAGGCCAGAGCTTCCAGTCTAATGTGAGATGTTTAGGGGCTGCATGATGTTATGTATGTGTCAGCAGTCTGGAACCAGGGAACAGGAAAACACAATGCAAGCACCTTTTCAGCACCCTCCCCTGTAAAACTAAACTGTGGGCTTAAACCCACAAAAGGTGGCTTACCACTGATGGAGGGAGTCATGGGAAGGACATAATGCCCAACACAATAGAGGAGTGGCAACTTGCAATCTAATATTAAACTGTCAGAACCAGGGCAACAAGAACAACACTTTTAGAAATAGTTTTAAAAAATATCACAACAACAACAACATTGTGCATTATACGACAGTTGTTGATTTTCTTTACTGATTTCATGTTGTGAGATGAAAAAAACATTCAACCATCAGGCTGCTATGAGACTGGTATGAGAAAAAACTGAATATTTGTAAAACACCAACAATTCTGAAGATGTCTTACAAACTTTGAGGCGTATAAACGTCTGCTGATTATTCGTAGCAAGGTTAGTCTTATGCAACTGGACTTAGTAGAGTTCTTGAAGACGTTTCGCCTCTCATCCAAGAGGC
>JAPZDV010000002.1:12926429-12980268 GCA_029814665.1 Acanthurus lineatus | reverse complement strand
ACTCTACTAAGTCCAGTTGCATAAGACTAACCTTGCTACGAATACTATGACCTGGATGACTGAGAACCTTCACAGACCGTCTGCTGATTATATTTGAATATTATCCTGCAGCCGTTCTGGCACAATCCTCTGGAGTATGAGCGCTGAGGCCAATAAATATATATACAGGCACTCTGGCTAGTGGAAGAGGGAACTCACAGATTCAACAGTGACTGCAAGACAAACAGATCATAGAAACCAACAGAAACTGTTACTGCCAGCGTTTTGTTTCCATGCATGAAAGGAGAAAAGCATTGAGCTCAGCATAATCCTTTCAGAGTGCCGCGGCCGTCCCTCTGGCTGTCCTGGTCAGCATGATGCTCCAGTGCAGAAGCTCAATGCCAGGCCTGCTGTCCCCTCTTCCTCTCCAACCGTGGATTTTCCACCGCTTTATCCGACCTGAGCCTCCAAACCCGCCCAGCACACACACAATGTAAAACTGCGCCTAATCAGTTCTGCTGCCACAAACCTGATTTGCACCAATCCAGAGCACAAGTGGAGAAATTGAGAAATTGCTGGTGCCTTGGTGATCACAGCCTTGTTTGGAGTGAATGCAAACTGTTGATCGTACATTATAGAGAAAACAGTGAAAACAAAATCATGGGAAATGAGTGAAAGGTGCACATTGCAATGAAATTAATTCCGTGCTTGTAAAAATATCTTAGTTACATGCAAACAAAACACAACTCCCACTGCACTCTACTTCTACCAGCTCACGGGTTCTTCCCACTACATGCCCACTGCTCTTCTATTTTCAGGTTTGGAGGTCAGAGCAGGGGCTTTTTAGTGACTGGTACTATGGAGGGGATTTTCTTCATCTGTTTTTTTGTATAAAAGCTTCAACCAAGCTGTTAGTGGTATTCAGATACTACATCTCCACATCCTCCTTTGGGAAAATATGAGATGCTTTAAAGCATTTTATGTTTTGCTTTTTTCTCAGCCGCAGGATGCAGCACTTCATAAACACCTCTTCAATTGACTAACTGTAGCATTTTTAAATGTTTCCTGCATTAATAAGTAAATATCAAGGTCTGCACTCATTAAGCTCACAACCCATTAGCCCAGATTTTGTGTATTTTTTTCCATTGAGCAGACAGAGGGAGGTCAAGGCAGGAAAAGGGTTAACTGATTTTGTTTTGATTTGAGGTATTGTGCACTGGCCCCTCCTCTGCACTCTGCAGGGCTGCTCTGGCCCTGGGGTGTTATAAAAAGGCCTCTGAGCTCCCCCTGCTCTGGTAAAGAGGCTGAATGTCTGCGGGACATGCTTAACGTTTGTCTATCCATGTTCTTCTACTAACAACCAGCGGGGTTGGCACATAGATGCACAGAGACTGGCGTATTGCTCCACTCAGGAGCTCTCTATGACAGAAGTTAGACTTCAGAAGGTTCACAGTTTTATAAGAATTACATGTTGATTAGTTTACGTGTTGTTGCATTTAGCTTTAGAAAGCCAGTTTCTGTTTGAGGGCAAGTTTTTTGTTATTTGCTCTGTGTTTTTTGGTCTTTAACTCAGTCATTATTGTGGAGATTCGGCATCTCCTTTTAGTTGATTAGTTAGTTTTCTGTTGACTTTCATCCCTCCATTGCTTAGAAGTTGCTTCTTGACCTATTGCCACCATGTGGGAGTTCAGGTCCATGTCTTTCTGGCGGGCGGTGTTCGCAGAGTTCTATGGCACCATGTTCTTTGTATTCTTTGGGCTGGGGGCAGCCCTCCGCTGGACCACTGGGCCCCATAATGTCCTCCACGTTGCCTTTTGCTTTGGGCTGGCGGCGGCCACCCTCATCCAGTCCATTGGCCACATCAGTGGAGGACACATCAACCCAGCTGTTACCTTTGCTTACCTGATTGGCTCCCAGATGTCCCTGTTCCGTGCTTTCTTCTACATCATGGCCCAGTGCCTTGGAGCCCTTGCTGGTGCCGCCGTGCTCTACGGGGTCACACCCAGCAACATGAGGGGAAACCTAGCACTCAACACGGTAAGATTACCTGACAATCACTGAAACACTGCTTAATGCTCCCAATAAGAGAAATTTCTTTGACTCCTGTTTTACAAATGTCACATTAGATTTTCAACATACATTGTTTATTATATCAAGATTTTAAGCCATAAATTATGTGTTCAAGGAAAATTTTATGCAGAGAATAATTGACAACTCTGTCTCGTAGAGCAAAATAGATTCAAAACCTGACTAATCTCACATGAAGTCATTTTTAAAAATACTTTGTGTTTCCATGTATAAAAAAATTTGCAAAATTTACACACCAGAACCATTAATCTCGTCACCTTCCTCCCCCCCATCTTTTAGCTGCAGCCAGGCATCAGCCTGGGCATGGCCACCACCATGGAGGTCTTCCTCACCCTGCAGCTTGTGGTCTGCATCTTTGCTGTGACTGATGAGAGGCGCAATGGGCGCCTGGGCTCTGCTGCCCTGGCTATTGGCTTCTCTGTTCTCATGGGGCATCTTCTCGGGGTAAGAACCAACTAGTGCCATCTGGGAATTTGAAACTGCTCAATGGGCACATACAAGGCTATGATCCATTGTATCACAGGATACATGTAATGCTGCATTCTTAACTCTGAACTTCTCTCTCTGTCTCTGACTTAGATGTACTACACTGGAGCAGGAATGAACCCAGCCAGGTCTTTCGCCCCTGCTGTGCTGGTCAGGAATTTCGTCAACCACTGGGTAAGATGATCATACCTGTAAAATCATTTCTCCACAGACTCTTGCTAATCTTCAGGCTTGCTAACACGGTCTCCCTCTTTTTCTCTTCATGGCAGGTGTACTGGGTGGGACCCATGATCGGTGGTGCCATGGGTGCTCTGCTGTATGACTTCATGCTGTTCCCTCGTATGCGTGGCCTCTCTGAGAGGCTCGCCACACTGAAGGGCACCCGGCCCCCCGAGGCTGAAGGCCAGCAGGAGACCAGGGGAGAGCCCATCGAGCTCAAGACACAGGCCCTATAAGCTTAGAGAAGAAGATCGGCTTTTCTGACCCCCATCCCCCTCACCTCTCACCCTTAAATCTGCACCCTCAGTTCCCGGTCCATCCTCAGCTAACTCAGCATCTCTGCATACATACCTCCTCCCCGCCTCCACACATGCTAACACAGATCCCAAACACCTTTGTTATCCTTGTTCTGCATCCAGAAATGGACCTACTGAATTACAGTGAAGGGGCGCACCCACAGTCCCAACCATCTCACCTGATCTCACCTCTGCCCATCCCTCCCCCTCCCCCTTGGACTGCAGGACAAAGATGGAGGGTTAGAAGAAGACTTGCCACTGAAGAAAGCACCCTGTGCCCTGCGGTGTGGGGAGTCAGTCACTTCTGGCTGACCAGGTGGCTATAACTGCTCAGGACAGGGGCCTCTCTCTCTTTTTCTTTCCCCTTTTTCTCTCTCTCTTTCTGTTTTTCTCCCTAATTTGTAGTCTGCTAGGAGTGAAGCTACAGTAGAGCAGTGGACTTCTGCATGCTTTTCCATTTTGATCCAGTGTGATCCCGCCCTTCGTTTTGTTTCGTTTAATGAACTTTGGGTAAATTACATGTACGTATTGTACTTTACCAATATTTATTTGGCTCACATTCTTTTTTTTTTCAGTTGTGTGTGAATGTGTGTGTGTGTTTGTGTGAGACAGAGGGTGAGTGTGAATGCATGTTTCTGTGCATGTGTATGGCTGTGTGCTTGTTTTTCATTGATTATTTTTATTTTTCACTTTTCATTTGGCACAATACTTTATCTGTATCATGATTTTTTTTTTTTTTTTATCATACAAACATATTTTAGGGAAAGATGTGGCCTTCAGACGCCTTCACTGATACTGCAAAAGTTCAACAGATTCCATGTTCTGCAATCCCCTTTTTATATCAGATGAAGATCATATATGCCTTTGTGTCAAAGCCAAATTATTCAGTTTAGAGTTTGTGTCTCATCTAGTGAAGCACACACACACATTCATATTTATATTAAAATAAACACAAAACACAAAACTATCTGGTCTTTTTGAGCTCAGTCTTCAACAGAGTCACAAACACTTGAAATGGTTTAATTGCCATCAAATCTGTACCATATTTAGATAACTTATACTGTATTTGTGTTGGGTTACATTTTAAGTGACTTTTCTGACATGAGCTTTGCTTTTAGAGCAGCGCTTATCACAGATTCATGTACAGGTGTGTGAAAATTGGTTTGCTTTTACTTTTGCGTGTCTGCCATGGAAAAAAAAAAGAAAGCAAACCTGACAAGCTGTCATGAGGCACAAGCGTTTTCTAGCTGGATTGTGTTGTTTGACACGACTGAAGGGTCTTTGTTACATCAAACTCGAGGTTAGAAATGAAAGAGTGCATGAGGTGTAGTGGCTTGTTGCTGGTGTTGGCAAACACCTGGTGCCTTCTCTTTTCTACGCTGAGCTGGGCGGCTCTTTGGGAGTGAGATAGTTTTGCTGGACAAGCCCCTCTCTGACATTTGGGAGAAGAGAGAAGGTCACCGCGAGGCGACTGAAATCTTTAGTGTGTTTGTACAGGGTGATAAATGTACACCTTTATTTTCATACAATCTACACAAGAGAGAATGAACTTTGAAGTTGAAGCTCTACATTGGCCTGGTGTCCCCTCTCTCTTCCATCCCTCCTTCAATCACCCTACCTCCTCCCTTTGTTTACGAGGCAGCCACCTTGTTCTGCTCTAATGAGGGGACATCCAAAGCTGCTGGGATGGAGGGAAGGGGACGGGGCGCGGAGATAAGTTAGCATTTTGACAAATTTCACCAGATCAGTTTTTGAACCAGGCATGTAAGCTGACTCTCTTTCTGCTTCCTCTACATAACCTTTTTTTTTCAGTGTGATTTCCCTGGCAGTGGTTGAGTAGATTTTACATTTTAGTGACATGTTGAAATTAGAAATTGTGTTCTAATGGAAAAGCTTTGTGATGTACAGTGTAAAGTTTTCTTTTTTAAAAAAATCATTTAATGATTGTTGAAACTGGATGGATAGGAAATATAATATGCTAGTTATGCAATGTCTCCTCTTTGGCTGATGGATTATGGAAGTGATGCCAATTATGTTCTACACCAATATGCTTTCATTCAATGGACAGCCCTTTGGAACCAGGCATACCTTCCCAATCACAATGCCACTGATTTATTATTTTTATATGTCAAAAAAATCAGAAAATTCTTATGTTTCCAATCCTTTTTTGTCTGTTTTCTTTTAGACTGACCGTAGAAAATATGGGATTTTAATGACTGGTTCCAGACAGGACAGACTTACTGAAAAATCTTGATTCTTGAAAGATGTTTACAACAGATATCATCATATATTCCACTTATGAGAAGTAAACTGAGCAACCTTTAACGTAAGCAGCAGCCAGTCAGAGGAGGTTATTTCCCTGTGATCCAACAGGAGCAGAAGTGATTCATCCATTTGCAGCTACTTGTAGGAAATACTCCGCTATATACAAAGTTCAAACACCTAGGAATGCAGTTCAGGTTCACTTAAGGGGGATAACTAAATTCTTGTAAATAAAGTCACAAAATATTTTCATATTTTGAGAAAAACTGAGATTTTATTTTGTCACTACAGATAAGAAGTAATAGGGATTGTAGTTTTAGACTCAAAGTGATTCATCCAAAAGTCAGTCCACCAGATATAAAAGGTTATCATTTGGCAAACATACATGCAACATGGTACTTCTGACACACCACTGTATTATTACATGCTAAACTGCAATGGTAGGTAATGTAAAACTTATCATAAAGCCAGAGCTCAGTTTGTTGGTAAAGTTAGTTTTGTTAAACATTTAGATTTGAAGAAAAGTTGCTAAAATTAGAACAAAATTAGCTGTTAAGCTCCAACAAAGCAAATATACTGTATATCTTGTAACTTACCCTCTTAATTTTTTATATTTACTGCAACACTTAGTACTTTTTACTTTCCTCTTTTATTGTTCTTATTAATTTTGAGCTACATCACCGATAGCTTTTAGTCTTTGAAACCACAAACCTCAAACAACAAAAAATTCATTCATGTAATATGTGAGATTCCAAACAGCATTGCACTAATTTTGTTATACAAATTTGAGACTAAAGGAAGAACAGTTTGTTCATCCTCTCTCTCTCTCTATATATATATATATATATATTCACTATATATATTATTTTAATTTCTCCAAAGAATGAAGACTGGCCTTTGGATTCCATCGTTGAGAGAAGTGACCTGCTTTATTGAGTGTGCATTAGAGTGACTTAAATGAGAAATAATTAATCATAAACATGAAACCAGCAACCAGTCAGTTGGAGCTGAAACAAACTTACAAAAAGGCCTTAAAATATAAGCTGTGATTAATTATCAAAATATATACATATAACAGAAAATACACACAATTGAGTCTTTAAGTAGTCAGATATACTTAAAGCATTTTCCTCCACCACCCTCATCCCCACCTCTGCAATCTGCTGCACTGTAAGTGTCCACCAATGTGGTAAAGTTTCACATTCTTGATGGAATCAGTGATGGAAAAGTCTATTGTTCCTTTTCGGTTCCTTTTGCTCACTATACCACAGAGTGCAGGTTAGGCTTATTAAAAACAATTTTTATTTACCATTCATAATGTGAATTACTGTGAGAGTGAGTGAGTATAACGTATTATAGCTGAGACTTAGCCTGGCTTTTCCAACACAAGGAAGGGTTTTCCAAACAAGGAAATGTGTTTTTCTCATCATGGTTAAAAACATGCAAAAAGTACAGATGACAAAATAACCTCAACATATAATCCATTGAATAGCAAAGGCATGTTACCATTATGTTTCCAGAGCAGTATATTGTCTGCTTTCATGCATGATTGGTTTTTATTGTAAAAGTAATGTAAACTGTACAGTAAAGTAATGGAGTGTGGTATGCACGGACATGCAAAGATATCCACATCTTCAACCCTTCCGCCAGGAGACAGAGAGATAGACAGAGACAGAGGGTTGCACAACAAGCATGGCTGATGCACAGTGATGACAGCACTCTTCGCCCTGGTTTGCTTTTAGTTTTTCTTTTCCTCGTTATGATTTTCTGATTTCACGCAGCACCAGCTCAACATGTTGAGTCCCAGAGAAATCAATTTGCTTTCAATAGGTTTCTTACTCAAAAGTAGGCGAATCTGTACCTGGAGGCAGATTCTGGAGAATAGTTTCTATATCCAGCTCCATGTTACCATTGGAACTAGAGGCACAGGGACACAAAAATAAGGGGCATATGATTTTAAAAAGGAAGCAACATGGAAATGGATTTCATGCAAAGACCTGAAGAAAAAAACCTACATGTGCTCGTTGAAGTTCATAGGAGGGGCTGGACTGAACTCAACAGCAGAAGCTGGTGCAGTTTCCATTACCTCTTGAATGATGGCCTTCTGCGGGCTGAATGGCTGCTGGAACTGATGCCTAAAAAGAGATGTAAAACAGCAGAAATAGAAGCACTAAGAAACTGAAGAAACTGGCACAGACAAATTAAAAATCCAAAGCCTAATCATTTAATCAGAACCTTTTAATGTATCAAGAAATCATTTTGAAATAATTTGTGTCTGAAATATCAACACAAATATGCATCAAATTGAGGTTTTTTGTTGTTGTTTTTAGGCATCAGAACTGGAAAATATTCAAGTACATTTGACTCTGTTTTATTTTAATCATATTTTAAGTGCTGCTACTGAGAGACAATTTGAAGGTACTTAAATGAAAAATTCTGCATTCAAAAGTCAGGCATCACAATATGGTGCGTGACCAAAATCCAAGCCAAAAAAGTGAAAATTAAAAAGAGCAGCACAGGAAATGTGCCTCTAATTCTTTTATTTTGGTTTTGAAAGCGTTTAAATTTATGTTCTTGAGATTCAAGTTCTTGTGCATGTCCATTGAGACAGAGACCGTTAAGACACAAAAGCATAGTCCATGTTACAGGTTTAGTCATCAAAAAGTCAACCTGGAAGGAAAAATCTGACTTAAGATTAATGTTGCTTTAGTGAGACACTGAAAGTAAAACAAAAAAAACATTTCAAAAACAGCACTGGAGCACAGGCGTAATGGAATACAATAAAGGATTTTATTTTGAACTATAACATAAATATCATTGGTATAACCTTAGTGTTTTCATTTCAGAGGAAGGATCCTGGAAGCATAAATGTGCAGACATTAAACATATTGTAACACTTGCTGGTTGACTGGTAAAGGACAGTAGCAGGGAATGTGAAGGACATGAAACAAGGTGAAAGAGAAACGTGTAGAAGTGACACTTACACAGGGAAGCCAACATTACAGTCAGCGAGAGGTGCCATGACTGGAGCCATGAGTGCTGCGGGTGCGGCTGTGCCAGCTTCCCTGCAACACACACACATACATATGCACATAACATGTTCCCAATGTTATCCTTTTTCTTAAATGACTACTTAGTGCATTGAAAGACACAGTTTGATAGTAAAAAAAAACCTCCTTACGATCCAACTTTAGTATGGAGAGACACAGGGATGTAACCTCCGCTGGGCGACGGTTGAGGGTCTGTTTTGAAATGACAGAACAAAAACAGGACCAACACTGTTAGTTGTTCATTTCCACTTGAACTTTAGAACATTAAGCTGATCGTGTGCATGAAGACCATTACCTGAGTAGAATTTTTTGAAAACTTCATGTTTTGGAAATTCAGGATACAGGTGTGTTATGTGGTTGATGTCCCGGATGCGGTCGCCAAGGCTTCGGATCTCAAGATCCTTCTTGGTGAAGGGCTGGATGTTTTGGATTTTCTGTCCTCCATCTGAGGGAGAAAAAAACAAGTTTTATGTTTGTGAGTGTTTGTGTGTGTGTGTGTGTGTTTGAGAGAAAGAAAGAGAGAAATCACACCATCACATCTGCATTCATGTGACTGGTTGAAAATGAGGGAGCCTTCCAACAGGAATAATCTGATCTACAAATAAGTCCTGTTGAAAAATGTAGAGTTGTAAATCAAGTTTCTGCAGGGCAATCTCAAAAGACCCACACACAAGTTTGTATATGCAGGTTTTACAGTTTTTTATAGATAGATTATTTGTGATTATTTTGTATGCAAAATACTCCACTAGTTTTAATTTAGAAATACCAGTAAAATGCATGGAGGTGTTTAAACACTAAATGACAATTATTTAAGTAGTGAAACCCTTCGCATAAAAGCAACAAATATAAAAAACATGCTGTATGTTTGCCTCCAGTGACCTCTCAAGAACTGAGTTCATTCTGTGTTTCTTGGCATCATTGTAGTCTAAACAGGAAAACAAAAAGAATTTAAGGAGAAAAAAAGGAACTTTACACAGTCCAACTTGAACTCTGGCCAAAGCAACACTCACTCTCAGAAGCAGACACATATGCAATGGTGATGCCTCCAATCTCAGAGTCACTGAAGCGAAGCAAGAACGTCCCGTTGGGCCTGTCTTTGAGAATCAGGTGTAGATGCTGCTTTCCAATGAAACCAAATATCAGCCTATGGGAGCAAAATATTGCAAACACTTGTCACTATTAAAACAATGGTAGCGGGCTTCTAGTATTTATGTCTGAAACAGCAGGAGGGGTCTCTTCACCCTTCGCTCCAGTAAGCCTTAAGGTGCTTCTTAGTCAGCTCCATCACGCCTTCAAACCACTGCCAGAAAGTGAACGGCCGACCTGGAAGAACCTCCTGCAAGGTTGAAAGGTGTTGTGAGATTTGTGTGCATGTCAGTCTGTGTGTGTCTGTCTGAGAGAACATGCACCTGCTCATACCTTATTAAACTGAGCCCAGGAAACCGGCATGTTGCTGAAGTCCTCTGCTGTGTCAGGCTTGTTGAATATCTTCTGAGCCAAAAAGTGCTGGTTGTAGTTATCCAGATTGTGTTTCGTGTCAATCTCAGAGGTGAATTTACTGTTGAGAGTGCTGTACATCATCCTCCAGGGCACGCGCTCCGGCACCACGAACGGCACTCTGTCCTGATGACAAAGACAAAGAGTTTCACATGGTGAGAAAACTCATACACATTTACAAAAACATCAAGAAAAGAGTGACTCAACTAAAACAGAAGAGAAAAAAGAAAGGACACATTCAGAAGCACCACAAAGGTTTGAATAAACATTGCTCATTTTGTATCAGTGGTTAGGCATAAAAAAAATTATTCCTTACAGCCCACATGTGACTATTTCCAATCAGCAAAGCAAAGTGTGGAACAAACAGGAAACACATCCACATAGCTTGTGTGCACTTTACTGTAAGTCTGTGGTTCGCCTCCAACTCTTCACAGTGAACCAGTAAAGCTGCATACACATCTTATATCTGATAAAATCAAGACATTTGGAAGTAATGATGTTTGAGTGTTGTGAGTGCTTAAAAGGTTTTGTACAAACTCAGATCTTCAGTAGAGAATAAAAAACATTTTCCCAACACCTTGGGGAAGCAAATCTGATCTATCATCTTGCACACAGCCTTTTTGCACTGTGATTGTACAAATAGGCTGTAACATTGTCCTAATGGAGAAATCAATAACCTCTTTTACAGCAGACAATATGATGTCATAACAGGAAAGCACATGACAACATTAAAAATGTTTTTAAATAAGCTACACTGCCCTGGTCCTGGTATAAAGTTTGTGTTCTCATTGTCATACTATCATTTCTCACCAAGAAACTTACTGGAACTGTTCACCTGTGCTTTGCCGAATGTCTACAGGAAGAAAATATCTATAACACTTTTCAGAGCAATGGTATAGTCCAGCACATAAATGCCCCCATAAGACAGTAAATTAACTGAAACACTACAGGATAAAACTTATTAGAGAAAAGCTTAAGGGGTGGTGGTAGGCAGATTTAGGGGCCTGTCTTTTTTTTTTTTTTTTGAATACTGGGCTCCATGGATATTTACTCGCTTCTAGAGCTGCCTCAAGTGGCCAATTCAAGGAACTGCAGTTTTTGGCACTTCCGTGTAAACTTTATTTTTTCAACCCCTAGAGGTTCCCACATGAAGGATCGAATTCTTTGATTTACAGGAACCCAGTAAAAGACCCATGAGCAAGTACTTGGCAATGATAGCAGGGAAAATAAGCAGAAATGTGGTGGACGGTTCTCTATCTTGACCAGTGGGTTGAGAAAAAGAGAGAGAGAAAGAGTGAAAGAGAGAGAGAGAGAACCACCCACATAACTTTCACTTCAGCTGAAAGTTTCTACGAACAGCCTGACTTTACTTCACAACCAGCAAGTTAACTCTGAGAGAACCTGTTGTGTCTGACAGGCCTCAGTCATAACTGCCAAAATCCCTCTATGTTTCTGAACTCAATAAATATTGTTTTTAAACTTAAAATTGATTAGTCCTCAATGGAATAAATGAAAAATGTTAATCTTAAAGCAACTGCCTTCACTTACCTCTGCTGTTCTGCCATCTCTGCATTCTCCCTGTGTTTTTAGTGTTTCGGTTTATAATTGGTGTGATTGAAAACTAGTTTGAAAAACAAAAAATAGCTTGTCTAGTCAATGCTATGAATTCTTTTGTGTTCAAACATGCCTGAGTTCATATCATAATTAACTGCTGACATAACCTACTGCCTATCAGCAGACTTTCTGACCTTAAACTTATCCACTTTAATTTACCAGATAGCATGCAGCACTCCCTAAAATGGGTGAAGGTGCCTCTCACAGACTGGATAGCATTAAGGAGGAGTTTATTATGGTTACTCCCTTGTAAAAGTGACGAGATTTTTTTATGCCTCAAGTGAAGAGGTAAGAACCTTTAGATACCAAATATTTACTCCATACATATGTATTCAGAGTGCAACATAACAATAAAATAGACTAAATGGGATTCTTGCTGGTCAATCAACAGAATATCAGATACTGTTGTGCACACATCTTTGTGGAGAAGTGTCTTTGCCACTTGACGGTGTATTAAGCTGTTCATGCTGTATTCGCTTTGTGGCTGCACATTTGCTGCCTCACTGCTCACCTAACGCTACGCTGTCACTTGCTACCTGTGGGTTTTCTAGTACACTTTCTTCCTCCATGGCAGGAAGTTATTATCATCAGCTCGTTGTGCTGAGCTTAGTGTTTTACTTCAGGGAGTGAAGAAGCTACAGCTTAGGAAGCTGCAGTCTATATTCACTTTATAATGTATTCCATATGAGTCAGTTGACTAAAATCAAGCTACTGTGCTCACAACAGCACAAACAGACAAACTGCATCAGTGGTAACAGAGACTAAGAAGTGAGGAGACATGAGGGCACAGCGGAGAAACTGGAAAAGCAAAACAAAAGAGTAATCTGATACTTACTGCTTCAGAAAAAGCACAGTCCCATATGATGGTGGCCAGGGCGTTGATGTCTTGACTACCGTGGACAATGATGACCACTGGCAGGGAGATCATCTAAAATCAATTACATTAATTTAGGTTTGTTGATAGGCCTGTTCCCACTTAGGATGTATACGAAAAACAACATTTGAACATTGCCTTACAGTTCAACAGAACATCGGATGTATTGGGTGTGACAACATAGCTTTCATTCTAGTGTGTCACTGCTGAAACGAAAGTTCATGCTTGCAAACCATAAAACTGACACATACATCCTCATCCTGATTCAAGAACATCGGCTTTTATTATGAAGCAGGATGTAAAGACCATGTAAATAGCAGGCAGAACAATATGTTGGGACATACTTGTATTCTGTAGGGAGTGTCGCAGCCTGTGATGGTGATTTCTGTTGAAAACAGGATAGCAAATTTCTCCTCTGTGACAGACTCTGATCCCTTTCGGTCTGCCCTCTTAATCTTTTTGATAGACTGTTGAACAAAAACAAGAGTGTAAATTTGTTAACAACATCAAATCTATTTCTGGCTGAGAAGTCCAGAGCTGTACATACCATGTTCCTGAAGTTGGCACATGTGCTCTTGCTGGCTGTGTTGTGCTCCAGAATGGCTGTATTGTTGATGAGTTCTGCTACATTATCACTGCTGCAGGAAAAAAACAAAAAATGTCTCCAGGTACATTTATACCAAAATAGTCATGCATGATGAGTAGTTTCACAAATTCAGAAATATATCTTAAAAGATCTAATTTTGGTAAGTGTCCAGCACTTAACTACAAAACTAACTAGTTATCTAGGACAATGCAGTGAGAATTACATAATGAGATTACTTTGGCTACCTCTCCTTGCACCAAGCTATATTACATAATTAAGTATGTCTGAGACATCGATTCAAATGATGATAAACTGTGAGTGAATAGTCATAAGGTAAAGGTTTTTAAATTTATTAAACTATAATCAAACATTATTGACCAAAAAAAACCCCAAAAACCCAAAAATGCTTTTTTTCCACAAGGAAAAACACAGGTAGAAAAAAATAGCATGAAAAGCAATTAATTAATTCTCTCTGACTGTGTGCAGTCCAACATGTTGTGCTGTATGAGTCACCTAGGTATGATGCCGAGGTTTCTGGCCTGCAGTTCATTAATGATTTGCGCCTTCAGCACCACTGGCTTCCCGGGAGCTATTTTGTCCCCAAGCAGATATCTCACAGTGGTGGAGAACTTTGACTGGGTCTTAATGACCTGAGGAGGCTGCTTGTCCACAATGAGAGAGCTGAAGGAGAAAACAATTACACAGCATGAGGGAGGAAACATGCTTTTTACTGTAAAATGCTCATGAAGGTAATTATGTTGTTCTTTGTGAGAAATAGAGAGAGAAGGATTGAGTTAAATAAATTTACTTCTTCCATGGTTCTCAATTGTAAAAAAAAAAAAGTATATCAAATGTATATGTGTGTATATATATATGTATAATATCCAGAGCCATGAAGAGGGAGTTAATGTTAAGTCTCTCTCAAAGTCAGTGGTTATATCTAGCGTGGCATAAGCTATTTGAGTTTTCATGTAGTAGTTGTGCAAAGAAAAAAAGATTGAATACCAGAAAAACATTTGTTCATGGGCTCAATAAATCATATAAAAGAGATATAAATTGACAGTGATAGTTCATGATGGTATGTTCATAGAAAACAATGTAACTGTGCTACCTTTGTATCAGAACCTGCAGAAGTTGCCCCAGCCTCTCCTGGAGCTCTGGTATCGGTTCCCCTAGCAGCATCAATTCCTGTCTCAGCTTCCCATTCACCCCAAGCAACTGCTCACACCTACCAGAGAACAGATGGTAAGGCGATGAGGGAGCAAGAATGAAAATGAAAGCAAAAATACCAGTAAAACACAGCCCTTTACCTTATCCTTCAGCACACCTATGTGATGTGTTTACCAGAGTTTATAACTCAAGTAGCATACTCGGTTTCATGCTTAGATAAAGAGAGGTTGGCTGAATAAACAATCTAACTCCCTTCCGCCCTAACAACTACCACTCCAGCAGAAAGCAAGTCACCAGAAGTCTGGAAAACATGGCTGACTCTTAAAGACAATAATAAGGTGATAATAAGGTGATATTAACAGAGTGAAATGCCTTAGGTGATCGGTTACGCTGTGGTAGTGACACAATTAGTCAAATGGTTAATTAGTCACAAAAATGCAAGGCATTTGTGCACTTTTCCAGTCTATAACATTAGAATTCTTCATGTAGGTTTTTAATTGCTTATGTACAAAATTCATGGCCAAATATCTCATTAAATTGCTAAATCTGAAGTGGTCAACAAATTGACCAATCGACCAACCAACCAACCAAATAAGAAAAGACCAATTGCCTGGCTGGTAGCAGCTTACCATGTCTGCAGGGGGTTGAGGTTTTGGTCAAAGGGATGTCCAATTGCAGCCTTGTGCTGCTCACACCTCCATGCCTTCAACCTGCTGATCAGTCGGGTCTGGCACTGTTCTAGGCAGCTCACACAATCCTTCAGCCGCTGGAAACGCTTCTATTACAACCAACATACAGACACGTTACACTGACACACGTGGGCAAACACATGGATGGGTGAGTGTGTCAAGAAACATCATGCACAGAAACAGTGATATATCTTTTTCATACAAACCAAATATAACGTTTCAGGAGAATGTATAAAAAAGCATAAAAAATGCTACTCGGAATCCACTTGAAAATCCCTAGACCTTGAGATGTTGGCTAGAGATTATTCATTTTCCCTAGACAACATTTTAAAAACAAAAAAAAAATCAGTTTATAAAGTCTGATTTTTGTCTGAAGTACTAATTCTCCCACTGGAGTTGGTTAAGTATACACAGTTTCATTTCTTTTAGACCGTTTACTGAAAATAACTGGATCAATTAGACAGGATTTTTCTGTTGTGTGACTGATTGTTTAACTAAGGAAATGCTTTAACACTAGTTCAGGCTGATCTCGTAATAATATGAATTCATTTGAACAGCACAAGATTTGGTCTTATAGCTGTTGGTACAAAGTGTTTTGATGACACAACTTAATTCAGATATTAACACAAAACAAGAACTAATTCCCCTCTGAGGTGCCAGTAGCTCACCGTGGCCATTGCTTCCACATTGTATTCCAGCTGCTGGATATGGGTCTGGAGTTTCTGGATTTCTGAATTTGTGGGATCCAGCCCATTCTGTTGGATTGGCCCTGTGCAAACAATATATAACATCACATGTTGAGTGCCAAATAATAGCAACCTAGGAAATAGTGGCCATTGTGTTAAAAAAAGAAAACAAGTTATTACTAAAACTATGTGATTGTTTGACATAATGGAAGTTATTTTACATTGAAAAATACAGTGACAGGAAACCAAAAAGGTTACTAAACCCTGTTAAAACTAATAGATTGAGCAAAATGTAAACATGCCAGACACATAGGAAAAGCCACACTGACAGAAACACACAAAATACAGGAAGCTTGCACAGATACACATTTAATGTACAGCTTATACGGATAAAAATATAAATGCTATAAATGCCACAGTAGAGCAGACAACAGCAAAGACAAATTTTCCATTTATCTTTTTGTTGTTTGTTATCTTATGTGATGAAAAGTTTTCTTCCACAAAAGTAGTGCGTAAAAAACTAGGGGATTTCCTCCTGAGCAGTACTAAACAAGAAAGCAATTAATTTGTGTTCATGTCTTAAATTCATCAAAGTAAGAAGGTGAAGTTTTCAGAAAATGCTTTTGTAGAAGTAATAGCTCTGGTAGTTGCTTTTAACACCATCAGTCATTTAAAAACAAGGCATCTTGCTTTCTGTCTTAAACTAGGCAGCCATTGAGGAAGCCATATGAGAGGAAGTGATGACGAGGGGAATCTCAGGGCTCCATTCTTGGCCCATCATTGGTTTATATTCACAAGTTAAAACTCTGTCAGGAGATTCAGAGACATAACATCGGGTTTAATCTCTATAACAGTGACTCACAGCTGCATCTGTCCACTGTCCAATACTGATTCTCTACGTAATCGACTCTATGTCATTTAAAGCTGAACATCACTGAACATTTGACTGTAGTCACACCAATCAGAAGTCATTGCACACAAGGCCTGTTGCAACTTACTAATTAATTACTAATTAATTATGCTGACTGGATTATCAAAAAAGCTGCAGTTTAATTTTCTCTGTCATTGAATGAAACAAATAACCAGTTCAGCTCCACTTTAGTTTTTTTGAATTACTGAAAAAAGAAAAAAACTATAAAAAATGATAGTTGAAAGAGTTAACATAAATGAAAGTGATATAATGAATAAATTTCATAATAGAGGAACTGAAAAAACCTTACTTCATTTTCGATCTCTGTTGTACTGCACTTACGTAAACTCTGGTTGTGCAAGAGCTTAAGGACACATACTACTACATGTATCTACGTATGTGAATATAAAGAAGCTTTTAACTCAAAGAGAATCTTCTTTGGTCAGCATTTGCATAATTGTGTGCGTGTGTGTGTGTGTGTGTCACCTTGTGCATCCTCATAGTTCTGCCTCTCCCAGTTTAGTTCCTCTTGCAACTGGTGCATCTTCTGTCGTATTTCCTGGACATCCAGCACCATCAGAACCAGATGGTCCACATCCTGCATGTTTGTGAACGAGGACTCCATATGTTGTGGGTACTGTGGAGGGCTGGGCATCTGTTGGGGCTAAAGACATCAAACCGCACTTAATATACATATAGTATGGCAGTGCTGTGGTCAGAACTGTTTGACACTTTAAAAAAAGTAAATCAATAGTGATAAAATATCTAGAAAATTGTTTAACTTGCCTACTTCACCATTAGATGTCAAATTAATTCACTGTCTACTTATGTAGCAACATAAGTCCGTATTGCTAGAAGATATTAGGTTGAAGTGATGCATTGTTTAGAAAGAAAGAATCCCCACCCAAACTAATTCTGTAACTCTTATTAATATTCTTTGGGTTACTTATTTAGGGATAACTAGGGTCTTGATTTTGAAATTATGGTTCCAATAAACTAGGGCATTTCAGGGGAAAGGAAGTACAATGCCGCCTTGCAGACAGTTGGCTAGCTGCTGGCTACAACTTAAAGCACCTTTGCTTATTCTGTATTTGCACCTATTTGTTAAAATGTCAGCAGATAAAAGTTACAAATTACAGGTGCAAGTTTTCTCTCCATCAAAGGTGGCAGTAGGTGGTTAGAATATGCACTAAAAAGAAAAGATGTGAAAAAAAGGACTAGAACGAGAGGTAACATTATGTTGCTTTCCACCACTGAAGACAGTTCTTAAATATTAAAGAGTTATAGTTTAATACTGTAACTGCAAAGTTTCTTTAGGACTGGTAAGTAAACAGGTATAAATGCAAAGCTCTGAAGCTGCAAAGAGCACCTTCTATTACTTCTATGAGATTTTTGAAAACGTGTATCACATCTGTATAGTCATAGTAATTACCCTGAGAAATATAATTTTAAGGAAAATTGCGCATCACACCCAACAGTTGCAGTAAGGAAAAATACTGCTAAGTAAAAAAGGGTTATAAATGAAAAGTTTTTGCACCAGCAAACTCTAAAATGCCTGAGTTTTAAGGATGTTTCATACTGTTGTCTGTTAACTACATACAAAGGTTTTATTTCTCTCAAGCAAGCTTCAACTTGTTAATTTTTTTTTATTTATTTAGATGGGCAACTGCAATGAATCAAGATCACCGCTGCCAAGATGTTAGGAAATCAGCATGTGATGTCTGCAAAATGTGAAGCATGCACCAAAACCAGTTATAGTCCAAGAATACAACCTCTACTTGCAAAGTAGCTATTCCTTTTTCTTATGTGTCAATTTATTTGTAAAGACATCTACTGAAAGTTACAGAGGTAAAATTCACCATGTACACTTTGACATCAAGCCTCATTGGGTCCCACAAAATAGTTAAACAGTTTATCATGTTGAGGACTGCAGTTAAACTCACACAGACAGTACTTGATACAAAGGATCTTACCGTGCTAAGTACAACCCTCTCCTTCCTGAGAATGTCCCTGACCACCACTCCAAACTGTAGAGGCTGTTGTTGAAACATAGCCTGGAAAGCAAACAAATGTCTTGTTATTCTTGAAAACAGACTCCAATGTCACTGTGGAGCTACACATAGGCAGCAATTCATTCAGTTGATGTTAGATTTTTTTTATAGAAAGGTCCCTGCATTAAAGCTGTACAACTTGTTTTCTTAAAGAAATTGGAGTATTAGTACTTAGGTATCTGCTTGAGGTACAATCAAAATTTTCAAGATTGTTCCTGTTGTGTACAGTAATGTACATGTGTCAGGTTCAAACAATAAGAAGTTAGGTTAGGTATTCAGAGATTTGAAGTAAAGCTGCATTCATTTGCATGCAACCTTAACTGCAAACAGCCAAAGCTTATTTTTACCTGCTAAGAATCCAAGGACAAACTCAAATCCTACTCAAATCCTACTCTGGGAACTACTGAGTCCCCTTACCATGTTTCTGCTCATCTGCATCAGCTTCATCTTGTCCACCACGTTGGCGTTCTGCTGAGCAATCGTTTGCAGCATGCTGATGGTCTGCTCCAACAGAGCACGAGCCTGATTCTCTTGCTCCACCTTCTCCAACCCAAAGTCTTCCCTGTAAGCACACAAAAGAAACATACAAGAACAAGCACTTACAGTGTGTGCATATATTTTATATTTATATCTGTATAATATGTGTGTGCATCTGCGTTTGTGACATACCATCGTTGGCTCTCAATCCATTCAGCCAAAAAATGTCTGACTTCAATGGGGAAGATGGCTGGAGGATAGAGGTTGCTGATGGCCTCATCAGAAAGATGTGGTATCATCTGGGACATGTGCATCCACTGGGCCATGATCAAGCAGGGCTGGAAAAGTCAGATTTTTTACTCTACAGGAGATCTTTTGTTCAAACACGATGCTTTGTGCGGTCAAACATAACTTTGTTAAACATTTTCATGGAGGTCACAAATTTTACAAAAATTCCAATGATGTCAGGCAGAGATGTGTGGCTGATTTACATGCTTATTGAACAGAATAAAAAGCTGTAACAGACTTTGGATGTACAGACAACACTTATTAGTGTGATCAACGCATTTTTCATTTTTGTATTCTAAAGAAACTACAAACTTTTTTTTGAGTCATCATGGTGTTTACATCCACTTAATCACACAAGGAAACACTACAAAACCATTTTTAATTGAAGCCTAAAACCTTTGACACAAGATTATTTAATGAACAATAAACTGTAGAGTTATGATATGTAATCTGGAAGAGTAAACAGCTATCTGTAACTTTTGTGACATACTGAAGGAACGAGGCGCTGTGTACTCCTTTTTGGACTAGCAAAGTTTTGTGTGAGTCAAGAGTTCCTGTCATTCAAAGTAAAGGCTGCTGTGTAGCAACTGCAGACATTTCAACATGATGTTTATCTGTCATGCATAATAAAAAGCCAGACCATAAATAGACAGCAATAGCCATTTGTTTAACTTTTAAACTTAGTCAGACACAAAGCAGTAACTGACCATTTATTGAAAGGTAGACAGTTAAGATTGGAAAAAAAAGGGCTTCAAGTACCGATAAGAATGTTGCTTTTTAGAGCTTATTTTCTGCAATAGTCCAAAATCCCACTCAGATTTGTTGAGGGAACCAGAAAATATGTTATCCCTGCGGCATTTAAACTATTAACTTACTTTTTATATAAATTCTGGGCAAAGGGTAAAGCAGTAAACCTGGCTCTGTCCAAACAAAATACGCCTACTAGCATTTCCAAATCTCACTAAATAAAATTTTATATATCTCAAGTGTAATTTGTTAGCAAAAGTTAGCATAACTTTGTCCAGCTGACTGAACAAATGTGTTAAATTTAATATGTGTGAATAAGCAGGAAATGTTCCAATTTAATCTGAGTTACACAAAATATAATGTGTAAAAATTGACTTTCTTAAGATAATTCCATTAAGTAAACATTTAAGTGGAACTGCATGCTCTTCCACTTTGTCCAAAAAAGGAAACAGAAATGAAAGACAACAGTAACGTCTGACTGTCTCTCTGAATTTACACTTTATCAAAGGAAAATAAGAATAAACTCTTTAAAACCCAATGCCTTGTGAGGAGAAAATAAGTTCAACTTAGCAGTGGTAATTAATCATGCAGAGAATGACAGGGTGGTCAGCTAACAATAACAGGAACATTCACCAGCTCAGCCTAAGTATAACTATCTAAACAATAGCTGAAGTTGAGAACTCCTGTGCTCGGAGCGTGGTGATAAACTGTTGTATAAGACTGTGACCAAAACAAGTCCCAGCAACCACTCAAACATGCCAGCATGAAGAAACTGTTCAACCCTGTGGTTAAAAAAAAAAAAAAAGGCAACTCAGGGAGCGGGTTGCAGTTTTCATGTTTATAATTTAATTCGTACTAGTTATAAATGCACAAATGGTTACTTGGTGTTTCAGAGTCAATACAAATTTGTCTCATCCGCATTCCAGGCAGCAACGATAAGGATCAACATTTCAGGCTGTGGTATTTCTTTCCCCTTTCTGTTGTTGTTTACTAGAGTTTGGTCTTTCAGTCCTGCAGCGTTAAAATACATACATTTCAGCACATTATGCTGAAGTTTTGCTTCTCTTGTTATTGAGCTGTACCAATGGAAGGAAATGGAAAAACTATCAGCAGAATACAACAAAAATTGGTTCAAAAAAGCTGCCCAATGAATAAGTCAACAATGCCACAAAGTACTTTTCACTTTTAAATGAGTCAGCGAATACCTTTTTTCATTGTTGCATATCATAGCACCACAACAAGCATGAATTATCAGGGGAAGGTTTGTGCATAATGTCTGCAATGTTGCTGCTTTGGCTGCACTACCACTCTGACTTTGTCACAATGATCACATTTTGACTTTGATGTGCATCAGACAGTAAGATTCTAGCAAGTCAGATTGACAAAGTCAAGATTCCCACAGTCTCTTGCATCAAAGGCAGGATGCAGTGGGTGAAACAGCGTCACATCTCCAAACCTCTGGTTCCCATATTGCCACTTCAAGTAATGTGTTTCATCATTCTCAGGCAGTAATCACACTGTATACAAGGCAACTGTTTCTCTGATAACTCTGCTGGTCACATAGGTAATTAGACAGACATTCATTAATTAAATAAACACTGCAGCACAACATCAACAGCAGCAGCTCGATATGGTGTCAGTCACCCCATTCAGGCTTTTCCTCAGCTCTGTTCTTCACATGATGCTTGCAAGCATCAGGCTGAGAGGCGTCATGACAGCAGTTGTCTGAACCTTCTGAAGTCATGTATTTTTTCAGATGTGGACATGTTGGATACGTTCACGGAGGCTTTGTCAGGCACCAGATGGATAAAGTGGGCTGCCAGAAACTCCTCAGTCTTTGGCCTAAAAACAGCAGGTTAAATCAGTTCCTCGGGGCTCTAGTTTAAAATCAGTGTCACAGCAAAGGGTCGGCCATTTTCAAGACATTTACCATATAAAGCTAAATGCATAATGTAAGGACCTTTTAGGATAATGTTTTGCATTTAGGCAAGACCTCAGATGTGTTCCATAGAAGTGCAAACCAACAGGATAAACAAGTCTCTGCTTCCAACTGTCGTGTTTAGTCCTTCCTAATCTTGAATGTCATGGCCATACATACATCTCCCTGGTGTACAATAAAACTTGGAAAGACCTTTTTCCTGCCAAACATCTCCCTGGTGGGAATGAATCCTTTCCAACTGTTTAAAAAGTTCAAGGAATACTATTGGAACTATGTTTTGTTTTGGAAAATCTGCAGATCTCTTTATCATTACAGAACAACGTTAAAAAAATGTAACTATTGGAAATAAGAGATTGTGAACATTTTAATTTTTGATCCAAAAAGGTAATATGGAAAATCTTGGATTGTGTATTATTAATTAAAAGTGATGAGCATTAGTCTTTTCCTAATTTACAATATACAAAAAAATAGAAAAGGAAGTGGAAAGTACAGTGGGGTCAAAAATCCCATTTAAAGTGGAGACTGCTGTGTCTTCAGAAAGAGTTTACTTTCTGAAGACACAGCAGCATAGTTATCAAAAACCTGTTTTGGATTATAAGTTTGCAGGTAAAACTGACCAGTAAACAGTGTCTTGAGCAAAAAATGCAAATCCTATAATATATATTATCACTATTTCTTATACATCAAATATCTTGCAATATTTTGTTCTATACTGAGCACTATTTACACTTTTTGACAAAATTCCTTTTCTCTTTCGATTTGTATGAATTTGGTTTGTATTCATTATCATATCTTTATGATTGTGCTGTGAGTTTAAGAGGGCATGGACAGTCAGGCTTCTAGTTACTTTATTATTTATTAGGGATGCATGATGAAGTTTTTTTTCAGCCATGTCCAGTTACCTGCTTCTCATGGCCGATACAGAGAACACATTTCCCTTATTTGCTTTTTATTTTAAGTTTATACACACTGTAGTTTATGCACACATCAGAAAAGTAAGACGAAGAGAACAAAGATGGATGATGTAATATTTTAAAGCTCTGATTTAACCACATGTAACCTGCATAACTCATTTTTCTCCCCTCTCTGAAAACTGCAAAACATGTGTTACATATAACGGCCATATTGTTTTCCCTGAGGCTGTAAAAGCATCCATACCGGCAACATATTTGGCTCTCTAACTCACACTGTGTTTGACGTCATGAGAGTGAACACAATGTGCTGCAGCTATTCTTTTTCATGTCCTTGGATCACAAACATATTTATATTCGAATGTTTACTGTACATGCTGCTCAGTTAATTAAACGGCTTGGCCTCATAGTATTGTCTTATATTATAACATGGCAATAACATTTCTTATACCAATAAATGGCCAATGACATGAAATTTGCTTTACTAACCCAGAATTTTATTGCACCAAAAAAACGACACTGATCCTTGATAATACCAAAGTTGGACACACCTCTGATACACTGCCTAAATTTGCTAGACTGTTTATGAGTGATTGCTAAAGTCCTTGAATCACTCGGAAGCTTTGTAGTTTATTTATTAGAAACAGGACGCTGCTCCCTCCCAACACCACCTACACACCTTTATGTAACCATACAGATTTTTACTGCACAATTAGTTAGAATCCATAAATGATATTCTCTATGCTTTGACATCAGAGAAGTTATGAGGTACATCATCTAATTTAAAACTTAAACAATCGGTCAGTAAATCAGTTAGTCAACAAATATATGAAGCGGTTGCAGCTGTTTAGATAATGGATTAATTGCTCATATCATTGTATAAGCATTTTCTGAACTTTTGAAAAATAATATGCAACTGTTATGCATCTTTCCTTTAAAAAGACAAAAAAAAAAACAAAACAAATAATATCAACTCACAAGACACATCTCAAACAACATGTAGACAAACATCAAAGCACAGAAAAAGAACGTCACAGAATCACTTGCCAGAAGGGAAGAAAAGATCCAGCTATGAAAATAATTACACAGTCCAGTTGAATTTGGAGACTGATGAACCTCAGCCTGGGTTTTGGGAACTGGTTTTTCACTATTTTCTGACACTTTATAGACCAAGAGATTAATGGGTTAAAGAGAAAATAACTGTCATCTTACTTGATAAATGTCGTTAACTGTGACTCAAATTCTATAACTGAGATCCAGCAACAACAGAAAAAGATCAACAAAATAAGATTACCGATGCCTTTTCGACAGCGGCTGAGAGATAAAGACTGCTGGCATCGGTTTCTATGAGAACTTATTGAAACAGAAGCACTTACAGGTGGTGAGGTGAATCATCTTTTAATACAATATAGATTACTGAAATGAGAAAAATAATCCTGAATGCAAAAATCTATGAAACTGATTTAGGGAAACAATGCATGCGCGCACACACACAGAACCAAGTCATTTCCTAACAACCACCATTCAGAAACATGTACACGCATTAAAACACACACTCATTTGTTGTTGAGCCCTGCCAGCACATCTCACTGTAATCTGATTCTCCTTTAGACACACAACCATGCTGACGTGCCACAAAACATCTCACAAGCCAAAGACCCAAACAACCGTCATCAGATGAGGAGCACTTCACATTTCTACATTTTGAGTTGGACCGTTTTAAGTAATCTATTGTCGGTAAAAAGTAAAATAGCCACAAACCAAAAATGTGCTTCAGAGGGTTTTACAACTTTACTCTTAACTTATGTTCAAATTCTCCCCTCAGTGACAGGGTTTTTTTTTCTTTTTTGAGGAAGAAGCCTGAGGAGAGAAACAGATGAGAAGAACATATTTGAAAACCTCTGAGAGCAGAATTCTGAACATGGTTGTTTTCTTGTTTTCTGTGGAAATGTATCTCTTGGGTTAGATTGTAAATTTTCTGAATATAAACTTCCTCATTAAATGTACGATTAATTATTTGTAGGCTCAATACTCAAAGCAATATTTGGACTGGTTTTGAAAGAGAAACAGAGAGACTTCCCCTTTCCCTTTCATCATGTGAGGGAGTTGCAGGACAGTCGAGGTGAGAACACAGAAGGGATCGGTCTGGGACCACAGACTCAATCCATTAAAAAGCTGTGGATGCTCAATATGAGCTTTTATTGAACAGAAAGCAGACTGCACTGTTCAAGCTTTTGTCATGTGGATCAAATTTTATATGACATTCCTCTCGTTTGTCTACCTTTAGTGTCTCTGTGAGCCTTTTGATTTCTGTGGCCGACAGATGTTTTAGGTTTTTCGGTGTCATGGTGCCAAAACTGTGACTCTCATGCTGTGGAAGCAGCTGCTGCTCTCTCTGACCAGCTTCACTTCTGTTCTGCCTCTGGTTCCCAGATTTCATGTGCCAAAGCAGCATATATGGCTGTTGCTTCCTGGCTCTTTGAAATCTGAACGTCAAAACTCAGTTTTAGTGGAATCCAAATGACATACAAGGAAAATCTTACCTGCCCTGACTCGTCCCTTGTTTTACTGGAGAAATCACGTCCCCAGTCTACGCAGGATGATTTATTTCCACGTTATTCATTGTCTCATACAGTTTGTTGCACACTAGAGTTCAGTGCCGCTTTACAAATAATGTTATCATCAAATTAAACGGCAAATAAACTAGAGCGCAGCCAGCTGCAAGTGTTTGCCTGGGATACGATGGGCCTATTCATTTCATTATTTATGGAGGAGATAGGTCCGTTCATAGGCTATGCAACAAAATAAAATCAGTTTCATAAACATCAGGGGTTCAAGGTGCATTACGCAACTTTTTAAACAGCCCTGTAAACATCCAACGAAAACAGAGCTCTGCGTACAAGAAATATGACTTTACACAACATGACATGACCTCAACATGTACTTCAGCCCATCTGTTTGCATGTCTAGTTTCGCTAGATCCTAGTAAACACATTTAAGAACAAAAAGATCTCATGGTCAAAGTAAATTTGCAGCTTAAATAAAGAAGTTACACCGTGTTCCGTCAGTACCACACAGGCAGCGTTAAGCTGAACAGGACTTCTAGGAACATCTCAGCGCCGATGAAACAAAAGTGCCTATTGGGGCACAGAGTGTGGAGGGAGGGACTAAGTGGGCGATAAAGGCAATATTCTTGCTGACATGATCAGTAACAGACGTTTTCTTCACATTACGTGACACATGATAATTAAATATCAGTCATGGATGCTCAGTTTAGTCGGTGAAAGTGAAAGAAAATAAGAACTAACTGTCGCAACATATCTGTAGGAGGATACAAGGCTGCAATTCAGGCCCAGAAACATCCTGCAACAGTCTGTTAGTTGTTTTTTGTGTGTGCGTGCGAACGTGTATATGTGTGCGTGTGTGTGTATTTGAGTGTGTATGTGTGTTTCAATTAAAGCATAATAGCGTCATGTTTAGGCGCAGTTCCCGCAAATGACAAGGTCTAATCAGCTGCAGGCTCCAGCATTAAAAAGAAAAATGTCAAATAAATAAATCTATCACTTACCTACGGTTTAATATCGATTTCAAAACATTGAAAAGCGCTCTGTGGTCCGTCGCCTCTTCCTCCTCCTCTGTCTCATAAGTCCTCCGTCTGGCCGAATATCCTACTGAACATTTCCTGCGTCCATCACTCAATTCAACGCGCACGTCCTCCCTGTAAAATGATGTATACTTAACGTCGTTTTGACAGTCAAAAAACGTACTTTAACGACCGAGCAGTTGAGCGCAGGGCACAGACAACTTCTAACAACGCAGAAAGTAGGTTAGGGTTACTTCCCTGTTACGCACGATGTGCCACCAGCGGGGAGCGCGCTTTATTTCCTGCCCGCACGTTCAAGTTCACACATGACTGAGATATGTGATCGCATGTAGTCCAAGTTCACATCAGAGCTGCTCTGGAAATTAAGCCCTTTCACAGATGACGCAGATATGTGGGTTTCTTATGAAACGAGCTACCATGTGTTATGGTCCAAATGTGCGTCTTGTCTGCTCTTGTATTTATTTTTGCGAGTGTCACACAACCCTTAAAACATGCACTCAGCTGTTTTATTGTCTCGAGACTGAAACACTAAGGGGCTCTTTTTTTTGAGAGTGAATGTGGCCCTTATATATTCGACCACGTTTTAAAATGAAACTACAAGTGATTACAGTGGGCTGGGTTGACTTCCACAGAACGAGACGTAGGCGGAGTAATGTTGAGTCATTTCACCAGATGCTGTAAATTCCAGTAAGTCTTCTGAGACTCATGATACCATATCTGTAGAGGGCAGTTCTTTACACGTCGGACCTTTTCCCAACGGCATCCACTGATAGAAATGACCAGGCCTGGGGTAACACATGACACCACCCGTTGATAATAAATATTACGATCCACCAAGTGACAATGTTTATTCCGACAATCAAAAATAACGATTTTTTCGTAACTATTGTTTGATTTTTTTTGTAAATATTCAGGTTTTAATAAGGCTTTAGGTGATTAAATATTTAATTTAATTATTTAATTTGAACTCCAAAGGGGGCCCACATTATCCCAGCGTTTGGGATCCAGAGTGTTTATGGACATTGGAGGTATCAGGTGTCAAGGAATATAAACCACCATTGTTTTTAGTGAACCGCTACATTATGGCGGATGGAGCTGTAGATAATCAGGTTAAGATTATCAGGTCAAAAACAAACACCTTCATTTAAATTAATGCCTGGTGAGACAGTTTAGATTTGTGAAATAAACCTCACTGACACCAGACACAAAAGAGTATCTTGTTTTTATTTCATGACTCCATTGTGTTCATTTGAAGATGTCATAGTGCTTATGAAATGTGGTGTTGCAACAGATTACTTATGCTTTCTTCATTATTCTTATTAAAAAAAATTTTGTGAAGTGATATCTTTCACCATCTTTCATCACTGAGGGCCCCTGCCTGTATGTAAAATATCTATCAAAAAACATATTGTGATTATGAATGCCGTTGTGTCTCGTGACAAAACATTCATAAGAACATATATGTTCACATTTATCATATATGTCCAGTTAGAACCTATAGCAGTCACCAGAGATTTGCCATTATATTCTATTAATCAGCTTTCCAAAAACTGTGTTGAAATTGCGGATAAAAGTGAGGTTTTGGATATATAAATATATTTGGATACATGGAGCCTGGAATATTTAGAAACATTCAAAATCAAGTATATGCTGTTCCTTTTATAACAACATATGTTATACAAATGACAATATAGTTTGCTCATAGGACCATATATATGTCAACTATTTTTTTAAGTTGTGTGCTTAAAAAATATGCTAATTCACTTTTTGCTTGATAAAGATACAAAACATTAATTATTTGTGGTCATTTCATATGACACGTTAACATACTTAGAATCATGTACTGTAGGTTTGTTCTATATATTACCATACTTTGATATAAATTACATGTTATGGTATTTTTTTTGTACTACAGTTTCTTTTCACTGGAACTGACACGAATGAGACTTTTTATTGTAACCAGGTGGAGCCACCAGGGGTCGTCACTGTGTTTAAGATGTTGCTCTGTAGTTTTGAAGTGGTAATCTTGTCCTATTTAAAGCTACTCTGTGGTTTTCTAAATGTGTGTCGTGTTTTGGAAAACAACTCGGCTGGTATCAATGAGTGATATAGACTGACTTCACCAAATTTTTTACACAGGGCGTCAGCTTCATGCATATGTTTTGATTTAATTTTACAACTAAATAAACACATTAAAAAATTCCCAGAATGACGTAAGTCAGTTACATTGGGCTTCGTCAGCTATCGATTAACTGTAATAACAAACACCTCAAAAACGCCAGACGATCGCGGCTTTTATCAACATCAGATGTCATCAGAATAAATCATAATAATTGCATGGTTTTTCATCTTAGTTTGCAGTTTCTAACAGTGGCCACATGAGGGAGGTATTGCATAAAACCTTCCTGACTTCAGTACTTTTTAAAGCTCTGTTTGGGATTAGGTGCCTACATGGAAAGATCTCACTTATCTGCAGACTAGCAAACATAAAGTAATTGTCATATTGGAGGAGAATTTCATATATATCTCTTTGTTTCAGTTCAGATTCTACTGCAAGTGAATCTTTTCTTTCAGTATTTCCTTAACAGTTTATTCTCTTTTAAACCTATTAAATGTTTATTTATTCAGTGATCAAATTATGGCCATGAGCATGGATTAAAACCAAGACATTTTACCAGGACATTCCACTTGTCAGACCCAATTTCCTGAAAGCTTTGATTAACTTGTCCAACACAGAAACAATGCAGCTGCAAAAATTTGATCACTTCCTTTCAAAGAACCTGAGCAGTTTCTATTGTGACATTTTCTCCTTGTTTGATCTGGATTTGTGATGTTTCATTCATCTGGTTTAAAGCTGCAGGCTTCATCTGATCACCGATTAATTTCTTCTGTGTTCTCTCCTCAGGCCTTGCTGTTCTCTGTAAAACTGCCTAATATTGCAGATCTGATGGACTCAGTCCCAGTTACCATAAAGATTAGACTCCTTAGTATTCAGGCCTGTATTTGTGTTGACAGCTACGCTGTCCAGGAAAGCACCGATACCTGATGTTAAATGACATTGATCCTGTGCAGTGGCAGTGCTTTCTGTGTATGCAGCTCGTCCTCTGTCAAGGACACTATTCTGAGAATATTATGTAAAACCTTTAAACTATAGGAATGTAGTGACTATTTAGAACTTGAAATTGATGGATAAACTTTTTTTGCTTCCCTTGTCTGTTAGTTGCAGTTTGGTGCTTAAACACATCCTTAAGTATCATTGTTGCTTGCTGCATTTCCATTCTCTGTGAAGGTCTGTCATCATTTTCGGGGTCCTCTTAGGTAAAGGGCCCTTACTGCAGCTCTGCAACATCTGGAACCAATACAGCTGTGCTGGGTATCTGTGGTACCAGGGGGCTCGGAGGTTGCAGGCTTGGTCGGGTGGGGGATGAGAGGGGGTGGGCTAGTTGCTGCTTTAGCCCTGGGGGTCCGTGTGTCCCTGACTTCAAAATAGACTTGATTGCTAACAGCTGGCAGTCCTAACTCACCCAGTGTCAGAGCTCTCCTCTGATGTCAACCTTGTCAGTATCAAGGCCCGACAATGGAGAGCCAGCAGCATGCAGCAAAGGTAAAAAGGAGGTTTGTGTCCACGTGAAATGAGATTCAGAGAATGACCTTTTTTTATGAAGGTTGTTACTATAAATAACTTTCAGGTTTTTATAAAGGCACCTCTGAATGAAGCACAGGCTGAGGATGTACAATAACAAAGTAAAAATGTAGTATTTAATTTAAACACATGCTAAAAGTCAGTCTTCAGTTATGTTTTACTTGTACTGAATGCACTAACAGGTGACATCAGTGCTAAAAAGAACACTTTTCTAAAGATAGAACCAGCAAAACTGCCATAAAGTCTCCATCAGTTAGGTAAGAGCGTTGGTTTCTATTGTAATTACCTGTATTATCAATTTATATTAACTGTATTGGAAGCCCAGGTACTCTTATACCCTTAAAGATTTATATTTGTAACTATGTTAAAGTAATTATTCTGACAACTTAGAATGTATACCTTTTAATTATTGTAAAATTAACTCTCAAAATTACTTTCTATTAAAGTTGTATTGCAGTGAGTTAAGTGTGGCCGTGTGCTGCAATTCACTGTTTAAGTATGAGTAAATAGGACAGCAGCTCATTAGCATCTTTTATTATCCAATTACAAACTCGGCTCGCCTAATTACCTCCAATCAGCAGGGAGAAGAAAATGATTGACTTCCTGGAGGACAGGAATCACTCAGGACAAAAAGGACGAACTCATTTTCAGCCATTTTGCTGGATGGAAAGAGACTCACAGGAAGTCGGGGTAAGTATATATAGACACAAAACAGGAGCTGCTGCTTTCAAGTCTTTATTTGGACTAAAGAAAAAAAACCAGACCTTTTTATTGAAATACCTTCACACTTTGAAAATAAATATATTGTATCTTCGTGACTATTGGACTTAAAAAACATTTTAAAAAACTAGTTGAAATAATTAAAAGACAATATTTAACTCGTCAAATCAAGCCATACCTGTCAGGCAAAACCTGTCGGATATAGTCTCTCTTCAAACAGAATACCAATGTCACATTTTCACTTTGTATGTTCTACATGTGCAAGGTTGTTCTGTGGATTATGTTATTGAGTTTGTGACAGGAAAAGATAGGAAACAATTTTTAAACAGCTGCAGAAACAATTATCCTTCATCAGAGGATGAAGGGCAGCCGCTGCACAAGGTTGTGCTTATAGCAGAGCTATGCATCATTATTAGACAATTAATTACTCTGTCATCAACACCACCAGCACCACTGTTCTACTGGGACTCAGTCACAGATGTTTCGAACTCAGCTTTGACAACACTATCCATAACTGAGGAGCAATAGATCCTGTTTCAGTCTTCCACTAAACTTTCACTTGTTTGCACAGAGTTGCTCAGATTTACTTCTTTTCTCAGTTAGTTTTGAGTCTTTGAAAGATGTCAGGAAAGGCCAGAAATAGCACAGGGCAGGCCGCTGGGACGAGCTGTTGTTTACAGACAGTGACAGATATGAAGGACCTCTGTGCTCTGGTGCTGGGCCCGAAGCCTCAGGGGTGTGCTAGCGCTGCTTCTGTTGCTGCTCTACACGCTGCAACGCACACATAAACACACATAAACACACACAGGCAGGCCAGCAAACTTCTGCACACATGAACACACAAAAAGCACACACTGCATTCTTTTTCTTTGTTTTTATCTTTAACACAAAACTGACTTCCCTTCGTCCCAATCTTTCAAACCACACAGATTCACATTCGCAACACATTGATTTAATAACTGCAGAGGTACTTGTTTCAAACAACAACAGCACCGGCCGACTATGTTCCAGTTTCTTTACCTCGCATCGACTTCACCTGCTGACCAAACAGGCTACTGTGTGAAGTCAATTCAAGGTGATGATGAAAAAAGCCCAAACCTCCTGATGTAGTCTTGTGTGTTTCTGCGTAAAACGAATTAGCAATCAGTATAAGTAACTGTGCTGACCTTAACATTGGGGTCAAGCCAGGCTACAGATATAGAGACATAAGGTAAGTACTCCCCCCCCTTTTGTGTAATTTGTGCACTCTGGTCAATTGGAGCCCATAGACTGCTGAAATCAGAGGAGGAAGAAAACAAAGAAATAACCGCAGTGCAATATTGACAAATTCTGTTTAATATTGTGTGATACTCTTCTCTTAAAATACAGTCTTTTCTGAGGTAGACCATTACAGTTCAAGAACATTATTATCATTTTCAAAACAGACATCAAAAAAGACATGAAATAAATACTTTCATGTACAATATGCTGCAAAAATGAGGTAGAAATGGTTACAGAAAATGTACAATAACCAAGAACAAAGTTACCGCAATAACAGATCAAAACATGTAAAAAGTAAAAGCTTGTTTTGTTGGACAAACTGTTGGGTAGAAGCTGAGACAACAAATTAAAAATCTTGTAGCTAATTATACCTCCAACTCATCTTGACTAATTTATTTCTGTAATTACCTGTGTGAATAATCGCTGGCCTTATCTAGATGGTGCCGCTTGAGGCTGGGTCCGTTATGTAATTTGTAAATGTGTTTTCAGTTTCTGAGACAGTGATCAGTATGCACAGTGGGGGTCACTCTGATTGATCTAGCTGTACTGCATGACTGAAGCCACCAGCTGGAGAGGGACGGCTGCACTGTGATATAGGGTTGCTGGACATCAATCAGACCACTTCCACTCCAGAGGAATAGGTATAAGGGTAGGGGAAGGGGAAGGGGAAGGGGAAGAGGGGGGTGGGGAGAGGATACAACGCCACATGGCCACTGGGGCTCGTGGCCAGGGGGCAATCCAATCTAATGAGATTGCACTGGGGAGAGAGAAAAAGAGAAAAATAATGACGAGGGATGGAGGGGGAGAGACGGAGGGAGGGCGAGGGCGGTGGGAAATATTACATCATGCTGTGTATACCTCCTCAGGACCATGGCAACAGTCTAATACGTACGACCTCTGTACCTGCAGTCCGATGACAGGGTTTTTCCAGCTTGTTAAAACAGATTTCTGGGACTGGAGAAAAAGGAGAGATTTGTCTGGATTGTCCACATGTTGGATTCATCCACGATATGTACACGTCAGCTGGGAGTTTCTAGACTTTGGGATTTGCTGAAAGCTACATACGAACCATGTTCATTTGTTGTATTAATTGATGGTAATCTGTGCTCAGACGTTCAGAGTGAGTGTAAATGCCTGATTGTGTGGGTTATATATACATTTTCAAATAATATTTTGCAGACATGCATATACAGGATATGTAAACTCTAAATAACGCAGATATTTGCTAGCAGTTTGTCCAACAAAAAAAGGAATATTTTCTGTATTCTACATAGCATTTCTTGAGGACAATCACTCCACCAAAAACTACAATAAAAATGAAGGGTAAAAGAACAGAAAAGAAAATGTTTTTCTATATTCATATATAATAATACATGGATTTATGGCATCAAATATCTTTTGAAATACCTGAATTACATTCATTGTTACTCTTTGTAGCATATTCAAGTTTCTCTCCCGAGGTAAAAGCCCAGCTGTAGTGGCTGTTACAAGACTGTCAGGTTTCTCCTCGCTCCCTTAACTCGCTCCGCGCCACTCTCTACTAAGACCCTAAGATTACATACATTCTTTAATTTCATATTTCTGAGGTAAAGAAATTCTTCCTGAGCATTTCAAACAAGACTACATACTAAGAAAACAAAAGGAGTACGTGAAATAGAAAACAGAGAAGCTGGATGTGCAGGTGGGTTTGTTTTGTTCTGTAAGTGGGATTCTCAGGAAAACTGCAGATGATGAGGAATGTGAACTTGCGAACGAACGTACGTGGAAGTTAAGGACAACAACCCAGAAATAATATAATGAATTGTCCATGAATTGTACCGTCGTAAGTGTGAAAATAATACTAGTGTCGGGTGAAAATACATGAAATTCTTCTACAACCAAACACGTCGAGTGTAGCTGCAAGGTTTTACTTGAACCACTGAACACTGGAAAGCAGCATGTTTGGTTTTAATAAAAGTAATTTGCATTTTTTTCTTTATTTTGGAACAGTAAGGACTAAACGTTTTGATTTGGTGAGAAGCTATCAGATTCAGTTACTGTGACCGGCCCTTTGAGAAATATAAACACTGCTGATTATGCATTTGGTTAGACGTGTTTTTGGTCAAAAACTGTGGTTTGCAGAAATGTTGCTGATCCCAAGCCCTTCTTATTCAACAATTAGTGACAATCCAATGATTTAATCTACGTTAAGATAACACGGAAGTGGACTGGCAATAAATAGGATCCTGAGAGAAGCAGTCAAAGGGGGGATTTTCCAAACCCTGATTATCCATAATCTTGGACCACGTCACCTAGCAACAAATAATTGATTTTGTCCTGGACCAAGGCTAATCAGGATCTCTGAGAGCATCCAAATAGTTTATAATCTGATTTTCCCATTGGCCAACAGACTAAAACACTATCCCAGTCAACAAGGCCTATTCATCTTTCTTTTCTTTGGGAAAAATAAAATATTGCGGATATTCATACGAAAACAAAAACAGCACACCGTGGCATGCTTTTGCCAGTAAAATAACTTTGTTAGCTCTCTCATATCGTTGAGCTTCTCTGGCTCTTTTGGCTGCATAATCTGTAATTACAAAACAACAACAAAAAAACATTCCAAAGGCTTGCCATGTCAAAGCAAAGACAGGGTCATAATGCAGTCCAAGTACAGTGGCTGGCTGCTTTTTCAGTGGTTATACATCTTGCTCCACTCTATACAAGAGTCCAGTTCTTTTGCGGTGGTGTGTGGGCGCACCTTACAGAAGGCATTCTCAAAGTCTGTGAAGCCCGGGGGTTTGGAGGACGTGGGAAGGCCATGCATGGCCCCAGGTGGGGAGGATGCTGAGGATAGTGCCTGCTGGCTGAGCTGGAGCAGCTCCCACACTGAGAAGCCCTCTGTGCGCTGCAACACAGCGCTCAGCTCCCTCTCACTCAAGCTGCAGCCCTGGGGCGACAGTGCCTGCAGCAGCACCTGCCTACGCATACCCACATCTGGCAGGCCAACGTGATACCGTTTGGCAAAGCTCCGATGAACGGCATCTTGCAGTAGATCTGGCCGTCCAGTGGCACATACGAGAATTACCAGACCTGTGGTCCCCACCTGGGCTTTCTCCAGGGTGGTCAGCAGTGTCTGCCGCAGCCCCTCCTCTTCCATGGCCTCCACCTGGCTGAGCAGCACCACTGAGGGCTGCCGCGCCCCTGCCACTTGCAAAAGACACCCCAGAATGTGTTCTGCCTCAGCCTTCCCTTTCGAGGCCAGCATGGCTCCGCTCAGCCGGTAGAAGGAAGCCCCCAGCTGTGAAGCCAAGGAACGAGTCAACGTCGTCTTACCCCCTCCTCGGGGGCCAAACAGCAGGATGGTTCTTGGTGGCCGGACCACTGGGCTAGGCCTTAACACGGGCCACAGAAGGTCCTCCTCCAGGGCAGTCTTGACATGGGTGAGCCCGGCCAGCTCGCCCCAGCTCAGTGCCGGGCTGCAGTCCAGTAATTCCCCATTGACAAGGTCCAACACTCGGGGGTCTGGGCTCTTCATGGTCTCAACAGTTGGAGCACACAGTGGAGGGCGCTTGTGGGCCTGGGAGCGGTGCTGCTGTTGGATGAAGCTCTGCTCCACCACGTCACTCTCCCCAGTCATGCCTGCTGGGGGGCTGTACTCCCCTGCTGTCCCATACTGAGGAGACACCAGGGGCTGGGCGGTGGGCTTACTGGGTTTGAAGGTCTGAGGGTCTGAACTGCCTGAACTGCTTAAGCCGTTTCCTCGGCACTCTGTTTTGTCATTCACACTGTAGGGTGAGTTACCCCCAGCCTTCAGGGGGTCATAGCTATATTTCCTGTAACGAGACCCATCCCCGCTTTCATCCTCTTCTGCACTCATCTCAAATGCTTTTCGTTTTAATGTTCCTCCAGACTCAGGTGTCCCAAGGTTGGTGCTCTGATAACTATAGCTACCTCCTACCACTGTGGGTCTCGAGGGAACAGGAGTGGGGGCCGGCAGACCTGAGGGCAGGTAAGTTGCAGAAGGGTGGCTGTAGCTGGGGGCAAGAGTGGTCTGAGGAGGGTATGTGCTAGTGGGGTAGTTATAGACAGGTGTGGTCGGGCTATAGCTGGCCACAAGAGTGGGGGTGGATTGGAGAGTGTGGAGGGAGGCAGGGGGAAGTGCTGCACTGGGTTGGGGACAGTACCCTGAGGAAAGATAGGTGCCATTGTAGCTAGAGGGGTACTCACTGGAGCCACTGCAGGAGCTGCTGCCACTATAACCAGAGTCTGAGAGATTACTGTTCACCACTGACACACTGCCAACCCCTGGAGGGCCTGCAGATGTGGCTACAGACTTGGAACCTGAGAGGCTGTCGTGGCCTCCAGGGGGCACCAGGGAATAGGAGGCATCGGTGCTGTGTGTCAGAGGCCAGGGCTCTAGCTCAGTCTTCAGGCCGTTGAGGCCCCCAAAGGCCCCCGGCTCAGGGTAAGGGCCCACAGTTGGTGGCCGGTCATACGGTGAGTCCAGAACACCAGCGTACTTCTCAGCATAGCGCTTCAACAGGTTGGAGGCTGTGAGAGCAGATATGTCGTCATTGGCCCAGGCGTAGTTGTAGGAGCTGCGGCTGCGGCCAGAGTAGAATTCTGACTTGTGGGCCGGAGAAGAGGTGGTGGAGGACACGTCCAGGTGCTGCTCAGGCCACTGGCTGAGAGGCTGGGCATGCTCTGGGTTCCAGTGCATCTTTAATAGGCCTGACAACAGAAACACATAGGAAAAAAACAGGTCATAATGTTTTCTCTAATTGCAACAATGTTAGAAAAAAGGATACTTGTTGTAGTGATTGTATTTTGTGTATTTCTCTTTCTCCCTCAATTTGCTATGATTAATAAGTGAAATTATTTTCACAATCAAACTTTAAGTTTGCTTAAGCAAACTGCATTACAGGTTGCTGCTGTGTAAAAGTCACATTACTCAAGCTTTATTGATGTTAAATGGCTCTTTCAACAACACAATATTGATTATCTTTTAAGTATGACACTTTTAAAGCAATGTCTGAGACACTTAGACTCGAAATACTGACACTTTTGTACTATTTAATGGGACAAAAAGGCATTACAACAGTATCCCCATTTTTAAGAACAAACTGTTTAAACAGCTGTTTATGTTTGGCCAAGAATCTGTTGATCAGTCACTAGAAACAACACTCCTTTTAACCAAATATAAAACTAATCTAGACAGCACAAAGTTAAGACACATTTCAGTGATAGTTTTTCCCACTATCCTGTCCACAGTGACTCTGAACTCCTCCTCTCAAAGCATAAAGTGACAAGACATGGCCTTTCTTGTGATTGAAAAGGAACCTTTTTCAGTGTTACCATGCATGTGAGGAGAAGGGGCTAAGATTTCCCAAAAGGGAGAGGAAGGTAAATTGGACGTGGATGGAGAACGCTGCAAAAAGGACGAGAGTGAGAGCGGATCTGTGGGTTGGTTGTGTTGTTTTGCAGTTTCCCAGCTTACATTGGAGGAGTGATAAGATCCCACCACTATTCCCCGTACTGCTAACATCTGCAGGTCTCCCAGAGGAGCTATTGTTATCTCCCCGAGCATGTTGCTCTGAATGCCTGCTCTCTCCGCCCTGCACCCCCACCTACCACCCACCAATCCACCCACCCACCGTACACCAGAGCTCCAAAAGCCCAGTGGCCGGCTGGACAGGGGGAGGGAGGGAGGCAGAGGAGAAGGAGGGTTTATGTGAGTGTGTGTGTGTGTGTGGACAGTGGTGTGGAGAGAGTGAGAAAGACGGAAAGAAAGAAAGAAAGAGGGGGGTTGGGTTTGGAATTGCAGCATAGTGTGCTATTCATCAGCACAGTCTCCCATGGAACATTGGGAAAGTGGAATGTCTGTTCCTCTGGCTGACTTCAGCATTGGCTGAGGCCTGATTGATCATGGCTGCTACCCACTGAGCAAATCGTGGGGCTAACAGGAGAGAGGGCAGTCGAGGAAGAGATTTTGTCCCATGACTTGTTTTACCTCCATGCGTCCTCATGCAAAAGCCTCATTTTCCACTAAAATATTCTGACATTGCATCTGTGAAATGTGTGGAACATGCACATGCTGTGAAGACAAACTCCTTTTCTCAAATATGTAATGTATAAGCTGATTTTCTGCTTACCCTCTAAAACCCATTTTATTATAATTCTGTATGATCAAATGTGAATTTTCACATCTAGGAGTATATGTTTATATGTGTTTACCCAATATATCACAATATGATAGTTATAGAATCGTCTATTTCATGAAGACCAGCGCTACCTCTTGCTGAGGCATTAGCTTGACATTCCACACATAGCTTGGCATTATTGAACTGTCACAATTTACCCTGAGGTGAGGGCTACTCCAGCTAGAAACAGAGAGGTAAAAAAGGAATATGGCAAAAAGCCGACATTACTGGCCTCTCTGCCTTTCCTTCAGTAGATGCCTGATGATTCATTATTCATGGCTGTCTGTGTGCGGAGCCGGGCATCTTATTGCCATTTAAATCAAATCTCAATATCCAAAGCCTGTGATTCTGCTGCTGCTCTCCCGCTCTCTAGCTCACTCCTAAACTTTGGCCTCTTTCTTTACGCGCTTTGCAAACCTCCCCATGTGTGTTTTCAGATTACGCCCGTTATTTATTCAGTCAGATGAGACCGGCAGACCAGATGGCCATTGGATTAACATGTCCTTCATATTCAAATCCACTGCCTTAAGTTCCCAATGGCCAAACCAGTTCAAGTACTTCCTTAAGCTTCAGTCAGCCCACACACCCACCACAGCAAAGGAACATTCTCACACTCTGTTCACATGTATTTTTAAGAACATGCTGAAGACATTGTCCTGTCCACACCCAGATCACATATTTTTGTGGTCTGACTTGCAGGTCTTTGTCCAGGCTGCAGAAACCATATATGTCCTGCAGGCCCTTCCCATCTGCAGCCCAACCAGTTTGTGAGCAGCCCCAATAATGGGGCCTGTGTGTGACAGAGATGGATGAGAGCCCAGGGGAGCTCATAAAACCTGCAGCGGGGAGGGACGGGTGGAGGGAGGGAA
Source organism: Acanthurus lineatus (assembly GCA_029814665.1). NCBI lineage: Eukaryota > Metazoa > Chordata > Actinopteri > Acanthuriformes > Acanthuridae > Acanthurus > Acanthurus lineatus. The sequence continues at coordinate 12,941,171 of JAPZDV010000002.1, read as the reverse complement.
AAAGAGTGGACAGCAGGCGCTTCGTCCTCTCTAAGCGGACTGGAGCGGACATTAGAGGACTCAGTGAGGCGGGCTAACTGCTGTCCACTCCATCATTAGAGTAGCACCCATAGAGAATGGACTTCTCTTACACTACCCCCTTGATCAGCGTAATGACCAGCTGCCCATACCTGAAGAACCAATTCACTGTTAAATCTGAGAGTAATTACTTTCTATGAGTCCTTTTAATGAAAGTGCACTATACTCTATAATTCTTTCTGTATGTACACAGTGAGTTAGATGAGTGACAGGCTGCCATTCACCCCTGATGAACACAGCAGGGTTGCAGGGCAGTTTAGCCGTCTCCATGTAATTAGAGCTTGCCTTCTGCTGGCTTGTGGTTTTTAGAGCACCAGTGCGCCACAATGAACTGAGCAAGCTCTAATCTACACTTCTGCTTAAATCAGAGCCATCATGTAGATTAATTCACTGGAGGGGAAGTAAGAAAGCTAAGATTAGAAGTAGGAAATCAGGACAATGTAGACATACTGTGAGAAGCAGTGCAATCATTAGATTAACTTCAATATATGATGTAGTATAAAGCTGGCTTGCAATTTTCATAAAGAAAACAGAAAAAGGACAACATACTGCCTATATATTTGCAAACTTTGTCTTCGAAATGCACTTAGTCGTTTTGAAACTTTTACTTATATCATGGTACTTTTTAAAGCCCTGATGTTGTGACATTCCCATTTCCTGCCTCATCCACTTCAGCTCTACTGATACTCATATAACTGGAGGATTATGGATCAAACACAAAGGCAAAGTGCACCAGTGTATTTAAAAATAGGAATCCTGCTTTAATTAAGTTATTTTGCAAGCTTTTGTTGCTGTTGTCAATAGAATAAAAGCTGATCTATGATCCATTTAAAAATACTCTGGAAGAACATTGTATTACCTATAAGTGCGATGTTGAATGAACAGTAAACAATAACTAGTGGTGAAGACCAAGCTTAGTATACATAAATATTTGACAAAATGGCTTTTCCTTTGACTGATGACCTTACTTGGCTGCAGGAAGGTTGATAAGAACCTTGTGTGTATGCACATGAAACTTCCCACTGTGTGTGTGTGTGTGTGTGTGAGTGAGTGTGTGTTCTCGGCCCCAGGAGAGACAGATGTTCCTCTGCTGACCGCCTTACTGTCTGTGCGGCCATTGTGGCGTACGGCTGTCCAGCAGACGTGCGTGGCTCGGACAATCCAGTTGGCCCTGAGACAAAGCCTGAAGGATCCTATTGTCAGGGGCCTGTCTAATTATGGAAATCTTATTAATCTATTCAGCAGCAGTCCACTGACAGCTTTTGTGTCAGCCTGGGATTTATTGAGAGACCTGTGTGAGCTGCATCCTATTGTAGGAGTGCGTGATGAAGACAGTGGCACGGCTCTCTTCAGCTGAAACCAGCTTTACTTTGAGGAGGCCCTAAAATTAAAATTAGACCACTTATGGCTCAGGGGGAGTGTGTTAGGTTCATTTGTGATTTCTGGCCTCAATTGCTTAAATTTGCCATCTACAAAGTCAGTGATTCTCATGTTCACTAGATGGAACCAAAGTAGCTCTTGGCCTATAAAACTGATAGTACTCGAGACCGTGTTGTGGTTTCCTATAAAAGAAGTACCAGTGGGGAGCTGAAACGATATCTTGGCAGGAAGCGTGGAGGTAGAGGGCTCCAGTGCCGTTTCACAGCTCCCCTGAGGTTGCTTTCCCCTTCTCTCTTCCCGGCACTTTTGTTTTCCCTGCCTCGAGGAACAAAACGGACACGGATGCAACAACCCTTCTGGGACAGCATGCTATTAAACTGTGCCGATTGTGAAGAGACCGCTTGTAAACAAGAGCGCCGTGGATCAATCTAATCAGAGCTCTATTCAGGGCTGAGCTCTACCCCCACCCACAGACCAGAGAAAAATACTAACACCTCCATGCCATTGTACACCTCCACACACAGGCATGAATTAGGAAGAGCATTGTGCTTGTGCACAGATCTATACATCCTGTCATCCTCTGTGCCTAATTTCTTAAAAACATTTACAGCACAATCTGTCACAATGCAAAACTGCGGATGTTTAATTTCTGCTTAATAAGGAAAAAATGTGACAGTTTAAAGCAAAATTGAAAGTTGTTCTGAAAGTCATGAAATGTATTCTGTCTGAGCAGCATTTGAGCAGCCAAACAGCTTCTTCTGCTCTTAGTAAATCTGATAACTCCAAAGACTTTTAAAGAACAAGGGTCATTCTGGCTGTTCAACAAGGAAGTAAAATATGTTGAAAGATATTCCAGGATGCAAATTCACTTTCTGTCAAAAACAAGATTCTTTCAATACTTCTGAGCAAAAAGCAACAGAGATATCAGTGTCAAATCATTCTGAGAATGCTGCCCTGGCTGTTGTGGCAGTATGACAGGGATTCAATTTAGAAAACATCTCAGACACTTTAAAGACTAAAGCTTGAAATGAATCCATTTACAATAAAAGGTACAGTGACAGACAGAAAGAGGAGATAAGGGCAGAGTGTGATGGAGGCTGTATTTGTTTACAGATTTCGTGTCCTGATGACTGCATCGGTTTCTGTGTATAACTCTGATCCCAAAAAAAGTTGGGATGCTTTGTAAAACCATTATTGTAATAATTTGCTAATCCTTTTTTAAAAAATACACTCAAATAGAAAAAGTTAAAAGACAAAATGTTTTTTTCTTCATCTTCTATGATTTTGGTAATTACATATTATTAATACCAATTATTACATATTAATATATTATTCATTGGGTCAGGAGCAAAAAAGACTGGGAGTTGTGGAATGCTAAAATAACATCTTCTGTAACATTCCACAGATAAACAGGTTATCAGCGACACGTGATAGTATCATGACTGGGTATGAAAGGGGCTTCCTAAAAAGACTCAGCCATTCACAAGCAAGGATGGGGCGAGGTTAGTCACTTACAAGATATTAATAAGGTTGCTCAGGAACACTTTGTAAAATAGTTGTGAGTAATTTAGTTTTTAGTTTTTGTTTACATTTCACACAGCATCCCAGCCTATTTGGAATTTTGTACAGCAAGAGTAAGCTGATCAATGAGTCACTGGACCAAACTCATTCTTGCTAGATATAAACATTTAGAGTGAATACGGTTAGAGTTTTTTTTTTTTTTGCAAGTAATTTAGTGCTTTTTAGACAACTCTATCCAATAATATACTTTAAAAAGTCCAGATCTGTGTTTGGTGTGCAAATAGAGAGGCATTTGCACTCGGGGTCTGTTATTTATCAGAGTTTGTTATCTTGATTTGTCGTTCACTCCTGAAGCCCCTTAAGTCCTCTGTTCTCAAGTTCACTGTGATTTATGGCACTAATATCAAGCAGGACATTCTCACTAGGCTGTGGCCGTCCTGCATACTACCTGGTCTGTCATAAAAACACCAATCTGAGAGGCCGGCCACATTTCACAGCATGGCAGGTGGAGACGGAGGAAAATTGTCTCTGGATGTTCTTTCACATTGGAATGAAATACACATTTTATCAGCTCTTGCACAGTTTGTAACAACATAATGAAAAATGATGATGAATTCCTCTCTTATATTGAGGGTTTTGTATGTTGTACTATACTCTACTACATTATATTGAGTTACCACACACAGTTTTACCCCACAAATGCTCAACAGCCTCTGTTATCGTGTGGGGTATTGTCAAAAAGCTGTTTAAGGAAGTGTGGGGTCAATCCCTGAGACCCTTCTGAAACCGCCTTAAGTCAGGGATAATGCGCATACAGTGACAACAGGAACCATAATTTATCAGACATGCATAATTGGACATTGCTAAGGAAAATTATTATAAATCTGTGCGTCGGTCACGGTGCTGCTATCAATCAAAAGAAACACAATCCCACACTCCCACTTTGCCTCTCGCTCCCTCTGGCTCACCTGCTCCCCCTTTCACGGCCCTAAAAAGATGTAATAACAGAAGAGTGCGGGAGCTCTACTGGGGAGTTTTCACACCTGCTGCCCAGAGCACGAGCAGACGCAGCTCTTTTCACACACGCCTCACCAGTCCAATCCCAGGAGGAAGGAGCCCGTCTCCTGCAGTGGCATTGAGGGATGTCCTCTGTGTGTGTCTCTCTCTCCCTCTCTCCTACTGTGGATAGAGCTTTCTATACTCCATGTATCAGAGTGACAGTTTGACTTCCACTTTTTTGTTTCATTCCCCTTTGGGGATGTTTCAGGCCAGCTGTCAAAATAGTTTTTGTGGACGTGTGCAGCTATTACGGTTTTATTAGAGGAGAAGGACAATATGACAGCATTGTGTTAGGCATTTCAAGGGAAGAAAACCAAATAATGAAATCATGCTGCCTTTGTTTATAATTAAATATTAGAATGAATGACAATTAGAGTTTTAAAAACGCTCAAACAGTATAAAACAAGCTCCTATGTGGTAAATTTATAATTTATAAGCAGTGGACGGATATTCAGTGTCATTAAAAGTTGTTTTTTTTGCTGAGTTGATGGAGAGGAGGCTAAAGCCAAACTACTTGATGGCATTTGTTAAATATTGATTAATTGACAAACGTGTTTAGAATTGCTAATGATAGTGCAGCAAAAAGCAAATTCCCATTTGAGAGCGTGCTCATTTTTCAGCCCTTTCCTCAGCACTCTCCAAAACTAGAGAGCCTCCGGAATAATTGCTGGATGCGTCACTTCATGCTCGTAATTTTAGAAACAACTCCCCCATCCCCCGCGCCTGCTAACGCACATCCACAAATGGCAGAACCCCGTCCACCACCCCTCCCCTTTAAGAAAAACAGGGTCCCTATTTTCTGTGACTGCAGGCTGGCTTTAGGTCATTGTGTCCACTAATATATCAAAGAACAGCTGTCCTAAGGCTCTGTGATGACCAATCACCCCTTCCATCTGTCTCACTCGCCCAATCTCCGTTCTATCTCCCCCTCCTCAGCCCTATCTTTTCCTTGCAATCTCTTCCTTTCCCTATATTTCTGGTTCTCCACCTCACTTATTCCCCTTCTATTCCCAGTGAGCATGTTGCATTCCCTCCTTTCTGTCCAAATCTCTTGGCCCTTCTGTGTTTTAAGCTTATACTCTCAGCACACGGACAGCTCTGGGATTTGTTTTCTGTTGTTAGTACTCACACAAATTAGAGAAAACTCAATATATTCAACAGCCTCACTTCCCTTTATGGCAGTGCATTTTATGATCACTGCAGTACAAACAGCTAATGGCATAACGATTAAAGTATGTTATTTCTCAAGCGTAGTCATTTACTAATTAGCTGCGCTGGTGTGAAAGACGTTGTGTCTCATTGTCGAGCTTTGAATTCTGCTGCCTCAGGAATCCAGTGAAGTGTTGCCATCCAAATGAGCCTCACCACCTTGCCTCTTAATTGGGCCCTAACGGGTCTCCTTAATGAGCTGATGAACCCTCAGAGAGACAGAGCACAGCGCCAATAGACTCACGGGGCCCTGGGTCTCTAACCTTCTTTTCTTGTGGACACAGACACATGCAAACATATACGTACACACACCACACACACACCACACACACACACACACACACACACACACACACACAAACGGACACACACACACAAACGGACACACTGGGGGCTAATTAGAGCCCATTCACACCCTACACTAATGATCCCGGCTCTTATTCACACACACTTTAGCAGACTGTGTGTTTACTGAAGGGCCTCACAGGCCCCTCCGCTGCAGCACTCATACCACTCTGCCTACAATAGGGCTAGACGCCAGCGCAGCCCTCCAACCTGCTCCTTCAGGGGCCAGGATGAGATCTACTCCTTCTTTCTATACAAACTACTTCATGACTTATCCAAGTCATTCACAAAGACACTCGCACAAAACATAAAAACAACCTGAGAGAAAAAGGAGAGGGAGAGGGGTCAGTCAGAGGAGAGCTATAAAAACTGCCAGATCTGGAGTCCTGTGTGTAGCTGCGCTGTGTGTGTACGTGCGTGCATGTGTGTGCTGTTTTAAAAGAAAAGGTATCGCTACACCAGCGGGGGCCCCCAGCAACAAGAGTTAGGGCACTCCTGGGTTGGCGGCCTGGGACTGATTTAAGAGTGTGTTTGAAGTGCAGATTACAGATTCTTTGCACCAAATCCCTACAGGAGTATCCATGGCCCCTGGAATCTCTCTCAGGTTTCTTCTCAGGTCCGGCCCTGGCCGCTTGCCCCAGCTTGAAGTCCTCTGGACTGGTCAGAGAGGAGGACTGGGGCCGGACACACAGGGATGAATGAGATGCACACACGCTGGCTGAATGCAGGATCTAAATCACTCAGAGTGGATTTGTAAAAGCAGTCAAGGCAACAAAGATTTGAGTGTGCTGGTGGGTGTACCTGTCCTATTCATGTGTGCATTTACACAGTGTTACTCATCTATGTGCATGGGCAGTAAAGTCCTAAAGCAGGAGTCAGAAGTAGCATTGGGATGGGGGAATGCTCCACATTCCCATGAAGGGAATTCCAACATGGAGGTGAGAGTCTTCGCATGTCCTGCACATATGCAAAGTCCATCACAGTCAGGGTTTTGCTCAGCAGAATCATGACTACGGTCTTTAACTAAAAGACAGTGAGCTGCAGTGTCACCAGCAAGCACAGGGGTGTGTTTGTGTGTCACTGGTCTGAGAGTAAACAACTTCACTACCTAACACTGCTGTGTGTGCTCATACGTTCCCTCTGTCTACTTGCACGCACAGTAGCAGGCTGTTTTGAAACGTTCTCAACCCTGCAGAAGCTCTGCAGAACAGAGCCACTTTGTGCATGTAAAAAACCATCAAGCTACTGGGCAGAGCAGATGAAAACCAGCATTGTGCACACTGATCATAAAAGCAAATCACACACAAAGGCAAGCACATAGTGTACTGAAAGATTCCCATGACGGACCAGCAGTGTGCTGTCTCTGAAGGCATGTTAACTATTCCACCAGCAGTTTGTGACATTCTTGGACGCGCTGTCCACTTCAGCAGCAGGGAGAGTGCGTTCAGTCAGTTTGGACTAACAGGGTGCAGGGAGCTGATGGAAAGACTACTTAAACAGGCCTTGACGGAGAGCAGCACAACCATGCATGCATGGTCTTGCAAATAAATCAATCATTAGTGTTATTTGAGCATCTCAGCCTAATTGGATTTATGGCAGAGCTGTGAAGATTATGCGATTAATCGATTAGTCATTCGAAAAGAATTTGTTGCCAGCTGTTTTAATAATTGATTTAATTGTGAAAGTATTTCTTTTTATCAAGAAATGTTGAATATTTGTTGGTTCCAGGTTAAATGTAAATGTAAATGCTTTTCATTGTCATTAAAGGTGGAGTCTTTGGGGTTTATAGGGTATTGGTCAGACAAAAGAAGTTATCTGAAGACGTCACTCTGGGCTCTGGGAAATTGTGATGAGCAGTTCTAAACAATTACTCTTGAAAATAATCACAAGATTAATTGCTAATAACTGTTAGCTGGAAAAACTAAACATGTTCTGGGAGAATTGGCATTAAATCAACCAAGAGCGACTTGTGAGAGGACATGTTTCATAACAACACATAAAGTCAACTATTTATTCTTCTGGCAACAACTTAAAATTCCGTTCATCTGATGAGAGGTCAAATAATAACATTGGCTATTTCTAGGGCGAAATTTACAAAAAGCAAACAAAGTGTCGTGGTTACTGCCAAACATCCGCTCACGATGCTTTAATCAGGCTGCTTTGTCCGGGTTAAATTCTCACACCCACACACTTGCCTTACACAGCTATCTGCATGGTTTTTTTGAATACTGAGAAAACAGATCTAAAGTTTTTACTATCAACTATTAAGTAATACTTTTTAAATTAACCATTCTTTTTGATTTCTCCCTCTTTTCTTGTAACTGTCATGCTGATAATGCTCCTTTGAGGTGAGTTAAGGAGCTGGGAAAAAGGGGCTCTTGAGGGCCGAGGCCACGGAGGCAGCCCCATGCTGGCCAGCAAACAATGCTGTTTTGGAGAGCCACAGCACTGGACTAAAATGAAACTTGGTGGGAGGGTGCAAGGGAGGGGGGGCAAACTAGACACGTCAGTTATTAGGTCAGCAATGAAGGAAGAAAAATAGAGAGGAGGGGAAAAAAGGAGGGAGAGCAGAAGGCAGCGTGTGTGGTGGAAAGTCCTGAGCTGTGATGGTAAAATGACACTGGCAGAACCGAAACGGTTTCTGCTGCTTAAACCATCAGCCCTCCAACCTCCCTCTGTTCCTTATCCTTCCCCCCAAGTGTGTCTTCCACTAGGTGATGAAACATTCAGACAGGGCCGGTGCCCAGAGTTTAGCATTTCCACAGCACACGTCAAGGGCGAAGTCAGGTTTCTGCACTGAGGCTTGCACATTTTCACAGTTACCTTTGCATTTTTCTTTCTGATTGCAAACCACAGGACACAGCGACCACTCCAGTTTATTTTTGGAGCAGAAGCTCATTGATTCAGGCAAAGTCCAACTGAGTCAAGTGGGGCCGTTTGGTGTGGCATGCAGAAGGGTAGAGAGAAAGATGGGTGTAGTGAGTGTACTTACTATAGGGGACAATAGGACTCAGCATTCTGTGGAGCTGGTCTCAATAATGAGGAAGGCTGTTTTGTGAACGCCAGCTACGGTTAGCGTCCGTCCGGCTGTAGTCCATCACTAGCATGAGCTCGCACTGACAACAGGACAGCCCTGAGAGAGAGAGCAAAAAAAGAGAGAGAGAAAGAGTAAGAGAGTTAAGGCAGTAACAGGCCGCTGCACAATGTCTGGACAAACACTCACATGTCAACTAACCCTTTTCACACAAGCTTACAGACCAACACAAACCTAAACACATACACACAAACACACACAGAGACACCAGAATTCACACACAGTATGATAGAATTACTGACCAACCTGAGAACCCTATCAGAGTAAGAAAAACAGAGTTTGCACACACACGCATGCATGCACGCACGCACGCACACACGCACCTATGACATGCACTCACACACACAGTCTGCCAAATTGACGCACACAAGGGTATTCATTATAGGCAAGCATTAAGCTGATTGTGAAGCAGCGTTCAGCCTCTAAAGAGGGCTTTCTAAATCTGCCTCACAAAAAGACTCATGCATACCATTGCTCCATGCACTGGGGCAATAAAGACCACATTCTTAAGAGACCAAACACTTTTGGAGCAGCATAAGCAAATTGCAGAAAGAAAAAAATGTTTACAGAAATGACAAAGTTTCACTTTTTAAACTGACCTAAATTAATAAACCTGTCTGAGTTGTGCTGAAAATTGAAATCCCACATTTAAAAAAAAAAAAAAGTATCTAGATTATTATATTTGAGCATTTTCAAAGGTAAAGAAAATTAAATGTAGCCCATTTCTTTTCTGGTTTGGGCTATAAATGTCATATTTTAATCATGCACAGATTATAGACAGTTTAATCTTCCTTTTGCTATTGTGTTTTCCTGATATGAGGCACTTCTCTGTGCAAACCCATGAGATTAAAACAACTGTCTGATATTTTGTTCTTGTCACAGAAATAAATGTGGTTTATTTTTCACAGTGTGTCCACATTTCTGCTCATTTGACAAAGAATTTATAACAGGAAAATAACAGAAAGAAAACTGAAATCGTCATCTACTTTTTTTAATGTGTGAATTTTTTTTCCAAATCTAAAATGTAAATGGTTCCATAAATTTACAGTCATGTATGAGAAAATGTAAAGCTCTGCATTTATCAAAAGACAATAATCACAAGCAAAACATCATAAAATCTAAAATATGTGAAAGATTTAACAGCAGTGAAATGCAACATAAGGACATTTACTGCTTTTACTTTTACACTGCAGTTGTTGCTCTGTCTTTCTTAAAATGTATAAAAATAACCAATTAGCTGTAAACCAATTTTACATTCATTAATATATATATGATAAAGTATGTAATGACCACCCGGCTGTCCCTGAGCACCAACAGGCTTGATGTACAACACTATTTCTGTTTACAACCCCTTCTGTTTTAACTGACAGTCAACTTTTAACACTCAGCTCAGAATAACTACACTACAGCAGCAAACCACAGCTTCCCCTTAAAACAAACACAGCTCTGTCCGAGCGCAGTTCAGAGAGAGGCAGAGTTGGGAGGTTTGGTTTGCTCAGTGAGACGTCTCATGGTCAGTGGCCAAACATGCTCGGCTCCGGTCATCCTCCAACTTCAGCCAGCCGACAGAGCCAAGTCAAACAGCAGGCAAAGCTGCAGGTTACGACAGCAGATCAACACAGAGATGCAGAGAAGACAGGCAGCCTTACCTATTCATGCCTGCATGTCCTCCATCAGATTTGAAAGCGCTACGATAATCCCTGGAGCCGACCAGACTCGTGTGTGCACTGCTATGCTTTTTTTCCACATATGGGACACAACTACACTCTGTCTCTTCCTCACTCCCTCCCTCCCTCCCTCTCTCTCTCTCTCTTTCTCTCTCTCTCTCTCTCTGGCCAGTGACAACAGTGTGAGCACTCAGCTCCCCTCCCCCATGAATCTCCCATCCCCCTTTCCCTCCCCTCCTTCTCTCTCTTTATGCTAAAAGTATTTAAGCAGGGAGAGAGAGAAAGAAAGAGAGAGAAGAGAGAAGGAAAGAGTGAGATAGAGGGAATAAGGGGAGGGCAGCAAGGAGGGTGGGGGACTGACCAATCATGCTCTGAAGGAGAGAGAGGGTGATCATACTGAAGCTTGGACACAGAGGACAGTGGAGGGAGAAAGAGTTTTTGGTTGGATGGAAATGACCAGGCTAAGTTTGGTTTACACCGGGAGGATTAAGACAGAGATTAAGACTACGTGGAACAATCTCTTTTTTCCTCTCTCACTGACTTAAACAGATAATGACCAAGTTACTTAAATGTAAATGTAATAATTTACCCATTACCCATTACTCCTGAAAAGTAATTACGTTACTGAACAAACTTTTTCCACTGTTTTTGTTTCTTAGCTAAGCTTCTTCAACTATTACAAAGCCGTCATGTCTCTGAGCTGGCAGTGGAGGTTGTAACAGAGGCAAATTAAAGGCAGTGTAAATTAGTAAGCAGCTATTTGGATGACAAGTTATGAGTGTGTCTCACCACTAGTGGGATATGAAAAAAGCAGCAGTGAGCAGCAAACTCAAAGTGGAAAGAAACAGACCTTGTTGAGTTAAAAGTCACATCTGACATTTCTTTTGCCCTCAGAGCATTTGTGTGTAATCTAGATACATCATCATCGAGATTTATTTAGTGTCATCTATTTTTTTCTGTAACACACAGGTCTTGGCGAAAAAGCAATAGTAAACTATGCATAAATTAAATTTATCAATAGTTCAGATGATGGCAGATTTTATGATGACAATTAGAAAAATTCTAGGCATTCACAATAAAATGTTTCATAGAGAACAAAATTCAAAAACTAAACAAGCAACAGTTCTTAAAAGACACAATAAATAGTTTTAAATATATTCAATGTGTTTATAATCCAATATTTCTGTCACTCAGAAATGTTTCAGAGCTCTATCTATCCCCTGGTCAGGTGCTGTTCCAGTTTCATTTACTCGCTCTTCACACACAGCTGTCACGCTGTTTTTAGCGCCACATTGATGGCACAGTCATCTCCTCCTGTTACACGGAGCCACTACTCCAGTCAAGCTTCCCCGTTACGTTGCCACAGAAGCTATGGGATACTGACCCACGCACACACACAGTCCACCACAAATACTCAAATATGAGTGAGCACATAGAATGAGATGCCTGGCTGAAAATAGAGAGGTACATTGCGATCATATGTTTGCTGTCCAGGGCATCCCATGCACTTAAACATGTGATGGTGTTATGGAAAGTGTTGTGGCCAGGAGGCCTTTTGACAAGTCATGCTAAGTTGTAATGTTGTCAGCTCATATTACTTTCTTACATTTATCATTAAAGGATCATTTTTGTTTTTCATGCAACCTGCATCAAATGTAGAATAAGAAAATGTATTTACAACAATTAACTGAGTTGATGAGGTAAAACATTAGATGAACATTTTTAGGCTGTTTTCAATAGAGTATAAGTCAAACAGGATAAGCATGTTATTTTATTCTATCTGTTTTGCACTTTTCCCAACTTTTTTGGAGTTGGGATTGTAAGTTTTGCTATCATTGTAATTGGTAATTTTAAGATTAACACTATACTCACTTAGTTAATTAGTAAGATCAGGAAAAGCATATCCAAAAAGTAGTTAGGGGACCCAAGAAATAAATTGTTTGCGAAAAAAATCTTACATTAGTAAAGCTTATGTTGAATTTAAAGTAGAAACAAACTTTGAAATTATTACCCAAACTGTCCACTATAATTTCCTGGTTTTACTTTGACCTACCTTGAGATATAGTTTTCTGTGCAATGTTTCCCACAGACAAATCTGATTGCCTGATTGCCTACCCACTCATGTTTATGTCAGAATTATTGTGTACCAAGATCAACCTGTTCCTGTGTCTCAGCAATTACTTTAGTGAATTCATGTTATCAAAGTCAGAATTGATGGACTGAACTGCCAAAATAAAATCAGAGTTGTAATAAGCTGTAATTATTCTTTAAACACAAGGCTTCTGAAAATTCTCTTGTTAGAAATGTGGGTTGAGCTATTTTAGGAGATGCCCCAGTGGTCAGTGACATGGCTCAAATTGGAATGTAGGGCAATAAACCCATTGGAGGAAACGCTGCAACTCATTAGAGTGGTTGCAAAACTTAACACACCCAGTGAGTCCTAGTTCAGAACCACAATTAGACTCCTTAATGTTTTTCCTAATATGGGATCCTCAATAGATTTGCTAATGGTGTCTCTGTGGGGGGTTAGGTGAGGGTACGGTTGAGTAGGGATGCTGAAAGCAGACAACTCTGGCACTCTCTCTATCACTCTATTGCCTTATTAGTGCTGAGGCAGCACTGTGTGGACACAGGCAGCCTGCTGAGCCCAGCACTACTGAAGCACAAAGACTTAAGGGCCCCGGGACATGAGACAAGCCAAAAACTGAGAAAAATAAGACTTAAAGAGAGTTTGAATGAGACAGACGGAGCCGAAGCGCTTGCACAAACTAGTTTCTGTGTCAAATAAGTGATTTTGACAGGTGTTAACAAAGATCCAGCCCCCTTCTCAAACATATATTAAGATATATCTGCACACTTCTGACAGCTCTAGCAACCCACATTCACTGGAAATTCAGTACAACAGATGACAGGTAACATGGGTTACTGTCAAGGCCGGGACATTTCCTGGTGGTTGGAGGTTAATGGAGAGATATGAGAGGCAGTCAAAAGAGCCACGGCAGGCTGAAAATGACTCCTGAATAGACTGAGGGTGCAGGTCAACACACTAGTGTTTGACCTCATACTCCAGGGCATGTCAACTCAACACCTCCGTTCCGCAGGTTGTTCGTCCAACAATGAACTGTGTTAGCGGGTCAGCTGGTTTCATCGTGCCAAACTGATGAATCAGGCTTATATTTAATTAGGTTAAATGAAAATCTACATACAGCATGGCCCCACAGGGTGATTGCCTAAGCAAAATATAATGCTTTATGGCTGTTTATGTACAGTTTCTCATCTTAGTCAAACATGTAGTTCTACCTACAACAGTACACTAGAGCAGACCCTCTAAACTGCTTAACATCTCATGTCAGACACAGTCCTGGAAAAATTACATTTAACTAAAAACTCAAGAATGAGGAGAGGATGAAACCCTGCTGTGATGTGCGTGCAGTGTGCTTTGGGGAAAAAATAAATAAATGTAAATAGAAGGGATGTGGTGATCAATATATCAGCAAATGACAATGACATCTTAGGCAAGCATTCTTGGGGCTCGTAAATGTGTTTAAAAGTGTAATACCTGTACCTATATCTGGACATTAAATCCACCTTATACTCTCAAAAATGTCTGCAGACTAACATAAAGAAAACAAGTATTGATGAACTGTTTATGGTAAGGCAATAACCTGTCCAATTAACATACATAAAAACCAAGGCAACCAATGTTATCAAAAAGTCTATAAACAGTCTAACTGATAATGAATGTTACTGTTGATATTGGAGACTTGTGAATTGGGAACAGTAATATCAACTGAGCGGATTAGACCCCAGGTAAGAGACCTCAGTTGACCTCAGGAGACTAATTGACTCTAGGACTGTGAGGACTGACCAGACCAAAGTACTACTTCAAAAACTAAACATCCAAGTTTAAACACATAAGCTTGCAAGCAGAAAAACATAACATACAAATTTCAAGCATTTTGTTTTTCCAAACACACATTATATGTAATTTCCTGTATACCACCTCCTGTGACAGCATCTCAGAGCTTAATAAAGCACACCTTACCTATTGTTCTAGAAATCTGTTTTTAGTATCCACAAAAAATCACTAAATGTATATGTGTGTGTGTGTGCTTGCATGTGAGTGGTTTGTGTGTTGGTAGTGATAATCAGTTCCAGGCTCAGAAAGTTGGCTGATATCATTTCATTAGAGCAAAAGACCAAGTGCCGGGGCTTTGGCCCAGATTAGAGTTGAGTAAGAAACTCTACCCCAGCCCCAGTTGCCCTGAAGAGAGCTGGTAAAGCAGTGGAGGAAGGGATAAAGTGTGTGTGTGTGTGTGTGTGTGTGTGTGGGTGTGTGTGTGTGTGTGTGTGTATGAGAGAGGGTCTTGTGGGGGGGGGTCAGCGGGG
>JAPZDV010000002.1:12915106-12926321 GCA_029814665.1 Acanthurus lineatus | reverse complement strand
CCCCCCCCCCCCCCCCCCCCCCCCCCCCCCCCCCCCCCCCCCCCCCCCCCCCCCCCCCCCCCCCCCCCCCCCAGCAGGATTATTAGTGGGAGGTTCAGCTGTTTATTATTCCAATTCTATCTCTAACAGCTGAAAATTGGAGAATTAGGCGGCAGCCCGAAGCAACCTGGGGATCAATGTGGAGGGGTTAAACCCTGTGGCATGGCTCCACACACTGACAGCGCTCACAGATACTGACGCAGCACATGCACACACACCGCAGAGGTCATTCACGAAACTTAACAGACACATCAGATTTACCGCTCAGAAGTGATAAGACACTCACAGACTTCACAGGTCGATGAATAGATTCACACTTCAGAGGTGGGTGAGTGTTTGAAAAACATAAGGCTGTTTCAGTTTGCTGCTAAAAGCTTGAGGTTTTGTCGAAATCCTATTGAGTTTCTCTTTTCAAGCTAGTGAAATACTTCTCCAAAGCTTCAAACACTAACTCATGTCTCTTGATTCTGTATCTGTAGCATTCACAGAGAAACTATTTACTTTGCCATTATGCTGCTGATCATGATCAGTGATTAGAGAGAACTACAAAGAAAGACAGGAGAACAATCTCTTTTTTTAACAGGCTGGATCCCTCCAGCTATCCACCTCTTAATACAGTGTGTGCACACATGGACTTTCTCTGTTACATACACTGCTGGCATGTGCGCGTAGTGTCAGATGCTCTCTTGTCACGTCCATGCATGTTGCTAATCTAGAGGGGGACATGTGACACTGGGAACTGGGAAACCTGAACTTTCATTACCAAGCAGGCATGCAGTTTGAGAGCATGGAAACAGATCTCTGGACACATGGGGGTTAAGTATTTGAATTTAGATTTTAAATGGACTTCTTGCTGCTTCAGATTACAATTGTGAGAATTTTTGTGAAGAAATTTTCGTGTCTTTTTAATGTCTCAGGTTTGTTTCCTGTGCTGAGGAAGTATGTAGATAATAGGTAATGGAGAAAAAATGAAGGAGAGAAGGTTTCAATCCTGATGCAGTTGCATATTAACTCCAGATGTGGAGATCTTCACATCAGCTCTTTGAATCAGTTCTACTGTTTGCTAGCATCTGAACTGTAGCTCTTAAAGAGACACTTTGGAGATTTTTAACCGGATATATATCATAACAATGTTGGCATAATATGCAAATGACTGATGGCAAACTTCTCCTCATATTTCCTCCACGGTGTCCTTTGATGATTTTCTACTTCTTGTACAAATGGGAGTAATAAAGCAATTTTCCTCAGTTTTCTCTTGCCATATCGCACCAGTTTCCAAAATACTGACATATTTCTACCATTTAAACATCCCAGTTTTATAAAAAGACCATTTTCCTAGTGGTTAAATAGTTCTTAAAAGCTTTTGTTTTCATTTACAATGAAAGACTTAAATTAACAGGCAAAGAAAAACAATTAGTGGGGACAGTGATTGCTGCTCGTGGGATTATTCCTTAATGTTAACAGTAGATTAAAACCAGTGAAGTGTTTGTGTTGTGTGAGTGCTTCCTTTCAGCCTGACAACATTAAGCTTTAATTAAAGACAGTGAGCTAATCCACTAGCTGCAGGATCTAACACTAGTTACTGTCAATAAGACACTAAAAGTGATTTAACCTCAGAGTTCCTTCAGAACAGCTCCAACGGCTGAACACACTTGTGTAATGCATTTCTGCCATTTTCCCCTTGATTTTTCAGAGACATGCTTTTAATCAAATAAAAAATAATTGTATGAAATTCTACTGCAGCAGTACATACCTTGTTATGTCCTAGAGATGAAGGAGGGTTGATCAAAAATGATAACTGATGCAAAACAGAACCTTGCTTACTGTGGCAAGTTGTAACTTGATGCTATAAGTCACTGACATTAATTTGCAAAAATGCTTACTTAATGAAGATGATTTCCGTAAATAATGGCATGCATTTATGCACTGTGAATAGGTCAGCTGCAAATTGCATGAATGTATTCATTATTTAGAATATCTTCTAATGGATTCTCTTGTTTGGCATCAGGCTAAACAATGACTCACAAATCATACTGTGCACTTTCAGCCTATTCAGCTGGTTCAAAGAAACTTCATCCTTGGAGTTTATTAACAGTCACAGATGTGTTGCAAATAGCAGCCATACAATAGAAACCTGATAATTTTGCATTTCAGAAAAGGCCAGTAAAGATGTATTGTCTTATTATTTCAGTCTATTTTAATTCAAAATTCCGAACAAAATATAAAATTTATTAACTTGAGGCTCTGGAATTGAAATCATTTCCATCATTTGTATAGATTTAAAGGTTTGTCGCCTAAAGTAGAAGGAGCTGAGTTGCACATATTTCATTACATACATGTACAGTTCGAGTCTTTTCGTGGTTGTTCAGACAGGCAAGTTAATAACTTTTTGGTAATGTGGTAATGTGGTAATTGAAAATTGCAAGTCAGCACTAAGAAACTGAATGACAGTGGTAGATTTCCACTCATCCAGTGTCCCCAGTCTAAGGACAGACTTATGATGCAGTCATATTCTTAAAAATCTTATGTATACATAAAACTTTACTGATACTGAAAACAGACAATGGACACAGATTGGCTATAATGACAGGCACCTGGCTACAAAAATTGCCAATTTTGTCATCTGCTCCTATAGCTGTTGCCATAATTTGCTGAAATAATGTTTCAATTGTCACACATAAGAGCATTTAGCTGTTAACTGAGATACATCTCTAGCTTGTTTTCTAAAAAATAAAAATAAGAAAAAATAATATATAAATATTGATCAAATTACCCCTATCTTGCCACTAGAGTGGTACAGGTGTGAATAAAATCTCACTTGATTATGGCTAAATCACCTTCTGCTCAAGCCAGCAGCTTGATAGGAGCAGCTATTGATAAAAGTGTGTGTGGCAGAAAAGACCTGTAGGAAATTGATTGAAAATTGATTTAATTTTGAAAAGACAATTCATATATGCAGGGCAGGCATAAGAGAAATCAATATTTGCCATCTACATGCAAAGCAGAAGAGTAGTGAGTGAGTGCATCCAGTAAACTATGATTTCACCAGGAGGAAATAAGGAAAAACTGAGTTTTAAAAATAAGACGGTGGTTATTTCTTGTATATTATGCATGTGTATTGTATGTATGTTTAAGTGTGGTAACAAGAAAAGATGGCTCAGACCACAAAGAGCCTGGAAGAGATATAAACACAGCCACAGTATGAAGAAGTTCACACACACACAAACACACATACACAATGTGTAACCATTGCAATTTTCTTTCAACTCTGGCTTCTTGAATTTTGTGATAACTGAAAATTGGTACATTTATGGCTCAGAACTGGAGGACCAGTCAGGCTCAACCTCGGAAAAGGAATTAGTTTCCCCTTACATGATTGTCACAGACTCTAATAGCTCTTATTGGACTACTGGTCCCTCTATTTTCTCCTCCATCAACAGAGGTTGGTAGGGAGTTAATGGCTATTCTCCACTCCTTATTAAACCTTTTCTCCAGGGTCTTGCTCGTGCCCAGTGTTCAGGGAAACAGGGGCAACAGAGTGGGGCACAGCTCACCAGGGTGTCTTTTCTAAAGTGTCCAGCCTGTAGGAGAAGACCTGGACAAAGCAAGGAGTCTGGTGAAAGCTGCCTGTTGTCCACCTAATCCTAGCTATGGCCCCGTCTCCATTGACAACGCGATCACGAACAATAGTCTCTTTCAAGAGTCGTTCTCTTCACTGACACACTGACATAGCAACAATAGAAGAAGACACTTAAGGAATGGAAAACCTTGTCCATGATCACACATGTGCTTTCTTCACTAACAGTACATGAAGAAAAGTGCGTCTGTAAATGACTGTCAAAAATAAATAGAGTTTTCCTCTCAAAAAGAGCTCTGGGGGCAGAATCATGAAACCACAGGCGCATAAGAACAATCTTCCTTATCATAAATGATGAAAGCAATAAAAAGAAGCCCAGGATTGTCACTTGTACCAGAAAAAAAGGGTGAAATAGGCTACAATGTGTGGTCTGGTATAAAATGATTTCTCTTCTTCGAAATCAGTTTTTCTCCCCTTGCTTTTTCCTTTCCTTTGAGCACATTTGCTGACCAACAGAAAAGGAAGATGAATGCTTCCATTTCAGATGCCGAGGCCCCCTTCTCTCATCTTCTTCGATCCAGATTTCACATTAAACTTGTAATAGCATACGACCCTGCAAGGCACGATTCTCATTCTGGTGGGCCATGTTATATGAATGAGATTTGGTGAAATGCCAATATTTATGCACATACATTCCCATTCTGAGCCTTTCTCATCATTGCATCTACCTTTGGTACTAAAGGAAGAGCAGCTGTCATTTGATACATCAAATTAAACTAGGGAATACACAAACACATACGCATGCACACACATGCACATACATTAAATCCATCACAAACCACAGTCACAAAATATACAACCATTTCACATTGTCCAGACATGGGCTTGGCTTCAATAGGCTTCTCCCTGCAGCTCTGTACAGCACTCTCCAGCCAGCTACAGCTACAGTTGTTGGGAAGGTCATCTGTCAAAGCATGAACTAGGCTGTGGCCGTTTGGCATCCCCAGGAGGTCTGAAGAGAGAGGAGAGGCGTCTCTGAAGGACACTTTCCCTTCTCTTCTGTGCACTAATTCAATCGTTTTGACAGGATAGCGGTGTCCCAGTGTCTGCCAGCCCAGTAATCTCTGTGTAATTGAGTTCCCAATCAGCCATCCATCAATAATGCATCTGGTTCCATGAGGGAAGACACAACCACACTGCACTGACCCTCTGCATGGAGGAAGGAGACAGGATTCTGTTTGCACTGGACAGAAATCTATTACTTCCTGGAAATCATTCACTAGACTATCTGGCTTGTATCACTCCCAAACACAAGCTAGTCCAAAATTGGGATTATTATGTTACATCAGACAGTATCATGGGTGGGCAGTTTCCAGAGCTGAAGACATTGCTGCTCAGAAATCAGTTCACATGACAATGTTACAAGAACCAAGACGCAATGAGTCATCAGCAGTGTGTTGTGTAATTGGATGATTCCAAATACTCAAGGAAGAGGTTGAGGGACAACACAAATATTAAAACCCTTTTATGAAGCCTGTCCTCAAACAGTGTTTAGTAGGGCTCTCTTAAAACACAGCACTTCCGCAAAAAGACACACACAAACACACAAAGATACACACACTTTCACAGGTTCGAAGTCTAGCCACATACTCCTCACTTTTCAATTGCCGGTGCATGCCAACCTATCAATTAGTGACTAAGACCATGGTCCTCCAAGGTTAAACTGTACAGCTGTCTGAATGATTTTCAATTATACGGCCAGGAAGCCCCCGACAGCTCGCTGGCTCCCACCTCCCTCTCTGGTCTCACAGGGTCATTCATAATACCTAATGCCTCCTATAGATAATTGTGTATCACCACCTCCAAGTGTTATCTCCATTTTCAATTTCCGATCTTCAAGCACCTGGTATCCCCCTTTTAAAAGATCAGTTTGCCTCTGCTCTTTTGTTATGAATAAACTGCTTTTGATGGAACCTCTTGAAAAAAGTAGATGTGCCCAGTAAGGAGGCATTTGCAAATTAGACTTTTGATAAATGTAATGCTTCAAGAAAATATTTAGTCTCATCAAAAAAAATCTTCATTTTTATAGTTAAATATAGAATAATATGTGTTTAAAAATAATTTGTAATCAACTAAAGCTCCCTTCATCTTGGTTACAACATGCTCCCTGGATCCCTGTTGTGCTGTCCCTTTACCCTTGGGTCTGCCAGATTAATGGCTCATTTAAGTCCCCATTACATTACATTAGCCCATTCAGCCAGTGCACACTGTACACTCCCCAGCAAATAAATCACATCATGAAAATATGAATCAATCTTAATAAGTGACTGCACATAATCTGTTTGATGTTAAGGAGTATGACAAAGGTTTATACTCAGAGCAGCAAATTACTGTCACTCACAGGGGCAGAGTGACTCTAATAGCTCCGGAGATATCACAGTTATTGGCTTATCAATGAATTGAGCTTAAGAAGCTCTGAGAGGGAGAATATCCTCCGTGTTACTGCAACCATATTTTAACAACTAGAAAGGCAAGTATGTCGGCGTGAGAGTGTATTACAGCAGTCAGTGGTCTGAACCCATTCCTGTGGTTGGCTGGTTGGGCCAAAAGTCACAAAATGCCACAAAACAGCTCTGCTTGTCCAAGCGATTTTAGAAAAGCGGTTCAGTGCAGCATGTGAGTGTGACAGCATGGGTTCGAGAAAAGTCTGAGAATTGCAGCTATGAAAAAAGGGTGTAGGTGTGGTTCACACCACACACCAACACACACAACAACACCGCACCTAGCTGGAGGTTAATTCAATCCCAGCATGTTCCATTTTGAGGCTGCTGTCAGGCTCAGGTCTACAGTGTGACATTGTGAGGGAGAGGTAATTACATTTTGGTCCAGACCGGCAACTCAGCGTCTATTCAGAAGGTGCTGTCAGTGCCCTCCTCCTATAGACCACAGCCACCAGAGGAATGTCCAGCACTGAACACGTTGCTGTGGACAAAACAGCTCGACTGACTGCACCACTGCACCCCACAGGCTGAAGAAGTGGACTTTCATGTTTAACTAAAAACACTTACAAGCAAACTCACTTTCATAAAATTTTTTTAAACACACTTACACAGTCATGTTTTACATTAGGCTTAAAGTGCTTTACTTGTAAATGAAGTTGTTTGTAATGAAATAGTAGGAAAATATAAATTGTTAAAAAAATAGGTTTAAGGTTTACCTGACATCCCACACATTAAGAATTGCATTACAATCATCAATTAAAATGTCTAAAATGATTTTATTTTTGCTATTTAGTTTGGTAAGTTGTGTACTGACATATCCCAATGTTCAAACACAGAGAAATACATAATATTATTTAAGATAATAGTGTGTTTCATTTTCTGTTACTGACTTCCAATGTAACACCATTCAGAGATTTATAGAGGAAGTTGGCAAACATGACTAAACATGAAGTGAATAAAACTATGTACATTACCTTGTCTGTGGTAATTTCTGCCTGAGCCAGTCAGAAAAAAATGTATCTGCAATGGTGGCTGTTTAACAATAAAACAAATACATTTCATGATCCCAGGCTACTTAACAGCATCATGAAACTACATCATTTTTTGTTTTCATTGTATTGATTGGAGTCTTCTAGAATTAGAAATTACATGTAGTTTGTTTAAATTCAAAACAGTTCTCTGCAAAAATCCTGAATGAATGCAGTCAGTCAAGTTGCTTCAGCACTTTATCAGTTTCTGACCAGCAGGGTGGAACAAACATAAAGTTGCCTTTAAGGCAACTCCTCTGCAATCAACAGTCACAAGTTGTGCAACAGATCTGTCTTGTGAAAAAAGTGATGTTGTGGTGACAAAGCTGAATGAAATCCAATTAAGTTTACTTTTAATTTATTTTAAATTTTCTTTTTTGGAAGAGTATCAACACTGGAGAGGTGTTAAGTGATTCAATAAAACACAAAAAACACTCCCATGTTAGAGAAAATCCATTAAAACATTTAATCTGTCCTCCTCACACACTGTATAGTCATTTCACAATAAAACGTGACTGTGCTATAAGTCAAGGGCTGTGGACTTTGAAGTAGAAGTAACACACACCCAAGAGTTTTTATAGTTCCTCTGCTATTAGCATGTACACCTGACCACAAAAACTTTGTAATAGATTTACAGCTTTGCTGATGCTCTCAGTTCATGTGTGGTCATGTTGTACTTGTCCATTGTGTACTATTGATCAAGCCCTGGTGAAACTTGTGACTAAAGCTTAGTCCTATCCCAGCAGAATAAATCACAGTATTGACCCTATGGTTATCAATAAAGGTAATGACAAACATCTGGCCCCACCTTTAATGGAATCGACAGAGCCTTGCTGGCAGCGACACAGCATTGGCCACACATAGATTGCCTTGATCTTTCCAGTGGGAACCCACCCTTAGTATGCAAATGAGAGGGGAGAAATGCAATCGCCATCTAAAGCTAAGCAGTGCTGCTATTGAATTGGAGCTGAAAATCTCCATAAACACCAAAGAAAAAACCTTAAAATGTCTGCTGACAATAAGCCTGTTTAGACTGACTAGGATTCATTCTGTCAAGGAGCACTGACACAGTGTATCTATGTCAATGGAGGAATAAGTGAGGAGATTAAATCAATGGTTGCTCCACTGAGGTTCATAGGTGCTGAGCTGGACTTTTGGAGTGGCCTGCAGAGGCAGCACTCTGTCCTGTGTGTCCTGGGTGTGTCAAGCCCAGATCCACACTGGATATCTTATTATTAAGGCCAAGGGTCTTCTGTGACAATTATCTCCAGTGTAAGAAAACACCCGACTCTAGCAACAGAAACTACATGCATGGACTCAAACAGGGGTGTGGTCATTATTTGAGCCACATCATTCTCCACAT
The DNA here is from genome assembly GCA_029814665.1 of Acanthurus lineatus. NCBI lineage: Eukaryota > Metazoa > Chordata > Actinopteri > Acanthuriformes > Acanthuridae > Acanthurus > Acanthurus lineatus. Next base: position 12,917,813 of record JAPZDV010000002.1, on the reverse strand, counting down.
CATCGAGCCTCTCAATGGCTAAGAGAAGCAAACTAGAGTAAATATCTTTGTTGTCTTGTTCGTACACACACAAGGATAGGACTACATAGAAATTCATCATACTGAAAGAACAGCAGCATGGATACCCTGCAGCCCAGTTAGCATTTCACTGCGGATGACAATCAAGAGAACATGCTCAGTGGACTAATAGTAAATGACACAAAATTGCATTCTATTGACAGTATTGAATTCCTAAAGGTGCTACAACAGCAAGCAATTACAGCTCTCTATCACATATAATTTAAAATTACATTATTTTGCTGTAAAGGAATTGTTACAACTGACATTTTCCTCTGCTGGGAAAATGAAAACACAAAGATCTGGTGGTGAGATGGAGAGAAGTACTGTACTCAGAATCATGCAGATTTAATGCAAAGGTGAAACACACAATGTTTAAAGACTGACACTAAAAAAAACAAAGAAGGGACTCATGTCTCAAAATACAATAGAATAAACCTATAACACCTTCAGTTTTATCTTTCCTAGAGTAAGCCGATGAGACAAGAGCTATTGAAATTTTATAAGCACGTCATAAAATTCAGTCATGCGTCTCCAGCTTTCTATCATAATTTCTTTTGGGTTCCCCCTTCATTTAGTGGATGGGCTGGAGCCCAGTGAGTGAGTGACTCATAAAGTAGAGATGTGCACACAAAACATGCAGAGGTACAAACATAAAGGTTTAATAGAACAATTTAATTATGAGTGGGTTTGTGCCTGCTGTGTCTGGGATCACCTCAATGAAATCTCTTGAGAAGCAACATACGAAACATAAAATACATGTTTACTATAACATCTGCAAAAGAGGGTACACTTTTTCAAGTTCCAATTTTTACACTTGATCCAGATTAAAAAAGGCAAAACACTAGTGAGCTCAGCCTGAATGTAAATAAAGATGAAATGAACAGGAGCAGTGAGGTTATCCCAGAGTCCACAGTAAAGACCCCAAAGATCAACCATGTGTGCACAAAACTGTCAAATGTTAAATTTATCTTTTAATTAACAGTTCCTTTTGTATTTCATTAGGATATTTGAAAATCTGAACTTTTTTTAAAGACATGAAAAATATACAAGCAGTACACTTTGTATCCGTCAAATGGCGCCTTTCCCTAAACAGAATCACTTGATAAAATCTTCTACTAAATCTAGTCTTCTGTTTGTTTTAGTAGTAAATCCAAGTCAGTACCAAACTCAGGGTGAATATTTTCCATCATTTGTTGTGAATTTTTTTTTCATTTACGGTAAGGTAAGGCAGCCCTGAACCTCCCATTTCCCCACCAATCCTGTTACTGCCGGGATTTGTTCTGCTGGCCCTATAAAAGATTAGTCCTCGAGGAGAAAGAATGGACTTGATTAGCTAGACAGCAGTTTAATGGGATTGTCAGAGGGCCCACAATAAATCAGCTTTTGTGATTAAATGGGATCTCCAGTAAAAGTTGTATGTCTCCAAATCAATAACTATTGAATGTTTTTCCCTTTGTTTGAGGCGAAGGTAAAAAAAAAAAAAAAGAAAAAGAAAAAAGAAAAAAAAAGAGAAACAAAGCTAAAATTTCCGCTGGACTAATAACCCTAAAGCTAGTGGTGAGAGGCAGCTTACATGGAGGAGTGAGGAGGTGGAGAGAGAGGGCAAGGAGCCACTTAGCCTGGAGACGAAACAGGAGAAAATAAGAGATGGGTATAGAGATTTGTATTTAGCATAAAGAACAAAGCATAAGGGAATAGTTGGGGCATTAAGTAAAAGCAAATGGACTTAAGCAGATGTGGATGTATAACCATAATTGGACTGATACTGTAAAAGCTCTAGGCATCTCTGTAATGGCTAACCACAGACAACACTGTACCCCCCCTCTCTGTCTGTCTGACCATGTGCTCACAGGGATATGAGTCAGGTTAAAGATATCCTCCTCATGTGTATCCCTCTCAGTGTGACTGAACACCTGGAGGTAGAGCTGGGCTTCGTCTATTAGTGGGAAATAAAATAGCGTGGAGGCACAAAGTCTCCAGCCAGCTCATGACCCTGTGCAGCTATGGAGAGCTGCCCTGGTCAATTAAGCAGCAGAGCTTTGATTCCTCCATACATATTAACCACCCAACACCAGTGAGACACACAAGGTAGTGCCCATAGATCATCACACCAGGTTAAATAGAAAATATCATTGACCAATGTATTTTTTCCTGGCTAAATAGATATGGGATTTGGATTTTGCAAGAGGTATCACAAGGTTAAAAGATTTATTGATGTTCTGAGGCATATTGTGCTTTTTTGCAAAAACAAAAGAAAGAGGGCATTCATCAAACCATAACAAATGCTCATATAACAAAAAAACACAGCCACATAGCAAAACATTAATGACTGCTCTCCATGAAAGTGACCACAGGCCAAAAAAAAGTTATGCTAGGTTAGTATATACATTCAGCTAGTAGCCTGATTGTTGATTGACAGTGTTAAAAAAAAAAGTAAATAAAAAAAGATTTCATATTTTAATAAGTTTTTAGACATTGCTTCATGACATTACAATGTCTTCTCTACTTTCCAAGTTTGCTTTTGTGAAAGTGCATTGCACAAAGGGCAGGGGCAGTCTTGTTTATGCCATAATGAAAATGATGGTAGATACTAAAACAACACATTCACAATGTAACACAAAAGAATATCAATTGTGTCTTCTAGAAA
>JAPZDV010000002.1:12814884-12899223 GCA_029814665.1 Acanthurus lineatus | reverse complement strand
AAGTCAGGATTAATGGCTACAATGAACCCTTTTTTTCACTGCACAACTTTTCGAACCATTGGTGATCACCTAAGACACAGCAGCGTGAAAGCGCCACTGCCACCTACTGTAGCGGATGTGCAATTGCAAATCATTCTGGTACAGCAATAAATAAGCAAACGATAGTTTCACCGTGCATGTCCCCCGGGGTCATCTTCAAAGAAAAAAGGCATTTATAATAGAGTTAGCTAGCTACAACATTTGCTAGCTATACAGTGTGTTACTCAAAGTTTAAATGTCAGGGTTAATTGCTAGCGATGTGGCCATAATGTTTTCACTCTTCACGTCGAAGCAGACACCACAACTGAATTTTTTCCCATCAAAAAGCTAAGGCTAGCTTTTGTTGCTAACGCTAACATTGTTTACGTTAGCTACTAAGACTATTTCATTATCATATATAAGCCATGTAATTAGTTTATTATTTCCAGCTGGCTACCTGTACCATTCAGTTATTTGTCTACTAGCAACTTCGTTTTGCATTTAAATACAGGTGCAATACTTCATATACCTACCTTAAAACTGTTGTTTTCTCTTACAAGATAATTGAACTGTAATCAGGAATAGAAACACAGATTAACGTTAGCTACGTTAGCTACAAGTTCGTCCTGATTTTTATTGCCCAAACGAGCAAAAATATTGCCTGCAAATATGTCTCAAATAACTTTAAAGATGCATAAAAAATAATGAGTCGCCTCATTGTAATCAAAAGAAAACCTGGCTGTTGAGTAGATACTTCTACAGATAAAGTGGTGCTAGTGGAGGTGAAAAGGCTCAAAGGAACTTTTATGAGAAATAGGACTGATGGGGCAGGGCAAGGGGAGTGTCATCTCTGGTGGTCACAGTCACCAGCACCCCAAGGTGAGGCTCAGTTTCTAATATTAGAGCCTGCTCAGGGCTAAAATAAATAACCATACTTCAAGTAGCTTTGCCTGTTGTCCTTTTGTCTTGTGCACTGGGATATTTGATAATAAAATCACTGCTTATATTCTTTAAAAAAATCATATGTTGCATTTCATCTATTCATTTGATGGACAAAGAACAAAACATTACCTTACTATTGCTTTTTCACTCGGTTACTAGTATGGAGTCTTGGAGGACTGCAACACTGCTGCTGAATTCATTGTAATGGCCTGGATTTCAAATATTAACTAAGTGAACAAGGCAGCTTATGAGGAGATTTCTTGACATCAGATACCAGAACAACATGTCTTCACACCTGCTACTGTCTAAGAAAGTGAGAGTGGGTTCTGACCTTTGACCTGTTTGGAAAGCACAAGCCAGTTCAGTTCAGATAAGATTGCCAGACTACAGTAATGAGGAAGAGTGTCGTCATCTGAGGGTGACCCATATGTCATACTGGAACACCTGCTGTCTCTATAAAATGACAGAGATGATCAGTCCTTGGAGAGCAGTCCACTCCCACTGTATCATCAAGGTATTGTTTTAAGGTGTAGAGGGGCTTCTCTGTGGCTTTATCAATATTACACTGCATGTGCTCCAGGCAAAGAAGAACAGCACTTCATTGGGCACGTGTCAAAGTTCCCCAGGGTGAGTTTTTTTTCATTAAGCTCTAAACCTATCTTGAGAAATGAAGTGTTCTCTTATCTAATTTAGCTCAACAAACCGTGTTTGTGTTCTTGGTTATGTGTTGACCAGGTGACCTCAGGATGAGCCCACATGTGTTGTGTGTGTTGGTCCTTTTTCTCTGTTCATGCAGTAAAGAGATGGCTGTGGATAAAACCAGACCAGCCCAGTATGTATTCATTCTCACTTTGCACAAAATGAGTCTGGCGTGTTTTAAATTTTGTGTGTCTGATAAAAACAGAGATATTTTGTGAAATAAATATTTGACAAAATGACAGTTTCAGTAATTGTGCCCATTTGTCTCTATGAATTTAATGCCCATTTTCAATAAAAATCAAAAACAAATGTGCTGTTGTTGTTTTGTTCTTTTATATTCAGCATGTTGTGAAATTTGCAAACAAAACATGCAACAGTAATGTTTAACACCAAAATTGAGTGAAAAAAAGAAATTAAATAACTCCCACGCATATACACTGTTTTTCTTAGATGGCATCCACATCAGAAGGAAAAAGGACAAAACATCATTAAAAACCTCAAAAGGCATTCAGATGGGACGTTCACCAGCGATTTCACCCACTATCTTGATAAGATCAAAGCTAAAGATTTCGTGGAGTGGCTGGCCAGCACCAAACGAGAAGGGTGAGCTGAAGGGCAATATTTTTGGAAAGCTGCTTGGATGCTGATGGTTTAACAGGACTGGAAGAGGGCAAAATAAACATGACAGTATGTGTTTTATTCCAGGTCGCATAAAAAAGTGAAGAGAAATATGAGACCTGCTCTATCAAAAAATTCAGATGTTTAAGATGGTTTTATTTTTATTTATTTTTCGATTTTTACCAGGAGTGTAGAGTGACTAACCATCTTTATGTAATTTTGAATCAAAATAAAATGTCATGTTACGTCAGTTTCTCAAACTAGATGATTCTTGGTTTTATCTGACTTAAAACACTTAAATAATACATTATTTTTCTTGCAGATGTCCTGAAGACCTGCTCCAGACTGCAGCAGGAAAGCCCAGTTAACATGATCTCTACACTTGATATTGCTTTCTGTCATCCAGCAGATCCTCTGCAAAAAGAGAAATTGGTTTTGTTCATTCTGAGTTATGCTCAGATAAAAGGTTCATTTGCTCTCTGCTGATTCCATAATAAGCAAAAAGATGAAGAAAATAATTGTGTTCTTTTTTTCCTCATCCTACTCGTCATTTTGTTGAGTTATTTCGTTCAACAAAGTCCATCTCTGGCTTTACTTGGCTATTTTATCATTTCAGAGGGAAATGCACACTCATGTTTAGAAACCCGCCTGTTAGCAAACAAAAAAAAAACATTTTGCATCTTATTTCTTTGCAGTAAGAATAAACTGAGAAAAAAGATCAGTCAATTCAATTCTCCTGTTTAGGGCTTTTTTCCCCTAAATGCTTTGGGAATGGGCCTGTATGCCTTTGATGGTTTTGTTTTACACAAAAATATTTTTAAATGATTTAAGATTTTAGAATAAAATCTCATGAAGTGGCAATGTTTTTGTATTTGTTGGAAATGATGGGTACTAATACTTACCAAAGAAAAGAAGGGTATATTTTGTAACCGTATTAAAAAAAGGGACACATTCCATGCTTGTGGCTGACCAGAGGAGGGTGCTGTTGTTCAGCAGATTAGGCAATCAAACAGCTCAGGCAGACCGATTTGGAAAACCTTTATATAAAAAAAGGGAAAGCAGTGTGTGGGTGTATAGGCATCTGTTTTGTTTCCTTTTCAGGTGCAGACTGTATATAGCATGCACTTTGTTCACACACATTTACATTGTTGCACAATAAGGTTGTGCAATGAGGCAGGTAGAAATTACAGTAAGTCGCAGAGCTTGCATTCAGAGGAGGGGAGGGACTGGTGGATTTTAGGTAGGTGGAGAGAAACAGTAGGCTGTAACATGGTGGTGGTGTAGATTTCTATGTATAAGTGTTAGGAATGGACCGGGCAGGGGGGGTTATGTGTCTGCTTAGCTTCTCATTGAGAAATGTGAGTTGTATGAGGGTGCAGCTGTGGCGGGAGCTCTTGGCTCCTGGCCATAGTCATGATGGAGAGCTCCCTCTTTTGGGCTTGGTCCTCCCTCTTCAGTCTGACTCTCTGGGGAGAAAGGGAGACCAGGGTAGGAGGGGAGAAGGGGGGAGGGAGGGAGGAAGACAGAACGGGAGGGAACACCAGCAGAGCACAAACACAACCCTCTGATCTCAGTCAAGGGTTGAAATGGGATCAGATAGTAGGAAACCCCCCTTTTACTGCTGGCTATGCACACTTACTGCCTGTCTAACATTTACCAGCAGGGCTGCAGCAAAATGGGACAGGGGAGGGAATTAAGAGTAGGACAGAGATGATTAAATTGAGAATTATACTGCATTGGATATGGAGTCCTTGTAAATGCTGCATACCTCTCATTACTGATTAAAGGACAATACTTATCATCACCGTCATGTGAATAAAAGGCCAAAGCCTCTCCTTAAACAGCTAATCACGGCAAAAGAAAATACTGTGACACGTTTAATCGTTATATTTAGCCACTTTCAAGTCCACCCACAGAGAAACCACATGCTACGTGGCAACATACTTCAGAGGAAGGGAGGTGGGATGAGAGAGAGGAAAGCAAGCACAGGAGGAGGAGGAGGAGGAGGAGGAGGAAGAGGAGGAGAGGGGGTGTAGGTGTGGCTGACCAAGAATTAGGTCGAGCTCCTCCGCAAACTGAACACATTTTCATGGCTCGGTTTATCCCAACGCCAACCGGCGCTGTCCTCTTTACATCCAACCCCACCTTAGGAGCCTGAAAGCCGGACAGAGGATGTTGGTCGTGGCGGTTCCACTTCCAGCACCGAGGACAGCTCCTCTGCATGTAGCGCGCAGCAATGCCGGCAGCCGTCGGCGTTTTTTGCCGCCTTTAGATGTTGTTAACGAGCCTAATTTTAGGACGAAATGTTCTTATTTTTTGCGTGACTTTTCTTTCTTTTTTTCTTTTTTTTTTTGTTTTTGTTTTTTGTTAAGGCGTGGGAGCCAGTCTCCTAGGCAGCCGTGCATAGGCACAAGCTGATGGAGGCACTGGGCCAAACTGGGAGTGTGCTGCTGACTCAGCCTCGACTACTGCATTAATTTATCTGCACTGCAGTGCTCCACCACCTCCCCTCCCCTTCTCTTTTCCTTACCTCCCCCTCCTTGCCTCGCTCCCTCTCCCTCCCTCTCTCTCTCCCTCCCTCTCTCTCTCTCTTCCTCCTCACCTCAATGCACTCTCTCACAGCCATCCTGGAGCACGCCAGTGAAACGAGTTGGGGGAGGGGGTGGGGGTGGGGGTCGATAGTCAATAAGGAGCAGGTTCCCATTGCCTACTTGTGTAGATGATAGATGGCGGAGATTGGAAAATATCATACAAAAATTCAGGGAGATGGAGGAAAGGGCGGGGGAGGAGGGAGATGCTGAGAGAAAAAGAGTCCATGTGACTGGAGGGAGGGGAAGGAGCCGGAGAGACAGAATTTTGTAATGTGACCAAAAAAAAAAGGAAAGGGAGGAGAGAAAGAAAGGGAGGGTGCTCCGTGGAGAATTTGCTACCTACTCAGTGTCTACACTGTCTGAAAACAACTCCATGCATCATTTACACACAATAACACCTACTCTCTAAAAAGGGCTTCTTACCCCCCATCTGCAAACCAATAAGAGAAGCACAAATAGATCGATATCCCCCAACATGGCTGTTTCAGACCCTTTCTCCTCAGCTTATGCAGCTGATAACTGTAATATCATACCTTGAGGCTGTTTACTTTATGGTGGACCACAAACAAAGAGCATCACAGTACAGATGGACTGCATAGTAATGGAGCTATAGTCCATCTTCTGTCTGAGAGGGGGATGTTAACACGGGACTCTTAACAAATTCAATAAGTCCATTAGATTTGAAAGGCTGCCTTTTAGGGCCCTGTTACCACAGCGCCACTCAGCCCCATTTCACAGGATGGTTTGTAATCCACTTGTATTCACATACAGCACCAAAAAAGTAAAATAATCTGCACAAGATGGTGACCGCCATTTACAGTGAGACTGCGTACGCCTGAAGGAAATCTAGGAAATCATCCATGTCAATCTGCACAAAATGTCTTTCAAATAGACAATAAAAATCTTTAGTAAACCAAAAAACAACACTTAATCAAGAAAACAACACACAAGTTGTAACTGGAAGGCTGCTTTATTGGTAATAAAAAGGTTCGTGCTCAAATGAAGACAATCTTTCATATATTCTTACCAAGAGTCCAAGTGGTTGTGCAACACACCATCATATTGTACTGTATATCCTCTTTTATCACGGTGTCAAATGATAACAACAGTTTTGAAAGCACTTTTTAATTTTTCAGCGATAAAAGAAAAAACGCCCATAATAAACCATGCTAAAAAAAGAATGAGTCCTATAATCAAATATTGATACAAAAATAAATTTCAGATGGAAACAGAAATATTGAAGAAATAAAACAGAAATATAGAAGGCAAGCTGCTTTTTCACAAGCCAAGTGGGTGACACACATAGCACTAAGAACAGGACATTTTTGAATTAGCTGTTTTTCTGTTAACATCACACACTGTTGAATATTAAAGATGAAGTGGGGTGTCTGGATGATCCTCTGGCAGTATTTCTGACTTGACATCCCTGATTAATGTTGTGCTCACCCTCAAACCCCCACCCTCCACAGTTTGGAAACATGTTTTTTTTTTTGTTTTCTTTTTTGTTTTTTTTTGTTTTGTTTCTTTTTTTTCAGTGTGGCATCGACATCCAAATTCGCAGAAAAAGCAGAAAAAAGGCACATGCCATTGAGTGGAACACTTGAAACAAACCATTCAACAAAAGAAGTGTGATGAGAAGCAAGTACATGATTGTATGCATGTTGAGCTGTAATGGCACTGATGTGTGGGTATGGGAGGAAAAAAGGCCCGAGGGGCAGGTACGGTCTCAGGGTGTAAGAGGCAGTCAGTCACACCAGCTGACGTCCTCAGGGAAGAGATCACTGGTAAAGTTGGCGGGCAGTGTAGGAGAGTCACCTGTGTGTGTTTGTGTCCGTGAGCGTGGGGTGTGTCCTGTATACTCAGTGAAGGTGAGAGATATGACAGTAAGTGAGAAATGTGCTGGTAACATTATCCTTCCATCATGATCAGGCTACAATCCATGGCAAGCAGCTCCAGAAACATCGCACATGAGCTATTCCCCAACATAGAAGGGTGCTGGAAACAACCAGTTTTAGACATCCACTGAACGTGTTGCACATAAATCAAATGTGACAAACAGTGTTCTTCTGTTTTATGTATATACATATAGACATATATGTATACATGTATTTATCTTTTGTATTATATAATATCTATATTTCATTCATTTTCCGTCAACAAAGTGAAAAGTGTCTCAAAAAATCCAAAAGGTAACAAATGTGACAAAGGGCATAGCTGGAAGCCATTCTATATTATTGTTATTATTCATTTTTTGATTATTAGTAGTAACATTTTTAAAATTCAGTATTTACAAAAAAAACACAACAAAGCATGCCGATAAAATAAAAGAATATAATACAATATTTATAGTTTCTTTCAAAAAGTTCGTTCTTTTTCAGCGATTGTGCCATTTACATCATAGCCTGCACTGTACATATATATGTTTTTGTGTTTTCTTTTTTGTCTTTTTTTGTTTGTTTTCTTTTCTTTTTTTTTCAAGTGTGAATGTATCATTCTAAAACATTACATCCAAGATGAACATGGGTAAATTGAATGACATTACTCACTCCTCCTGTGGTTCTCATTGGGAATGTATTTGGTTTCAGTGTGCAGCAGCCAGACTGATTCGGAGACCTCATATTGTAAACAGACCTCAGTTATTGTTACAGACAGGGGGTTCTGGTACAGGCAGTGTTAAACACACCAAATGGCATTAGTGGTGTGACAATGGATGCCAGATTTATGTCCAGTCATCCACTTATAAATAGGACCATCACTCCTGTGTAGAAAAAATGGCAGGAACACATAAGGAGGCAGTTGTCTCTTGACTACCACTTGACAAAGCCTCATTTTTTGATATTTTTTTTTTTACGAAAAAACACCCACAAAGCTTATTATACAACATAGCTGCGTCAATGTGAGGCCTGCTGATGTTTTATCTCGTCAAGTGTTCACGGTTCTACCTCCATCTTGGACTAATTATTTTTGAAGCGGGTGACGATTTGAAAGCCTGCAAATATGTGAAAAGATGGTGCGAGCCTGGGTCCAACACCACACAGTGTTTAAGAGGTCCCACAAAAGCACAATGATACACTGACAAACATGGGACTTTCAGCACTCCAACTCAAACCAAAGCACCATTCTCTTCTTCTGCTCATCTATTTCTCTCAAGTTATCATGGCAGTCAGTCTAAAACCCTGAAGGGAGGGGCTCTTTCTGTTTATTGGTCCACGTTTTATGCTGAGTTATTTATCACCCATCCACCTCCCTGAAATATCAAAATCCATTTGATTCTACAGTCCAAACCACAAGCTCTTCATGGCCATCCACCTTCCATACATGCTAGGCACGACAAGGCATGTCCTTGTGATAATTCTCTGCTAACTCTGCTGTTTCAGATGGTCAGCGTCGTTCTCACTGATCAAAGCCTTTTCTGAGAGTGATTGCATCACAAGGACATCAGAGAAGGACTTCAAGGCTTTTTTTTCTAAAGCTGGTAACTCAAATTGTCCGAAAAGCACTACCTAAGACATCACTCATGGGGGGAAATTCTGATCTGGCTCTGACAGAGTACAAAAAAGGAACTCGAAACTAATTAATCAGGAAGAGTACCATCTAGTGTATCTTTCTAAACGCAGTATGCAGTTTTTTCACCAGCCACAAAACAATGAAAAGTAATATTAAAACAAAAACATATTTTGGTCCCTTCTCCAGGAACTACAGCAGTAGAGGCGATACCTATTGACACTTGAGCACACCAGACCCTTACTGATGCCAGATATGGATTCCTTGGCGTGAAACATCACCTGTTCTCATTGCCGTAACAGGGACCACAGGTAAGTAAGGAAAGTGACTATATGATGGATGTAAGTAAACAAAGAGATGTAAGCCCCAGATTTGGTTCAGGACAACTGACATGGCCTTCCAAATCTGTGCATCCTCAACATGAGGATATTCTGCCTCTTAATACTCGTACTCTCGACACTCTTCCTGCACAACTAACAGTCAGAGCAGCAAAAAAACATTTTCTAGTTTGTGTTGTTGGCTATTCCGACTGAGACTTTGCCTCTGAGTGCTTACGTACATCCTTCATCCACCTGAAATTTTAATGAAGGCCTTAATTAAAAGATCTGTCAGTTGAAAAACTAATGAAGGGCAGGACCATACGACTATCATTCCCCCAATATTCTATATATCATTATTCAAAATCTTAATTTTCCAGTTATATTTCTCCCAATTTCCCCAGTGGACAGCCTCAATCTATAGTCAAGCCACTGCAGTGGTCTGAGAATTAGTGTCTTGTGGACTATGATTACTCATGCATGATTCCTGATCAAAACATGCCTTCATGCAAGTCATTTCTATGCATTGAACGAGCACAATAATTATTATTTATCTGGAACTCGGTCTGAGCAAGGTTCCTTCAGCCCAAGTCAAAACAATGACTAATGACCCCTACTGGTCAGTGTGAAAGCCCATGTAGAAAATGTCTTTTTCAATGTCAGTATAACAAAGAGGAGATGAAAAGACTAGTGACATGGGCTAAATGTTTTTTTTTTGCTGCTCAAATAATGTAAAGATGCAAGTATATTCAGCACAAACAAACAAAAAAATCTTTGTCTACGGTTCTGGGTTTCTCCCTCCCTCGCTAATGTGTCCTTCCTAGTTAAACTTGCTTGGTTGATTATTGTTTTCTTCTTGATAAAGATGGTAAACGCCGTTTTACAGACCCTCCTTTAGACTGCTAGTACAGTTCTAGTGGGATCTGTATGATCCAGTCCCGTAGCATTGGAGCTTTGCTGCGGGTGGTCCACGCTCGGCGGTGGCAGGGATTTCGCTATTCTCCGATCATCTAGCAGAGATTTCTGTGCCTTGGCAGTTGCTCCCCAAAGAAATGTGTGTCATTGGCCAGCACACAGTGAGTCACTGTTTGTTTATTTTGCATTTGTTCCTCATTTTTATGAACTTGGTCACTATGCAGCAAAGTTCCGTGGTAAACTGATTGTGTTTGGTTCAGCTGTCTCTGACGACATAAGAAACCACATTGCCTCAGCAGTATTTGAGTCTGTAAACATTTTTTTTTTTGATGTTTTTGTTGTTTTTTACTTACTTGCAAATGATCACTTTTTCTACATTTGTTGAGTTTGGGCTCAGAGTCTCATCTCACTGTGTTTTATTGGATTTCAAGAGTCACTGAACCCTAACACTTGGATTCCCACTCATCTTTTTGGTTTTTGTCCTTCTCTTTCCTGGCCCACTCCTCCTTGTTTTCGTCCTGCTTCTCCTTGTCAGGTTTGGTCACGCTGTCATAAGAGGGAAGAGAGGCTGTAGATGGTGTGCTCTCCTTCTTCTCTTGGTTGGTCCCTCCATTCTCAAGCTTATTGTTAGTAAAAGTGTGCCGCTTGAAGATGATGCCGCGCCTGATGAGGTGGGCACGGTAGGCATTCTGGATAATTCTGGCAGAGACATCCTCCTGTTTGCGGCGAAGGGTGGTGGTGATGGGCTCATACGACACCTTTGAGGGGTTGGCTGCCACAAAGCGCTCCTCCATCTGTTGCCTCAGCATGTCCAACTCACCACTGTCACCCAACACTCGCTTTGTGAAGGCAAACAGGATGTCCAGGCAGTGAATGCGATCGCCACTTACCATAGGCATGTCCATGGCAATTAGCTCTATAGTGTTGGGCTTTGGCACACGAAGTGGGTGCTCCAGAGCGTCAGCAAAGTCAGACAGCTTGGCAAAGGTAATAAACTGAGAGGCAGTGGGGTCAAACTTCTCCCAAATCTCATAGAAGGTCTCAAAGTCGTCCTCACTGAGTGGATCTGCGCTCTCCTCTGTGGCCACACTGAAATTCTCCAGGATGATGGCAATGTACATGTTGACCACAATCAAGAAAGAAATGATGATATACATGACAAAAAAGAAGATTCCCACTGAGGGGTTCCCACAGTCGCCCTTCACAGATGTACCAGGGTTTTCCAAATTGGGATCACAGTCTGGTGGGTAGTTGAGAATCGGCAACAATAAGCCATCCCATCCAGCCGACGTGGTGATCATGAAGAGAATGATCATGCTGTTGCCAAAGGTCTCGAAGTTGTACAAGTCGTCAATGCCTGCGCCGTGTTTTACATAACCAAAGTTAGACATACCGAAGATGGAGAAGATGAACATGACCAGGAAGAGCAGTAGGCCGATATTGAACAGGGCTGGCAGTGACATCATCAGAGCAAAGAGTAAAGTCCGGATGCCTTTGGCTCCTTTGATCAGACGGAGGATACGGCCAATACGAGCCAACCTGATCACCCTGAACAGGGTCGGTGACACAAAGTACTTCTCAATGAGATCAGCCAAGAACATGCCTGAGAGAAAAGACAAGGGAAAATAAGAGAAATCATTCAGAAAACATCATACCTCTAAAGGTGACTGTTTTGTGTCATTCGCCTCCCTCACTCACCGACAATGGACAGGATAACCACGACCACATCAAAGATATTCCAGCCATTGGTGAAGTAATAGTGACGAAGAGCAAAGAGTTTCAGCAAAAACTCTGTGGTGAAGACTACAATAAAGATAAAGTTGACCCAATAGAGAACAAGCTCTGTTTCATTTGACTGATCGTCTGTTTCCACCATCATGGTGACCATGTTGAGGCAGATGAGAATCATGATGGAGATGTCAAAGACTTGCTGCGTCACAAAGTCAAACACCATACCCTGGATCTTGTTCTACCAGAGGAGAGGACACAAAGAGGGATTAAGATTAGATTTAGTGAGGATTCAACCAAAAACACACTATGTTAAACAATCTTTAAAAATGAGGCAAAGTGACCTTTAGAAAACACGAACCTGTGGTCGAGGGATTGGTTTTTGTGGCTTCTTGGACCCCAGTTTTTTCATGGCATTGTAGTACTTTTTCTGTTCCTCTGTCATGAAGATGTCCTGGCCTCCAAAGTAAAGGGATAAACAAAGATTTGGTTCTAATCATATTCCAACACTTTTAAATGGAAATCCCTGAAGCAAAACAGAGGATAAAGAGAAAGAACGGGTCTTATCTTTTTCTTCTGCTGGTTGAAGTTGTCAATGATCACACCAATAAAGAGGTTGAGGGTGAAGAAGGAGCCAAATATGATGAAAACAACAAAGTAGATGTACATGTAGATGTTGACTTCATAGTCAGGCTGGTCTTCCACCTTGGAGAGAGGCACAATGTTAAAGGTAAGCTTTTTGTTTTACTAAAAAATATTTGGTGATTTATATATATTTGTATACTTTTTGAGCAGAAACAAGTTTACAGCCTGGTACAAAAACAGTTCTGTCTCTCTCTGCCATTACAATTGTAAAGGGGGTTGCTTTTAATATAACTGACTTGCTTAAATCATGATAAGGCTTGAAGTTACGCATAAATAAATGTGTTCTAAATATGAGTAAAGGTTAGCGGCTGGCTATTTGCTAGGTGTTATCCTAAGCTCCACTTTCTGTGAATTGGTGAAAAAGCTTATCGCTTTGCTAATTGTCTGCTTGTTCACAGTATGTTTTATGAACAAGTTTTAAAACATTTATTTTAAAAACAATGAATATACCTCTCTGGAATCCACAGCTGCATACATAATGTCCATCCAGCCTTTGAATGTTGCCTTTTAAAAGAGAAACATGATTTAACACATTAGTGGAAACCAGAAGCAAACAAAACACATTATAAATTAAAATCTAGAAACTCAAACCGACAGCGATGCATGTCCTGTAGTACAGCTTTTTCATGGAAAGAGACAGGTAAGTGAAGGAAAAGACAGAGAAAAGCACAATATACACTATGAACATTAACAACAGATGGTCTCCAAGTACTGTGAAAGCAAATGAAGTTTAAAACAGCAACACCCTCTCAGGTGAAGTACAGACAGAGAAACAACAGAAAATGCACATAAAAATGAGAAAAGCAACCAAGTTTGAAAAAGACATGGATTCGGAAAAAGACACGGAGCGACACTCTCACCACTTGCAGCAGAGCCAGGTAACCAGCGCCCACATTGTCAAAGTTGATCTTGACGTTCTTCCACCTGACCTCAGTAAAGTTTTCTCTTATTAGGGCCTCACACTGGGTCTTGTTGTTGACCACGTCGACTGGAAAGTATTCCTCTGATGTCTCATTGAAACAGTAGTAGTACTTGCCCGCAAACAAGTTGACCCCCATTATACTGAAAATCAGCCAAAAGATGAGGCAAACCAGCAACACATTCATAATGGAAGGGATGGCACCCACCAAGGCGTTGACTACCACCTAGACCAGACCAGGGAAGACAGGATATGACAGAGTGAGAACCAGGAAATAATTGCAGTTCATTCAACCCCCTCTGATAAGACACTACATACTGTTATGGCTTTACACTGAAGTATTTTACAAAAGCTATTCTACATTTTGTTGCGGGCAGCAAAAGGAGCATCAGTTTATTGCTATCATGATTTCATGTAGCCAAAAATAAGCACTGCACATCAATGTGATGTGAATACTGAAGTGTGGGGAATTATAAGGAGGGAGACCTGTAACAGTCCTCCTCTAATTAGAGCAGCACAGCTCTGACATGTTCTTTGATCTTTTGAAGCATGCAGATCCTAAAGCATGCACACACTCACACACACTCACACAAACACACACAAACACATACAAACACATACAAACACAAACACATATGGCAATGCAAATGTACAATTTAAACTTTTGAATTAAAACTTTTTATATCACCCCCAAAAATTCTGAGGACGTTTTTTAAGTAAAAATGTAAAGTGTTATTATTTTACAAATGGCAGAAATGCCACTGAGATGTGGTGTGTGGTTCTAAACTGATGCAGTGTTGTAGAAAAAATGCATGACAGTTGCCTGACTGTTGCAATTTTACACTTTACAGCATATTTTATCCAAGTAATTGATTTTAGGCTACAGGCACATCTGCATTCAAATGTTAAACTTACACACACAAACTCAGGCATATGCACACACACACACTACTTCCTAGGAATCGTTTTCTAAAGGTTGTATTTCTCAAAGACTCACAAACCTATTAAATACTGTTTGTGATTATTTCACCTTTATAAAATGTATTTTTTCCAAAACAGTAATGTAAATGTGAAATAATAATTGAAGCATTTGACAGTTTTGTGAGAATTATAGTTTATATTTTGATAAAACAGATGTGCGTATGTTCCTTCATTTTGAGAGTGTTTGCCATACCATTATGAAGTGTCCTTTGTTACCACCCCAACCTCAAACAATCACTAATTTTTAATCTTACAGACCCTCTTCCATAACTAAGTCAAACAATATAACATTATGGCAGAAAAAAATCAGTTACAGTACTACAATTCCCACCACCACCCCAAAATCTATGTCTGTCTAGCAATCCAATCTTATTTCCCATAGATTTTAACATAGCCAGTAATAAGCTCAGCACATAGTGAACCGCTCACTACCAGTGTTAGGCAGGCCGACCAGCAGCTCTCAGGCAGACAGCTGAGCATGCATGTCTTTGGCAGACTCGTTTTGTGGAGCCATATTCCCTCCTCATTACAAACAGACAGGGAGGAGCTGCAGAGCAGGATTCTCTCAGCATGTACACGACATACAAACATTAATTTAACATGTGGTGCACACTGTTAAAATACTGTGTCATCAGATGTGGAATGGCTTCAGGGTGGTATTTTTTCTCAGACAAGTACGGGCCAAAAAAACCCACAAAATTCAGTTTTAAGTCTTTCCCCCCACAGTGTTGCCATTGCACTTGCTGAGAGAATGACTCTTTGCTCATGAGATACAATTGAACTGCTTTCAAAAATTCAGTGTTTAAAAAAAGAATTAGGCCATGCTGTGTGGAAAGCATTCTCAGAAAGAGGGAAAATGGCTTTCAAAAATGCATAATGTGCATCGGCAGTTATAGTACATGCGTGTTACATGGCATTGTGCAGTCTCAAGACTCGCTCAAATCAATAAGTAAACAAATAGAGAAATATGTGGATAGAGAGATAGCAGCTAAAGAGATAGTGGTTAAAGCTTTGCTTGCTTGTGCGTCTGACGAGCCAATCTGATATTTACATGGTTTGTATGTGTGTCTGACAAATATCTACAGCAAAATATGGCTGATCTGAGACACCAATAGTTAAGAGGGAAGTTTAATGAGACTGGGGTTAAGAGGTTACGTCCAAAGGCCCCAGTTGATTAAATAATTTGATAGGTAATAAACATAATCTACAAAAATCATTATCATGTAAACATCTTTGGTGTAATTTAAACTTCAGCAGGTTCGTCAGGTAAAAGGATGAAAAAAGGGAACTGACAAAAATTGGGGTAAAGACATTGTCCTTCCTGTACAATGCACTGATCAAAAAAGTTGGACCGAGATTACAAAGCAGCATTTAGAGAAAGAGAGAGCAAAGTACGTAGTCAGAACAGCCCATGATCATTGCATGTTAAGCAGTGCAATGTGTCCAATTGAAGCTTCACTGCTCGCGCGGCGCTGTTGATCTGCATTGGCCTCAGCGATGCATCGTGCTTAAACTCAACCAGCGGCGATATAAAAGTTCTCATCATTCTAACTCTCCAGAATCTCTTTCATACGGTGTCATCTCTCCATTCAAGTACTTCCCTATTTATTTATTTATTTATTTGACGTCAGATTTTCCATTTTCAGTTCATACAAAATGCTTACTTAATTGATGAACATAAACATTATTGTAAAAAAATTGATACAGCAGGATCAAATATCTCTGTTTGTCCCTCTTTGTCTTACAGGGCCTCCCTCACCTCTCTTACCATATACACCCAGTGAATGAGGTCATTCATGGGGGCACTGGTATTGGCATTAATACACTCTATCAAAGCAAATGTGCCATGATTATCAACCCCAAAAATGACATAATCTTAATGACAGGTCTATTTCCCATCCTTTAATGAAAATTAAACTTAAAAAAATTTAGTGAAACATTGATGACAACATCAACAAAGCCTATCCAGGGCCTAAAAGCATTGATGTCTGCTCATGTGCAATGGCATCACATTTTAGTCGCTGGATATCTAGTATCAATGACACTTCAACAATTAATTTCAATCCACCCACTAGATTAATGTTAATGTAGTTAATGGCACAGGTCTTCTTCTCCTGCTGGTCTGTCATTTTTGGGACATGCTAAAGAGGGGCGACACATTGTCTGTCTAGAGCTGAGAGTGTTGTCCGAACGCTGTGGTGCTAGTCAACCTATGGGCCACCACCCACCCAGACCCAGAACTCAAAGTCAGAGTTTAACTGGGCCCATTGTTGCCTCCCAGTTTCACTTCCTGTGGGAATGGAAGGCAACAGGAAGCCAGGGCCTGCTGTATGCGCTACAGTATGTGGTGCCATGACATGACAGCAGTAATGCCTTGTGTGAAATGGCAGCCTAGCATATTTGCTAAGCTTCTGCCTGCATTCCCAAAGAGAGACACTAAAAATGATTTAAAGCATTTAATATGGACAATGTTTACAAAAATTCAAAGTAATAACCTGCCACCAGAACGGACTGTAAGCAGCTCAGTTGTTTAAATGGTACAATCTAAATTCCTGACGCTGGCAGAAGCTTAACAAATATTTTCCTCCCAAAGCCACAACACCGTGAGTGTGTGGTTTCTGTCTCAGTCCCTGATGCAGAAAGATCCTGGACAAGCAGGAGAGAGTGTGCTGACCCTTTAGCAGTCCGGCCCAGCCGAAGCGGGTCGATGTGGAGTGAGTTGTGGAGGGACAGGGGGGTCAAGAAGTAGAGAAGGAGAGGGGGAGGGCGTGGTGGGTGCTGCACAGAGCTGCACATATAGGGCTGAGGAGGAGGAGGAGGAGGTGGGGAGGGGCTGAAGTGAGGAGGAGAAGCTCAAACTAGAAGACAATGCAACCAGTCCAAGAGGAGTGAGTAGTAAAAGAGAATGAGATCAAGAAAGCTAGAAAAAAGGAAAGAAGGAAAGGAAGAGAAAGAGACAGGAGGAGGACTACAGGTGACAACAACCAGGTGCAACCTGATGCTACCACCAGTCACAGAGACAACCAATCAGATCTGAGCGTCTTTTAAAAAGGGACGGCTAAAGCCACCAGAGTTACTGTCTCAGCAAGTGATTTCTGCTCTGTAAGCCACTGAATATTCGGCTACAGTGAGACAGATTCCTCTGAGTGGTTGTTTTGCAGCCCCCCCTGCATGCAGCGTTTTGGTGTGACTGGCTGGGCAGAGGTTTTGGTGTCGTGCAACTCCCTGGTTCCTGCTGGTTGTTCTCGATGCCAGATGCATTGAGGGATGGTGTGAGCTGGGGAGGGGAGGGGAGGGGTATGTTATGGGATCAGCGGGGGCATGTGGAGGGGAGGGGGGGTTCTCAATTAAAAGCAGTGGTTGAGAATCAGTCCAAATGAAGAGCTAATTGTTGATTTTAATGCTCTATGAAATGGCATGTAAGTTTGATTAGCTTTGACCACTTTCACATTCACTTTGGCCAATCAAGAAGAAACAAAGTAAGATGAAGTAATCAGAAATTTCTTGCTTGTTACTGTTGTGATGAGGCAGCTTTGTGAACAAATGTTTCTGTTGCTCTTTTGGGTAATTTATTATAAAATAAAGCAAATTATATGTTGAATTTTTTGCTTTTTTTGGAAAATTCAATTGAAATGTATGTTGTTGTGCTGGCAACATAACTTTACTGTTACTTTACTCAGTCTCCCAGCTGCATCATGACTTGTTTTTTCGCTCTAACAAAGGCATGGTACAGGATTGCGCATGGAAAGGTGACTTCTTGGCTTTCATTTCTTGATTTTAAAATACAATCCCCCAAATTTTTTGATTTTTTTTGTCCTCTTAGTTTGTTTTAGATCAGTTCTAGCATGCTTTAAACTGTTGAATGGGCATGCGGAAGGATCAGCTGCTTAGCTTTGGATCTTACCCTCATCCCTTCAAAACGTGACAAGGCTCTGAGGGGTCTCAAGGCCCTTAGTGTCCTGAGTGATTTAATGGGCCCTAGATCGGAGTAGCCCAGCGCATTAGCTACAAGGCTGACTATAGACACCTACACAAAAACAGAGAAGCAAAAGAGGTTCCAAACTGTTAGAAGTGAGAATATTCACTAGGGAAGAGAGACGGCCCTGGCATAGGCGGAGAGTTGCTTGACATACACACATAAATCTATGCATGTATATGCATGTATAATATTGCATTTATACATGCATATACACTGAGAGAGAAGGTCAATGTTTAGTATAGGTTTTATGTGCGTAGTATTTTTAGTAGCAGTAGGCCATTGGGATTGTTTGTCTGTTATTTTAGGGCAGCTGATGAGATGTGAAAAGTCCTTTGTACCTGCAAAGAAATTTGTGGTTGAGAGAGAGAGAGAGAGGAGATAGAGACATAAGACTCATATAGAGGGTAAATTAGGCAGAAAAGAGTGCTACATGATTTAGTAAAGATACAAGCGAAGGGACTGGGCAGAGCAGAGGAATAGGAGTTGGGAAGGTGGGGAAGGAGAGAGGTTACCCTGTAGAAGCTGATAAAAACCCAACAGACTTGAGAGCCTTACCCTTGCCCCTCTAACATTGTCTCTCCATGTCGCTCTTGGGCTGAGGCATAAAATCCCATATAATTTAAGACAGACAAACTAATGGAACCTAAGAGAAAGAATACAAGTAAACATGTACAGGTGTGTCATTTTGCCATTTTCTTTCTCAGACATCAAATCAAACTGTAACACAGCATTTAGTCAAGTAGGAGAGCCACAGTCACAAGAACCACACACAAGAAACAGGGATGGAGGTTGAGGGCAGATCGGATATAGTTATTAGCACTGGATGGCACTGAAAGGACAAAAATACACAGAGTACAGTCAAATTACACACAGTTAACAACAGTCAACAATAACAGCACACAACCTCAAAGAAACTGGTGCAGCCCCTCTCCACGTCCGACAGCAGCCACCAAGGCATCACTACAGCCAAAGAACGCTTCACAGTATTTTATCATTAGTTAAAAACACTCACTTGGGCCTAAATTATGTTATTATTTCACAAAACTGTGTACACAGCCATTCACAGCAACATTGTAAAAGCACAGAACTGTTATTGTAATAAATCAATGTAAATTGAAGGAGTGTATCCTCATTTATGGTTTGGCAATTGTGAATCACCTACGGCTGTGAGCCATCTCAGCTGAACACATATACAGTGTTGCATTGTGACAAAGGAGGAAATGGACGATGGGGAGTGTGGTCAATAAGCTGCACTAATGTTCTTTGAGGGTTGGTGTGAAGTGCAGGAATGATTTAGCCTTAATGAAGTCACTTCAAATGGGCTAAGACGGCCATTACAGGCTGTCTGCTGCACAAGGAAGCTTTGAAAAGAAGGATTCTTTGGCTCAATGCAGATTATTCTAGATGCAAAATGCAGGAGTGGGTAGTTTCATTAGAATTATGTTCAAAGTTTTATAAATTTGGTAAAAGGAAGACAGACAGAAATGCGTTTGTTCAAAGACTAGTATATGATCATGAGGATTGCATCCTCAGTAAGTCTTTTTATGTTCACCAAACTGTAATCTTTCCAGTCTGGATGCTGGAAGGACTAAAACAGGAGGAGTACCAGTTCCTCACAGATAAGGAAAAATATCAACAGTGAACACATGTGAAAGCACCTCCAACCAGCCACCGACACCAACCGGTCAAACTCACCGCAAGAAGTACACAACATCCAAAGCTTACCAGAGTCACGGAGGGAGGTTTTTAACAGGCAAAATCTTCATTTTAACTGATTCTATTATCAACACAGACCAACTTTTCAACTTGTTTGGAGCAAAATGCATTTAAACTATGGAAAGAACAGCAGAATAGGCAGCAACATGGATTCAGACGTCTTAGTGTATATGTGAAAGTTGGGCCAAGTCCAAACATCAGGTCCAGGATCTCCTGGACAGGGTCTTTATTCGGGTGTACAAAGCTCCTATTTAAATCAAAACCCTGCCTCTTGAATAAGTTATCAGCTGTTCTGGCCAGGACACAGTAAAATAAAGATTTTGCCTTGATCTACACTACAGTGTTTGGGGTTATTGTCACCTTCAGCCTGACCCCATGGAGAGCCCCCCATTGGGGTGCCTGACCTCTGGCCCCCTGCTGGGCCAGCTGTGTGGCAGTGACCTCAGCGCCTCAGCGTCCTTCTCACAGAGCTCTGCAAGGCAAGGCCAATGACATCTGGGGCTGTGATCCCATGATGACGACAGCACAAACCAAACAGAAACAAAAAAAACTAAAAAACAAAGGGAAAAACACAACAAAACAATGATAATAATCTAAGTAAAAAAGAAAAATGAATGGAGCATGACACCTAATGTCCTCACACTCACACCTCTTTAGTATCTGTCAAACAAGAAATGTCCGCACTAAGTGTTTTGTAAAAAGCCAATATCAGATACATATGAATTATTATTCCTATATTGTAAGGAAAATAATTAAAATACTCTACTTTGAAATACAGAATTATATAGATAAGTATCTGTTTGGGTTCTCCAGTGAAAATGTTGCAAATTTTATTTCTTCACTGATTTAACAAATGCTGTTACAAATAAAGCTCTCTAATAACACATTTCTTAACCAACACATGATTTAATTTAAAAACATCTTAGGATGAAAATCAGGAAGACACAAATCAAATTGGTAACAGAAAGATGCAGTAACACAAGGGAAATGAGGAGGAACGCACTCACACGAAGAGTCAAGCATATTCACACACTCAAGAGAAAAATACAGGCCGGTTCTAATGATGGTGCGCCCCCTTTCTGAGTCCGTGGCACAGGTTTCACCCCACAACACAGGACAGCAGAGGCACAGTCAGGCCACAACACAACCCAGACTCATCAAGCACAAGTCTTTGTGTTTTTTGTTTAGTTTTTTTTTCTTTTTTGAGGGGGAGCGCTAGTGAAGACTGAAAACTTACCGCCAGCCGCCTGTCACCCACCATCATTACATCTCAGCACAATATCACCACATTCCTGAGGTTACACTTTCAAGAGGGAATGAAAGGAGGGTTGGGAAAAAGGGAGGGAAGGGGATATCACTCTTTGTTACATTATCCAAACTTGGGAGACCCGCACTGTCCCAAGTGTTGGGCTTGACAACACACGAACAGTACAGGGAGGGAGTCTACAATGGCAATTACCCAAATTAGTATGCAGTAAATTCGTGTGCACTGTTAACAATTAAGGTACAGTTTCAAAAAAGTCTTTAGGAAGTCTTTAGAAATATGTGTTTGTCTTTTTAAGCTGCTTAAACTCTAAAATGTATAAATGCAATACAATAACCATTAAGTGTAAAATATCTATACTATATGATAATAAATGTGCTATGTGCATGGGGTCTGGGATATAGGAGCTGATAGTGAATCAACATGGCAACCTCTGGCCATTGATAGGAGTCCATTCACGGGTATTGGCTGAGGTGTTGGACACTGCGGAGAGGTGGTTAGTTCAAGGAGAAAGTCAGAAGTCAGGGAAATTCTTATTCTATCCAATTCTGCCACTAAGCACATATTGCTCCTGCATTCAGGATTGATGTAAAATTAAAGCTCTTTAAGCTTTTACCCATTACAATGATCATTCTGTTTCTTTCCGAAACTGGAATCTTTCACAGATATCTCAACAACCTCAAACACAACATAAAAACAGACAATATGAATAGAATAAGATTCAATCATGGTGATACTATATATGTAGCTATGAGAGAATAGATAGAGGAATTTTCCCTGTTCCGATCTTTCAGTCTTGACTTACACAAGGAGAAGAGAAGTACACAGAGAGAGAGGACAGAGGCACATTTCAAACATCGTACAGGTCAGAGACACAGGCAAAGACAGTTTTACAGAGACACATCTTTGACACGTCCCAGTGCTCTGAGTATGGCTTGAATACGGTCTTGATCAAACAGCTTGATTATTAATCAGCTGATATAATTTGTGTTTAAACAGCTGTGTGTTTAGACTGAATCATTTCTTCTAGTTATGCATTAAAGCAATAAATTGGCAGATATCTGCAGCTGGTAGGGAAACAGATGAAACTGTTTTTTCCTGCAGCACACCAGTGTTTAGTGTTTAATGCACAAGCAGGTAATTGCTGTACATATTCAAGCATCTCAGAGTGATAAAGCAAATAAAATAATAGGGATTGTTGCTTGATGGCTTTGTAAATGGTGAGTTTGGCATGTGTGCATTTGAAATGGACAGACTGCAATACAGTCTTGTAATACACTGTCCTTATAGCATGAATTAACAAAATAAAGAGGCCTCCTTACTTACACAACATGTTAGCTCACTTAATGCATGCCATAAAGCAGTAATTCAATCAAAAAAATTGACCTTTCCAACCTAACCACACCCAACAGACAACAATCAGGGCACACTTAATAGAATTATAAAAACATCAGATCCTGTATCAGTATAGTATGTGAAAAGCATGTGATGTGGTTCATAACAATCTAGCAAAGCAAAAGACTATTTATTATTCTACAGTTACAGTCAAAATAGCAAAATTTAGCATAAGATCTGCTGTTTAACAGACTGTATGCATCTTTGTACAAGAGTGTTGCTGTTGGACCACGGTGTGGTTGAGGACCAAGTTACTGTTCCTCTAGTCTATTACACACAACAGAGGAAACAAGAGCCAAACTTACATCCACAATGAAGAAGTCCAGCCAACACCAGGCATTGGTGAAGTACTTCACAAAACCGTAGGCAACCCACTTCAGCAACATCTCCAGGATGAAGATATAGGTGAAAACCCTGTCAGCATACTCCAAAATGATCCGAATGGTCTTTCTCTGCTCGATGTACACATCCTCAAAAGCCTGTGGAGAAACAGAGAACATGTGTCAGCCATGCTGAGGACAGCAGGCAAAATATTACACCTCATGATTTGTGATTTGGCAACAAATTGCTGATCACTAACAGTGATTTATTGAGTGAAAAAATACCTGCTCTATATGTCAAATAATTTCTATGTAGATTTGGAGAAGTCTTTGCTCTTATTCTGTCAGCATTTGACAACCTTAAGAACAACAACCCACTCTGTTCCCAGAAATGATCCCGTTTGATAAATGGTATGGTCCATTAATCTAATGTGCCTCGGGCCCTCCCCCAACCATACAGCAGTGAGACTGAGCAACCAAACAGATTGGTTTGTTTAACCTGCCACACTGAAGACACACACTAGTCCCTATGAAGTCCATTTATTTTAATGAGCTTTCTTCATTAAATCTTTATCCTGTTTGGACTTTCTTTGATCAATAAAATTAGAGTTTTATTTAAGCATTATTGTAAATATTATTTTAAATTGTAAGCTCAAGCTGTTAAAACAGTTATTTTTTACATTTGAAACTGTTCATGTAAGTGCACACTTTTTTCTGTGTTTGTGAGGATGCATATGCTAAAGCAGGTTTTCCTACCAGGGCACCGCTGCTGAGGAGGATCATGAAGATGATCAGGGTCTCAAACCAGTTGTGCTCCACAATCAGGTAGCAGGTTTTTCTGAGGAACCACCAGCTCTTCCCCCAGCCCATAGTGATGTCAACATCACAGCACTTATACTTGGCAACACAAGCTGAGGACACAAGTGAGAGAGGAGAGACCACATTTAAGTCAGTTTGATAAATAAAATAAGGATGGTAGAATAGTCCAGTGTTATGGATTTGGTTTAACTTGAATATTTAAAAACATGTGGTCATATGTGTGCTTGCTTAACCAGAATGTAGAATTTCCTATACTTCTACATGTAGTTTGAAGTCTGAAAGTTGTTTTACATGATAATACCAAGCAAGTTTTGTCTTAAAGAAGGTAGGAAGAGACAAACCTCATTATAATTGTAATTGTACTAATAATACAGATTTCTATTTTTGAATTAAAAAAATAATTTATGTTAAAAATATTATCTGTAAAATATATGTTGATTTCTTATCCCTCTGTCAGTGTAAGCATCACAAACTGACTGTAAGACAGACTGATAAGTAGATGACACTCTTCATGGGCGAGTGATCGGTAATAAAGAAACTGCCACCACCCTATCACTTGCACTCTGCCCTGGGGAGTCTCAGAGCTGTGGAGTGGAGGTAATGGGTGCAATGGGAGCAGGGGTCTCACCATCTGTCCAACAGGGCTCTGGTTCCATGTATTCCTCCACTGTCTCCACCACCACCACCTCCTCCACATCTGGCTTGATGTCAATGGTGCTGCCTTCTGATGAACTGGTGTCATCCAGCTGCAGGGACGCAGATGTGTGAGCACATACACATGCACCCATGATGCAACACACAAAGAAACACACAACACAGTGTCACTGATTCAGAAACATTTCAGTTAGTGTTGCATGGCTAAGCAATGGCTAATCGTAGAGAAAGCTGAAGTCAAGATACCTTCTGAAACCTGTGAGGAAATTTATAATTCATATTATTTCCAAATTGCATTAGCTTAATCGTTAAAAAAGAAAAAAAAATTGAGTACTGTTTGATCACTGAGGCCTCTTTGCTCGTTAAGATGGACACCATATCAGCCCTGACCATCACATATCATTCACATAAACACTAAAATGGGATATCAAATGGCAGATCTTATGCTCTAAAAGTCTTCTAAATGCATTTCGTCAGAAGACATAATCAGCAGACAATTTATTTTATCCACATTGCCTGTCTGCTCCAGCCACTCTAGAGTAATGGAGTTATATTAATGTCTAAACAGTGCAGAGTAGCCAGACACACCCATGGTTTACTATCCTGAGAGAGGAAATTGCTGTGTAGTGCAGCTGAGGATAATGAACAACAAAAACAACACCATGTGGAGTGTCACAATGTTTACATGTACATTCTGCAGATTCTTGTGTGTTAAACTATTTAACTTAAATATCATATATGTAAATACACTTGTACTCCTCTTACTGACCTCTTTGCTGTTTTCGTTGTCCGATTCGCTGCTGAAGTCCTCTGTGTTGAGGTTCTCAAAGTCAGACTCTCCCACAGCTATGGGCACGCAGACGGTCAGGTTTGGGTTGTGGATGAATGACATGTGGTCTTCATCGATCATGTACTTGCCCACGCTGCTGCCAATGCCACTGGTGGTGCCGTTTCCATTCTTTGCATAGTCCAGGTCACGGTTGATGTCCACCCCAGTGTGATTTGCAATGCAGTTCAGCTTCTTGTCATACATGTCATCTAAAGGCTTCTGCTCATCTTCCATTGGTGGTTTCTTCAGGAGACTGGCCATCAGTAACCTTACCTTCGCTTTGGTCCATGCAATGCCTTTCTTGATGCGCATGACAGAAATCTGCAGGTTGTTGGGCTCACCATCGTCATCTGTTGCAGCCAAGTTGTCAGCACTGAATGAGCTCAGCAGCAAGGCAAGAAACAGGTTCAACACCTTTTGGGCACATAAAAGAAAACAAATAAAACAAATACAACAAATAACTGGATGTTGAGTGCTAGTTCTTCACTGAAAACATTTTAACTTTAAAGAGTGTGCTGGGTCTCTAAAAAACCCTGCACACCATCCTAGTCTGGACACTCACCACCAGGTTACCGATGACCATGACCATCATGAAGACGATGAGACACATGGCCTGGCCCGCCACCTCCATGCAGTCCCACATAGTCTCAATCCACTCACCGCACAGCACCCGGAAAACAATCAGGAAAGAGTGGAAGAAGTCGTTCATGTGCCAGCGGGGCAGCTCGCAGTCAGCAGCGATTTTACACACACAGTCCTTGTAGCTCTTGCCAAACAGCTGCATGCCCACCACAGCAAAGATGAAGACGATGATGGCCAGCACCAGAGTCAGGTTTCCCAAGGCTCCCACTGAGTTACCGATGATCTTTATCAGCATGTTGAGAGTTGGCCATGACTTGGCCAGCTTAAATACTCTCAACTGAAGTGGGGTGGGTGGAGAGAGTAGGAGGGATATGATTCAATCGTGACATTTTAGCTTAACTAGCTTGCTGCTTCACTTCAGCCAAGTTAAACAACAGAAACATACAGGTATGATGTCACAGACAAGCTCACAAGCACAGACAGTTAACTTTGAGCAAAGAAATTTCCCCTTTTTCAAATGATAAGATGCTTTCTCTACATGTCATTTCAATTTTTATGTTAAAAAGAAACTAAAATGAAAAATTACCAATCGGAATGACCGCAACACAGACAGCCCCTCAACGTCAGCCAGAGCCAGCTCCACTAAACTCAGCGTCACAATAAAACCATCGAAACAGTTCCAGGCCTCCTGGAAGTAGTAGTATGGATCCATCGCCACCAACTTGAAAAGCATCTCCCCAGCAAAGATCCCCGTGAATACCTGGCAGGAAGAAAAGAGAACAGGTTTGAACAAATTTAACTCAACCTCTCATTTCACAGGACACATGGGAGTGTGAAGCATGACAGATGGAAAAAAAATGTGATTTGTAATGACTAATTATCCGACCTGTGCATTATTTAGTATTATACTACCTTTCTGATAACTTCATTCTCATAATTACCACTAGGATAAATCCAATTATTTAAAGAGATCTTAAGATGAGTTAATGAGTATTTGTGTATGTCTGTGTGTTCTTTTATATCTGTCTTTGTGTGTGCATGTGTGTTTGATTGTGTGTGCCAGCTGTTCTGTAGTCAGTAAGGATAAAATCGCTCCTCCGTGTCCTCTTAAAAGCTCTAATAAATCACTGAGGGATATCCTTAATCACTGAGGCCACTCAATAAATAAATACACACATACACACACATACATATAATTCGTATGTGGATGTATGTGTGTGTGTGAGTGTGTGTGAGATTGTGGATGATGACTCATTGAATCAAGGTGACCTGGAAATATCCTCTTGTGCTATCCTTTGGCCTTGTCTGGTAGAAGATTCTGGAGCTAGAGTGGTAAATAACACGTCTGTGTTCTTTCAACTGTGAATTAATACCTGTCCACACTTATGTGTACAGACACACACACACACACACAGGCGTGCACACACACACACACACACACACACACACTGTGTTGTTCATCATCATCTAATTTTGGGGATGCTTACAGAACAAATGTGATAATGTAAAGTAAAAAAACATTCGTGTTGCAAGATTTACTCTTTTTCCTTAAAAATAAGGGATGTCTATTGATAAGTGTATTTCCTGATATGTTAATTATAACTGATATAAAGAGCCAGTAATATAAAGCCAAACTGCATTAATGACCTCATGCACTGAAATTAGCTAAGCTGTTCCCCTACCATTTTTTATTTTCTCTATATGTGTTTTATCTGCAGATTACGACCCCATGCTTTCAGTTCTATAAAAACCTTTATTACCTTATTTAGTAATTAATATATTAAATTATCTGATTTGACGGACTGTGCCTAAGCATGTATTTTAAATTCTCTGGCATGATTAGAAAGTCAAAGTATGTTTGTAAAGTTTTTTAATCTACTTTGCAAAAGAAAATTAATGACGATTTTGACAGTAAGCGCTGCTTGTTTGTGTTGTAATAGTGATATCAGATGTTGTTAAGTCAGAGCCATGGAAAGTTTAATAATTTAACTTTGCTTACTATATCTCAGTCTTTCCTGACTTCATATGTGCTTTAACTACAAGTTAACACCTCTTTCAAAAATACAGTAACGTGAAACTATCAGTTACTGTATCAGCTGAAAAAAAATCCTAAATCGTGAATCCTTAATACTAATAGTGAAATGGCAAGGTTGAGTTATTCAAGCCATGATTCAGGCACCATTTTAGAGCAGCTCATCGATCAGGCTCCATGAAATATTAATGCAGACCTCCCACCAGTCAGCCAACCAGCAGAGAGGCAGGCAGGTCCCACTGAAGCAAACAGCAGCTCCATTTAACCAGAGGAGAGAAAGAAAGATAGGAGAAGACAGGAACATGTGCGTGTGTATGTGTGAAGGAATGAGAAATGCATGGATACAAGAAAGCAGCAGGGAAGGGGTGGTTGTGAATGTTTTTTTTTCCTTTCAACTCTGAATCGGCAATAAAAGAGCTGCCAATTACGGTCCCAAAAATAACACCTCTGTATGAGCTGCAAAGAAGAAGCAGAGGAGGTTTTTAACCGGTGAGTCAGATAAAAATAAAACAACAAAAAGGTTGCCACTCACCAGATTGCCTACAGACAGCATGTCTTCAAAGTCGGGGGTCATGGGGTAGTGCTCCATGGCCATGAAAAGAGTGTTGAGGACGATACAGATGGTGATGGCTAAGTCCACGAAAGGATCCATGACAATCAGGTTCACAATCTCCTTGATCTTAATCCACGTGGGGGAGCACTCCCAGATCAGGAATGTGTTAGAAAACTTATACCAGCATGGTGGACACTTGCGCTGAGACTCCTCCAGTTCTGAAGACATAGCGCGGATCACACATCAAAATCAAACATACTAGCGTGCTCGAGCATACCACATGCAATGGTATCAAATGATAGACAAAAAATTGTATGCACTGTATGTATCTGGTACTGTTGGATATGCAAAGCAGATAAGCAGGAAATTCATGTCAAACTTATCAACCAATGAGAGCAGCCCTAGTTAAAGAATAATGAGAGCAGGTTAAATAGCTGGGTTAAAGTGGCAGTACCCTCCACTAGTGTGTTGGTAATGACGCTCATGACACTGTTGGCCCGCTCTTTCCGCCCAAAGGAGGTATTGAGCTGGTCCACAGACACCATCAGGGAGCCCGACAGCTTCTTCTTCACCTCAACCTCAGTAGTCGGCTGTCAGGAGGAGAGGAAGAATCAAGCACCCATGGAGAGGACATGAACACCATCCCACATCACCACCGGTGGCCGGCGGAGGGAAGTGCACAACAGCATTGGCAGGAAAAAGTAGTTGAAGGTCAGATTTTTTAGGGGGTGGGGGCAGGGCATTTTTTTCATTCTTTTCTATCTCAATGCTGGTTTCAAGGAAGATGTGTGTATGCTGTAAATGCATGCAGGTCTCAGCCAAAGTGGGAGCAGTGGTCTAGGGCTACTTGACCTAATTGTGTTTGAATGTAATTAGCTCATCCCGATTGAATAATAAATGGATTGTGAGATACTGTGCAAGGAGAACTGCTTCTGCATGAATGCATTTTCAGTCCTGTCATGCAATAATGGAGGCTTTGCTGCCATTGCAATATAATCATTAGGTTATTTTTACAAAATGTCTCCCAAAATCTGGCCATTTTTAATGTTACCTTCAAATTGAGGCTATTTTATCTTCCTACTTTGAAACCATACAACTTATATTGCAACCATCAAGTCAAGAGCATTGTAAAAAGATCATATGGAGGCAGGTAGTTCAGATCCATCCAGTAGTCATGCATGAGCATGCTCCAAGTCAAAGAGAAGGAGAGGAAATTACAGACACCATAGCCATTGTTCTACTTTTCTATGTCATGCTTATTATAATTTAGGGTTTTAATCTACCATGCTAACTAGAATGAGACACAACTAATTCACTAGTGTTGACCAGGGAGAGTTTGGAAAACAGAGAAAGGTAAAGACAGACAAGGACAGCAGCCCTCCTTTTATTCTTCAGATTACTAAGATTCTTCAGATTACTACGGCCTGATAGGATGGTGTGTTTTACTTGTGTATCTGCTTTAGGACAGTAACTGTGCATTAGGGAAGCAGATAAAAATGTCTGTGGCTCTATAGTGCTGGTCCCCTCTGTTTCCTCCGCCTCCTACTGTAGATCTACCCACACAGGCTAGCAGAGGACCTGGATGCCTGGAGGAGGAACACATCAACACACTGAAGCATGTTAAGTCATCATTATATGCTGTTTGTTAACAAACGATTTTTTAATACTAGAGTGTGGTAAACAGTAATATGAAGTTGTGTACTAAATATTAATCAGGCTTTGATCTTTGGGATAAAATCATATGGGCCAATGGGGACGCAGAAAAGTAACAGTCATGTCTGTAGGATTGGTGCCTGTATGATAGTGTAAGTCTGTATGAATAAATAATTTAATATGAACATTCAAAACATTGACATTCATTTTTCAAATCAAACAACAAAATTGCCTGGAAGTCATTGATAGACCCAGTTCTACTAACCTATCAAATGCAGGGTTGGCTATAGTATGTACACTGTAAAAAAATTTTTTCTCCATCCTTTGCCTACTGTCGGAGGGCAGCATACACTGCAGGGGCTGGGGGAGGGGAGGCGCGAGCGCTTAGCCAAGAGATACATACGGACTTGCAAAGATGACAGAATAGAGGAAAGAGAGCAAGAAAGAAAAGGAACGGACGAGAGGGGGGCCATGCCTAGATTGGTCTACTCATTGACTTCCTTACACTGTCGTCAGTAGCTGCCTTATCTATTTTCACCTCAGGCAGAAGGCGTCCACCGGGCCCGGGGCCGATGAGCGACACCACGCCGTTGCAATCCACCGTGCTGTTCCTCTTTCCATGGAAGCCACTGTAGCTGCTCCGCCGATAAGGGCTGAACAGGGAGCCCCGACGCTCCTCGCATTCCTCCACCGTGCTGTGCTCATCATCTGCAAATTCGTTCTCCGAGCCCACATCCTTGCTGCGGCCCTTGAAACTGAAGATGCTGCTCTTGCTGTTGTGGCGGGACAGGAAAGGTGAGCCAGGTATACTGAGGAGGGACTGGAGGAAGAAGAAGCATGGGGACATTTGTGTAACTGATGAAGTCCAAGGTGTTTATGAATTACATTTGATTGCACTATCGTTTTAATGCTGTTTGTCATCAGTTCTAGAGGTCATAATGAAAGGCAACATCTGTGGGGTGGGGGAAACATAATGCAACATGGACGCTTTTCCCTGAGGGGGCACATTCTGCCGGAGCAATCATGTGACTTAATAAACAAGAGGAAAATACATAATTAGGTCACCGATATCAGACACTGTCAAGGTCACACAAACACAGGACAGAGATACAGGCAGCTGAAAAAACATAAAAAGGTACATGAGTCATGAAAACATCGATCTGCTGCGAGTATTGATCCAAATATCATTATTGTTGCACACAGTGTATGCTGGCTCAACCAAAGTGACATTTTTTGAAAACAAATATCTGCCTATGCTGATGGAGAATCTGAAAGTGAATAACCACTGCGTGAGAGAGCCAGTGGTGCCCAAGTGAGGCCTAAACAAAGCTGCAGGATTGCTCCCTTTGAAACATTCATGTAATCGCTTTGAATAATTCAGGACCTGGACGTGTGTTTCTATATCTCTGGTCACTATATGTTCCTTCACATGTGAGCTTGTGTGACATCAAACTGCACAGCAGCAGCACACTCAATCTGAAATATTACTCAATTGACAGTCAAAAAAACAGAAAAAAAAAATCTGTCCAGCAGTTAATATTATTCACAGACATCTATATTATATTCAGAAACAAAAGGAGAAAAAAAAATCTATATTCTCATTTTGTGGTTTTAATGCTTTTGTCCTGTTGGGTCTCGTTTGTGTATTTCCCATTAATTCTTATAACAGAGCCTCAATAAGCTTAAAACGTCAGTTAAAAACCCAATTCTGAAAAAACAGGGATTCTTGATCACCATTTGTGGTACACAGACTTAAAGATATTTAGATAGATACACACTAAGGATTTGTCTTTAAGATAATTGAGAGAAAAATTGAAGATAAGTGGAGTGCATGACACTGAAAACATTCAAAACAAAACACTGAAAAACTAAACAGAAACATGTATTTCCATAGACATGCCACAGAGACTCAGGATAATCCATAAACCTCAATATTTGCATTAAAAAAAACATTAATTTCAACAAACCAACGCACTAAAATGTTTTTTACAAGAAGTTTTTAACTGGTCACAGTCTCATTTTAATACTGATGCCTCTATGTGACCCACATAAGCAAACTAGACCATTAGCAAGATGGCTGGCTAGTTCTATAAAGTAGCTCTTAATGCCTGTCAATGAGTTTGATTCTCTGTGAAATCAGATGAGACCATTTACAGCACACAGGCTGAAATGGCCTAGGTTTACATTTTCCCAGCAAAGTTTGGCAGCAGTAGTATATTAGCCAGTTTAAAAAAAAGCAGGTGAAGATTTTTCTTTGAAGACTTTCATTTTGAACAGAATATTTTGTCTGCGGGGACCCTCTTCCTCCCTGACAGGCATGTAATAAGAGGAATGCTGCCATATTTAGCTTGTCACAGAGCAAACCAGGTCTTGGTTGCAATAACTTTCATGTATGAACAGTAATAAAAGTTAACTTTGTTCTACCATCATCAATTTCAGTTACAAATCCTACAAAGCCTCCCAATAGGTTTGTTTAAAAAAAAAAGGTTCAAGTCTTTCTTTATTCACTTCCAATACAAGTTTTTAACTAGATCAAGATCTTTAACACACAAGTGATGTTGCTTGTATCACTTTTATCCAAAGGGGCCACCAGAATCAACAAGAAATCGAAGTTATTGTAGATGCTTTTAATCATAAAATAAAAACATAGAGCATTGCTGAGAAAAGGCTTAACATAGCCATGCATAAAACTTGGTTTCCTCACCTGGTTCATAATGGAAGACTTTCGGCCCAGGCGATTATCAGGGAAACGGAAGCGGCTCCTCCTGCTGCCGTCATCGGACTCTGACTTGACAAACTTTTCACTGTCGCCTTTCTCCTTTTCTTGCTCTTTCTGCCGCCACTTCTTCTTACGATTACGCCGCTCTTTAGCGCTCTTGGAGCTAAGCTTGGACATCTCAGAGGAACTGCATGACAGATGCCCTCCTCCGTCATCCTCCACTGCGTCCTCTGACACTGTTCCAGCAGAAGTTGCCATGTTAGCAGCCTGTAAATAAGCACACACATGAAAAAAGTGAGATCAATGATAAAACATGGCTTAGGGTTAGTTTTGTTCTCTGCCCTTCAGAGCGGCTGACCTGCGCGTCTTCCTGCTGTTTCTTCAGCTGCTCCAGCATGGCCTTGAATTCCTCTTCCTTCTGCGCAGCCTCTTCCATGGTGGCCTGGTTCTGCTCCTCATAGGCCATGGCTACCACAGCCAAGATCAGATTCACTAAGTAGAACGAACCCACGAAGATCACCAACACAAAGAAGATCATGTAGGTTTTCCCAGCAGCCCTCAAAGTCTGTCAGGAGTCAGTGGAGATGGGGGGAAAGAGGAAACATTGCAGACATTCATGACATCTGATACATAACCTCAACCCTTGTGTCAACCTCAGAGTTCATAGCTTGCATTGACTCATCAGAAATAAGAGACGGAGAGGCAGCAGCCTGTCTGGACATTTCCAGTTGTAAAAATTAACTCAGCATGAATACCTTTGTGTTTGTCTGGACAGCGGATTCAGAGACTCAATACACCTTTCACATCTAAATGTCTTTTTCTGAAATTTGCTCAACTATCACTCATATAATGAGGAACAGATTTCAGATCTATTCTTGGTCTTAACATGCACAGGTTTCATCCTGTGCATGTTAAGGTTTTCAGCATGAACCCAATATTGTGTTCTTCGTCAGGGAGACATGAGGGATGCAGCTTTACCTACTTTTCTATGCCCTATGCACACCAGCCTGTGCAAAGGCAGATAAATTCTATAGATTAGGATACCATCCTTTGCGGAAACAGGGAGGTGAGGAGCCTGAGTTTTTACAGGCACAGTAAAACATATAAAAACATTCTGGCAACATCTTAATTAATCTGTATCCTCAGTGTTAGAACATGTTGGCTACCTTTATTTTAATGCAAGCTGAGAACAGGGTTTTGATTAATTTTCAAGTAAAATGACAAGTTTCTTGTTATGTTTGTTTCACAAAGGTATTGAAAAATGATTATTGTAACAGTGGGACCCCAAATTCAAATTAAAATGTTCATCAGGCTTCTTTTGTTCCCCTCTTATAGAGCGGACTCCTGTCTTCAGGGAACAGAGCAGAAAAGAGAGCCCTTCCTGGGATTGAAAAGGGGAAATGCCTCACACATTAATTATGTATGTAGTTGACATGTTGTTCCAGGAAGTGTATACAAAACAACATTTCCTGTAAGAAATGCATAAAATGATTAGGAGTCCAAACTGCTGTCTTTTAGTCCCACATATCCCAAATCCAATTTGGGAAAATTAAAAAAAAAAAACTCAGAGGGAATACTGAAAATTTCTCTCTTTTCTGACAAACAACATTTAATTTTAACTTAAACATGGGAGCATAATCATTATTCTAAAGATATTGTACAAAAAAGCAGTGGGAGCCTTTATTTTGGAGCTAAATTTCAAAGATAGGCACAAAAATAGAAGCATGAGCTGGAGTGTTTCCATCAGGTCTCATCTCTCTCACTGGCCATACTGTAATCCTAAGTTGTTTATTAATATTTTATAATTCCTTTTTTCTACTCAGCTTCTGTACGTGAAGGCAGGAGTGTCTCCACAGGCTTTGTGTGGAATAGGATGACAGACAGGACAAATGTGGCCCGGCTGAAGTATGCAGATGAAACAAGTCCAAATGGGATCAAAGAAAAAACCAAAGGCAAAACGATCCACCATTTTCTGTTTAAGAGGTGGAGTTCAGAGTATATACTACTACTACTACTATATACTATATAAACTGTGTGCATGAGGACTAGAATGGGGAGGCATGGAGGAGTTGAGTTTGTATTAGATCACAAGAGACTGCTATTCTCTTTTATGTCATTTTTGGTTTAAGGTTTAACCTGCAGTGTGTATATAACGATGACAGTTGACCTAACCATAACTTCATGTTTATAATTCCCTGCTCTTTGCCACTACACTGCCACAATAAGTGAGTGAGAAATAGAATTTTAATTAATAACTAATTTGTGTTTTACAGTGATATAAAAGGTAAATGTTCTCATGTGAGGAGCTGGAAAAACAACATCAAAAATAATTGAGGTCTTGCTAATCAAATCATTTAATTTGATCCTTTTCTTCTAATCCACCAATCAGTTAATCAACAAATCATTTCAGGGGTTGCTATGATGCTGTAGTGTTCATAGGCATTAGTAATTGAGAACTTGTTTGTGGTGTAAATGTTATGAACTTGTAGAAACATCAGTTTTACCAGCATGTAAAGGTTTTCCCAGAAGTCCTGTGTCATGAGTCGGAAGAGAGCCAGGAAGGCCCAGCCGAAGCTGTCAAAGCTGGTGTAGCCGTAGTTTGGATTCCTCCCAGCTTTCATGCATGTGTAGCCCTCCGGGCAGCGGCTAAGGGGTGGAGAAAACGAAAAAGAGAGAAAAAGAGAGAGAGAGAGAGCGGGGCACCCAGCCCGAAAATGACTCAGCACATTTTACTTGTCATGTAATCTGATTTCAGGCAGACAGAAGAGCTACAGCAGAGGATCAGCGGCATTTGGAGAAGGGCAGAGAAGGCAACTCACCCAGAGTCAGAGCTGTTCCCACAGAGAAGAGCATCCAGCTGGCCGGGCAGGAAGTAGAAATTGGCTGGAGAAAAACAAACACCCATAACGGGTCATTTCACTCGCTTTCTGATGCAGCTACAGTTGTTTATTCTGCAATGGTCTGACATCAGTGTGCACATGCATTTTTTATTCAATGCAGTTAACTTCAAACCAATTTTTTTTGTCTACACTGTGCCAAAATGACATGTTGTTTTGTCGTTCCAGCATATGGGCTGACTCATACTCCTTGATAGCTGCCAGCTCACCGTTGGTGAAGCCGTGTCTCTACTTACTTTCGTTCATGATGTACTCATTCCAGTCAAAGCCCTTGCCGCCATTGGCCAGGTGGCTCTCGGTAATGTTGATTGGCCAGATCACACACTTGTGGCGCAGGTTGCCCATGAAGAGCTGGAGACCGATGAGGGCAAAGACGCTCAGACAGAAGACAGTCAGGATCATCACATCCGAAAGCTTCTTCACAGACTGGATCAGGGCGCCCACAATGGTCTTCAGGCCTGGGGGGCAGCCACGCACACACATTCACAAACCACTCAGGTGATACAGGAGATGCTGATGCCTCAGGTATGTTTTTTTTTTCTTTTTATATAAGACAACTGCTAATATACCAATCCTCTTAGGGGATCCATTACTGGGTAATATCCAATTTGACTGGATTTAAGCAAAATCCTAAGAGTGTCATTAAGTTTGGGACTTAAAATGTGATATCACAGCTAAATGTTAATATGTGGTACTGTAATGATCTTTCTTTGCTGAATATTCAAAGAAATGGGGAAATTTACATGAGAGAAATTTAGATAGAAGCATATTTTTATAAAATTAAATATTCTGTAGGTAGTAATACATTTTGGACAAAACTGACAGATTACATACATGACATCTCTAAAAACAGAACATATAGGAAATATTTAGGAGCCTTCCCACTCTTTTTTAGATTAACCCAGATAGAGTATATTGTAACTGAAAAAATAACTGAAATCAAAATAATTGTCTTTTTAACAAAAGCAATTTGCCTCACCAATGCTTAATAAAGGGAAAAAGAGGGGGAAGACTGCAGAAAAGTGAGAGGAAATCCATAATAGAGCACAGCAGCACAACGAGGGGCCATGAGAAGGACAGAGGCACAGGCAAGGGGGGCTGGAAACCACATGCAGGTCATTTAAACTCCAAGGCTGAACAGGAGCAATTCAATGCCAGTGCCGGTGTGGGCACTTTCTTGAACTGTCTTGTATAAGGTGTCATTAGGAAAGCACTGACTCCCCATACTGTGACCCTGCAGTCTGTCTCATCAACACCTTCACTAAAGACAGGACGGTTTACCTTCTGGACATCCTCAGGCAGCGTTCACGTGGGTCCATGAGGAACTCAAACATGGAAGCAGGATGACTCACACCCCCTCCCTGATTCATTTCTCGGGTAAAATGGGCTATACCAGTTGTACATAGTGTACTTTCTTGTAAAATGTGTTCTAAATTTAGGTTTACACATTCAAACAATCTTGGTAAAAGCTCCATTAGCTTGACAGAGTCACTAAGAAAAACACATTTTCTTATCTAAAAGTAACCTAGATGACAAGCTCTCACAGAGCAAATTAAACTAACAAAGTATATTAAAAATTAAGAAAAGGGTATTAAATAAAATACCACCATAATTTCTTTAAAACTATGCCCTCCACTGCACATGAAGTACTGTTTGCTGGACTAAAACTGCACAAGGAAAGCTAAATTTTCTCCACTCCAGTGCTAAAAGCCTTGATGAATTATCATGGAAAGGAAAGTTTCAACATTTTGGGAAAGATGCTCATTCACTTTCCTATCAGAGTTAGATGAGACAATCAATACTGCTCACATTTCTGTCTGTTAAATATAAAGGTACAGCCAGCAGATAGTTAGCTTAGCACAGAGCCCAGGAAACAGATGAAACAGCTTGCCTGGCTCTGTTTAAAGGTTATAAAATCAGCCTGCCAGCACCTGTAAAGCTCACAAATAAACAAGCTATATCTTACTAAAAACTGAAGCTCTGTATTTTTTTCCATTTTGATAAGTGAACGTTAGAAGTGTTGGTAGGCAGGTTCTGATGCTTTTGAACAGAATCAAGCTAGCTTTTTCCCTTTGTTTTCATTTTTTGTGCCAAGCTAAGCTAAGCTAAAACTCCCTGCTGCAGTAGCTTCATATTTACCACCTAGACTCCTAACTATCTGTCAGGCTTTTTCCCAAAACGTCAAACTATGCCCTTGAATCAAAATATGATCCCTTTTCATTTGCACTTAAGGGGTTTTCTTTTTCACATGTCCAAATGAAAGAGCCATTTAAGAAAGCCATCTGCAGAGGTTCTTTTGAGTAAGCACGACATCTGTTCTACATCCTCTATCAATAGATAGATAGATGTGGGGTCAGTGTCACTCAAAAAGGTCAAGAGGTCATTCAATCATCCCATCTGCATCCTCAGCCTCTACAATGTGAGCACACCGTTTCTTTTGCTGTGTGGTATATCATTCAAGTAGGTCGTAAAATAAGAGAGAGAAAAAAAATCAATAATCAAACTAAAAAACAAAAGAGGGCAAATCAAACTTTCAATGCCATTTGTCAGCCAAGCTCTTGGTAGGCTAATATTATAAAAGCAAGTGACTGAAAAGCATCATGCAGCATAAGAGATATGTTCACAAACTAGGCTTGGCAGTCTTCATACATAAATAATAGGTGCATTCTGTGGGCTGTCCCTAAGCTAAGCCATCTCTTATATGAACTTTAATAGATACAAGGTTTGTTTTTGATCCCACAAACATGGAATCCTCTCTGTCCAATTCAATCATTAGTTTACAACTAGTGCAAAAAAATAACTGATCTCTTAATCTTACTTGGATTTGAAATTTTTGGAAATGGAAGGATTTCTGACAAATTTGGAATGCTAATGCTATACTCAGCTAAAAAATGCAATGCACATAGAACTGAATTTTCTTCCTAAAAGAAATATATTTAATCAACTTTTCTTTTTCTACAGAACAAGGCATTCACTTAAAAGCTAGTGAAAAAGGAGTGAGTTAAAGCTACTTCTGAAGAGAAACACAACTGTCTTGGGAACAAGCCTCATAATCAGAGCGCTACTGGGGCAGAAGAGAGTGCAGACACTTTGAGGGGCCCTAAAGGAGACTGCAAAGCCTATCAAAAATGTATTAGTACCATTTTTGATAATTTTGGAGGAAAAATAAATCAAAAAATGGTTGTCTCCAATTCTTTTGTTGTTGCTTAAATCATAATCGTAGTCATAATAATAGTGAGTAGAAAAGAAAGGGTGAGAGGATCAGCCTTAGTGTTTAAACTGAGTCTCACCTGGAATGACAGAGATAGTTTTCAATGCTCGGAGAACTCTGAATGTTCTCAGCGCAGATACATTGCCCAGGTCCACAAACTCTGTTATATATCTGAAATAGGGGAAGGATCACACACAGAACAAACACGATGACAAAAACCACACACGCCAAGAGCACAACACCACCGAACCAGGAGGAAACGACGCCACTCACAGAGCCTGTCCACTGAGGAGAAGGGTGGAAGGTAAAAGGAAAGAAAGACACACACACCTAACACCGACCCCGCCCCACCGTCCCCCACCCCATCCTGTCTTACCTGGAATAACAGAAATAGTTTTCAATGCCCTCAACACCCTGAACGTGCGCAGAGCTGAGACATTGCCTAGGTTTACAAACTCTGTTATATACCTGCAGGATCAAACCACAGTTACAACAACTTGTTATTTACATGCAGATATGAGATGAAAAGTTAAATTCACACACAGACGGGGCTATGTGAAACAATGAAGATGTATTTTAGATGGGGCTGATCATTTTTGGGTATGTATTTGCTGATGCAGAGGTAGGTTAATCCGTAGTATAAACTACTGAGTGACATGTAGTCAATGGAGGGATATTGGGCTTTAAAATAAATGTTGCAGACTCCGGCAGATTGAGAGGAAAAAGCTGAATGAGAGGGAAACTTCGATGCAAAGAGGAAGATAAATAAGATGAATGGGACTGAGGTGTTGGTGTTGTCAGGGAGGCCACAGAGTGTCGGATGAAACCTTCAATTCCCAAAGAGAAAAGCCAAAGAAGTCTCAGATCAATGGAGGAAACACAGAAGATGGGTTATCAGACGGAAAGAAAGAAAAAAGTAAGAAAGACAGAAAGATGAACAATCTCTAGCATTAAAAGCTCACTTTCTTAACCCACCCTCTCTAGCAAAACCAATATGATAATATTTTTGTACATAATAATGTTATTTCATCATTCACTGACAGCTTGAGTAACAAGAAAAATACTTACGCCATCGAAATGACCATGAAATCCAGCCAGTTCCATGGATCTCTAAGGAATGTAAACCCGTCTATACAGAATCCTCGTGCGGTGATTTTTACAAGAGACTCAAATGTATAAATTCCTGTGAATGTGTACCTGAAGTAAAAAAAAGCATTGACAGAATTAGTTCACCAGCTGGATCAAAGCTCGCTCATCTCTAAATGTCTGCACCTTGCTTGTGTTGAAACAACCAGGAAATGACAAAGTTAAATGTGGGGCACAGGATTAATTGGAACAATAAAATAATGTAAATTGTTGTATACATCATTTTAAACTAAGCAAATGTGTTTTGAAATTAAGTGTTTGCTAGCCCCAGTTTGTTTTTCTCATTCATTAAAACTATACTGCAGTCAAAATGCAAGCGAAGCCTTAGATTTACTGGACAAAAAATACATCACTTCTTTATATCTGATTATGATGCCTGATACCATTTACTTCCCATACAATATTGCAAGCTGGACTGAAAATGTGCCTAAAAAGCTATGTTTTCTCCCCTTCTTTGCAAAAAATTTTAATTATTATTATTGAAGGAATATTTCAACATTTTGGAAAATATACTTATTCACTTTACAATCACAAAGTTAGATGAGACAATCAATATCACTTCCTTGTCTGTTAAATAGGAAGCTATGGCCAGCAGCCAGTAAACTAAATATGGATAAATGTTGAATGACTAGGTCAGGTTAATTGTTATGTTATTATTAACTGGATTAGGATGCTTAGCTCTGTGCATAAATATAATGATTACATGGCCATACATTGGGTCCAACAGTGAGCATGCATTTCGACTATTAAGTGAATGTAATTTTTTTGTACTTACTCTACTTGTTTTGACCACTCGGGAGGATCACTAAAGGTCATGAATATACAGTTGGTCAAAATAGTACACATAATGATCATGCTGAAAAGAGTGAGAAGCAGGTTAAGGAAAATATGGACAATAACGACAATAACAGACATCATAAACCTCATCAAACCTCACTAAAAATTCATAACACTGCAATAAAAAAGTACAGTATCCACAGTATGTATCTAAGATGATTTCTGTGGTCAAGTCTATGAGCAAGAGTTAACCTACTTGTAGCACTTAACAGGAGGTGGTTATGTGTGCTTGCTACCACAAAGCCATTATTTTACTGATGAAATATTTAAATGGTATATATTTAGTGGCCATAAAATTGGCAAACCAGAGCAATATTGTGCTCTAAAGCCATGCAGGCTTCAGTGCAGGGAGAGGTTTGTCCTCGAAGGCAATGAGGGTAACCTCAATATTAGCTTTAAAAGTAGCCAAAGGTCAGGCCATAAAATGGGAGGAAATTGGGAAATGTAAGAACAGAAGAATAAACGATATTGATGTGTGCAGTGCTCAGAATGATAAGGGATTTTGTTTTAGTTGTTTATACCAGCAATGCTTTACTAATATAATGAGGGCATGCATTTAGCATGCATTTAATGATCTGTGCTTATAGCTAGCAGCTTCAGGCTACATTACTTACCAGCATAACACATCTGAATCTCTGACCCATCTTTTAGCATTCAAGTTGCATTGTGGGTAACATAGGCACCAGATCTTATGATAAATTTTCATTTTAAATGACCCCAAAGAGTGTTATAAGAAAATCTACTGGGTACTCTTTTAGATTACATGTGTGTGTTGTTGCCTCTCTTGTTTTTGCTGGTTGTTGGTCAAATATTTCCTAGGTGTAGCCATTGGACAGTTACTGGATGGGTTTGAGTATCAATCAGGAATCAGTTTCAATGTCAGTTTCACCATGTTGTAAATCAATAGAGATTTTACTGACTTTAACTTTTTTTTCCCCTTTATACACTACCTCTTTATACAAAGAGGAGTACAACCTTAAACTCCTCAGTCTCAGTGCTGCCATGGATGGCACAGCATTAACCATATTATTTCAATTTTTTGGGAGATCTAGCCTGGTTTACTGTAATGGATGACTCATCATTTGTGCTAGTCTTCCCTCACAATGACAAAATGGCTACTGCCTGCTCCTGCATTTTTAAAATCTGACATTCTATTGGTAGACATCTTCAGACTCACACTGTAACATCACAACTGTCTGTATCCTCCTGTAGCAAGTGACAGGAAACATCAATAGCAGTACCAGCAGAAAGACAGAACATATCATCATGAATAATACACATCAACAGAAAACCCTCTTGTCTTTGCTGTTAAGACACTATTTCAAAGGATATGCATGTATCAAAATTTTAATAGCTAGTTGCCTAACCGGATTAAAAGGACTTATGAAGTACAAGGCAGGTGTGGCACTAAAACGGAAGATTGTCTTCCCTTTATTTAGCACTATAAATGTCTGTGGAGAGAAAAAAGAGAGAGAGAAAGAGACAGAAGAGGTTATTCAAATACAAATCACAAAAAATACATAAATACAAAAAAACGCACATTATTTCAGCAAATGCATATG
This sequence comes from Acanthurus lineatus, assembly GCA_029814665.1. NCBI lineage: Eukaryota > Metazoa > Chordata > Actinopteri > Acanthuriformes > Acanthuridae > Acanthurus > Acanthurus lineatus. The sequence continues at coordinate 12,857,178 of JAPZDV010000002.1, read as the reverse complement.
AATATAGATTATTAAAATTTAAAAAGAGCAACAAAATTTTATAGAAAAACTAACATTTCATGTAAGCATGTTCTCCACATATATATACTTATTAATACATCTCAGTATATATAAATCAATGTAAGCTGTAAGCAGATGATATATAAAAGATCATATCTGCATTTCCTCGGAAAGTAGTTGTGCATTTTCTGTCACATAAAATGAACCAAAAACACATTGGAAAGAGTGAAAATGGCTGCCAGGATGTTTCTAATGTTGGTATGTTGTCCCACTCACTCAGTGCCATCCTGCACTTCATGATGTTGGTGGTTTCAGGAAGGAGGCAAAACCGAAAGGATCAGGCAAGCCTCTTCCTGTGGATAACCTCATAATTGTTTAAATAAAATATGGCAATTGGCATGAAACTTTAATGAGACTCTGTGCATTTGCACAAGTGATATGGGCCCTTGTGCTTTTAACAAGGCATCCCTCACTACATTAAGCCCTGCAGAGCCATCAGCTCAGTGCTGAATGCTGGAGACGGTGAAGTCAGAGGGGAGGAAGAGGAGGAGGAAGAGGAGGAAGAACGGGAGGGGAGTCGTACAGAAAGAGACCTCATGGCGGTGTCACGTGACTGTTTGTACACTTCCAACATAAATGAGGGGCATGTAGAAAATGTTGTAACAAGAAACATAAACATCTCAGGAAGGAACATGGAACCGAAACAAGGAGCGTTGCTGCCCATAGGACGGGACACAATTATGTCACATGACCCCCCTGATGATAATTGGACTGAGATCTACAGACAACCGAGAACAAGCCAGCACAGTTATACACGATTAGATAATCTGACTCTCTAGTTACTATTATAGGTCAGAGGAACAGCCTCTCCCCTGAGTGTTAATATGCTCACATACTGTATACTGTAAACATTTCCTGTCAGCACTATGGTCAGCAATACTCACACACTTAAAAAAGCCTGAGTTGCTGGCAAAATTGCATTTCTTTAAAATAAAACCATCACTATTACACATATAAAGGTTGTGTGCACATGTACATAGAATACACAACAACTAATGCAGAGGCACACACTTGAACTGATATGTGCATATAAACCAGCACGTATATAGCTCAAAAATTAGCAACCAAGGTTGTCATGCACACACTCACACACACACACACACACATGTATGATAGCTTTATATGTAGAGAGTCTTTTTTTATAACGCATGACTAAACTGCTGCAAAGCTACTGAAAATTTCATAATCCAGGGTTGAGCAAAGAGGAGAGCAGAGGAGAGGAAAGGCAGAAAAAAGGGGAGATGGAGAGCGAGTGAAACAGGCAGGCAGCAACTGTGGCAGCAGCAGGCTGAGGAGAAGCAGGGCGGAGGGAGCCAGAGCCAGAGAGCTGAGCATGAGACAGGGACGGAGCAGAGGAAGAGGGGGATGGGGGGGATGGGCGGGAGATAGAGTGAGAGAGAGCGGCTTCAACACAGAAGCTCAAGCCATCAGCAAGGGCTGCAGCATCTGCACCCATGGGGGCCGCCATTCAAAGAGCCCCCTTCTTTCAACTCTTGTGGTAAACGGTAAATGGACTAAGATTTATGGGTCTGTTAGCCAGTGAGCCTTACAGCACACACACACACACGCACACACTGATACAGCAATGGCGTGGGGCTCAGCTGCCATAGTAGGTGCTAACCATCTCATCTATTCCTCGTCACGCCTTCTCCAGTTAGTGCTATTTTAAATTTAAAAAAAGTATGTTTGGGTTTTAAAAGGAAAACTTGATATTTCTGTGTGGGAATAGATTATTTTCTATTAATGTAACAACGATGAAGAGACATGCTGACATGTTCCTTAAATTATGGCCCTTCACATGTATGACTTTGAGATCATTTCACTGTCAATATTTATCTTTAATCCATAAAAAAGGAGGACAGTCAAACAGATGTTGCCTGTTCTCACATACACAGGTGGGGCAGGAGAAAGCATTTATTTTTGAGCCCCTAAATGGATTGCTTTTATTTCAAATTAAATACAGACTTGAAAATGTTGGGGAGCCCTGGATCGTTACGTAGAAAATCATTAATTTTACTGCATCCTCAGGTCTTCCCCAGCAAAAAGCCTGTCAGTTGAGCCGGACTGCCACAAGAAGGAGAGCAACTGTGCTCATGCATCCTTGCACATGTCGTCCATTTCATCCTTGTCCTCACTTCCTCTTTTCCTCCCTCTCTCTATCTCTCTTTTCCCCTCTCCTTGAAAATGATCTGTTTCACCGGCCTTGTACACTGACACCAAGCTTGACGTGGCCCTGCTGCGTCATTGCCCGGCCGGCGTGCCGACCCAGCGTGCTGGCCTGGCGTGCCTTCTCAGCTATGATACTATCTAAAAGGGCCACAACTTAAAATTTGTGATGAAGAAGATGAACAGCAATCCTTTACCAATATTTTTCCGCAACCACCCACCCCCCCTTCCTGTGAGGAATGTATCCGGAACCGGCCTGCTGCCTCTCAGTGACAAAGACATACAGAGCAACGTTCTCCCATCAAGGTCACCACCTGATCTGACGTCACGGCTGCTCAAGCTGCCAGATCCAAAGCAGCATTGGCTCCCTTTGGCATTAGAACGAGACTAGATCGAGGGCAATAATTAGATTTGCTAGAAGCTGAGAGCTGACAGGGCAGCTGGTAGAGGCAGGCACAGGGAGAAGAAGCAAAAAGAAGCACAAAGAAGCTTGCAAAATTTGTTGCATGTGACAGCTATGCATGGCATGGAGGAGTGCGTGGACATTAAGTGAGCTGTATGTTAGTGAGTGAATTCATCAACAGTCCAAAGTATTGCTGGACATGTTTGCCACGTGTCATCCGAATCGTGTCTCCTCCGTATGCACTGGACTGGTCCGTTACATAACAGTCAGTGTTCACTGTTTAAAAGCAGGGAGGTATAAGACAGAGACAGACGGAGAGATAGGAACACAGAGACAGATATTTTGCACCTAAAAGCACACACTCACACATAAAATCTGACAAATCTGTTCATCTAATGACGATGACTAACAGACTATTACAAACCTGTCTTTTTCAGGTAGGACTCATATATGAGTGCAGTGAGTTATAAAACATTTTTGTCAAATTGTAGCAGTATTTAAAAGAATATGTGATTGGAGGAGGCCATTTTGAATAAAAATGCCAATTTTGTTACATAATTCTTTGTTAAAAATAGACAACAAACGATGTTACCATGGTAGAGGATTTTAGCCTCTCTATCCAACAGGACTGAACCTGTTTGGAAACATAGCAGCAATCAGCTGACCTCAGTACATGTTGCCTCTCGATTAATGGTTAGGTAGAGACTGCCATTTTATGATGAAGCATTCTAGTTTCTTTTTGAAGTCATAAGCAGGTTCACACAGCAAAACACTTGTCTATGAACCCAGGAGCACTTCAGTGCATAGATGGTCCAGAGTTTCCGAAATTGCTGCAAATTTTGAGGATGTTTTTAATTTTAATGAGCTTTTGACTTCACCCTCTACCTGTATCTGGTGAGTACCAGCTTTCATACCTATTAATATTATTCAGATATCAGATTACACAGTCTCCTAAGTAGTTTTGGTTGACAGGGACACATGCTGGGAATATTTAGAGACTCTCAAGGTCACCCGGCTGTCCTCACACTGAGCATCAGACATGACAGACACCCCAGAGAGACACACACACACACACGTGTCTCTTCTAAGACAACCACAGTCATCTACAGCCCCTACCGCCACTTTTCTCTCCTGCCACAGATTAACTTTAGAACAATTAGAAAAGTCTGTCATGTGGAACAACACTCTTTCAACAGTTACTGTGTCTGACCTTTTCCCTAAAGCCCTGCGAGCACATCGGAGATACAGCAACAACCCACTCAACAGTTCGAGAGCACGACTCTCACACTCCCAAAAGGTCTGCAAGCAGGAAAATGTAATTACATTCTGCAACCTAATCACGAAATTAAAATAACTGTAAACACAGCACACCTGGAAGCCAACCAGCACATACCACACAGTGTCTCTTCTACGTCTGTGTAAATTTCAGCCATAATGTGTGACTCATCTCCACATCATGAGGAAACTCGTCGACTGAACATTATGTAAAATATTAATAAGCATGTTCGGGTTCGAATGATATACCAGAACACCTGTTCGTCTGAATGCAAAAAAAGTGGTGTGTATGATGATCAACTACAGGGGGACAAAAACACCACAACTGCTCGTCAGCACTGTTTCAAAAACAGAAATAACATAATCCAAGATAATGAAAATGTTTTTTTCCTGTTAGTTAGATTCAAATCACAATCATCTTGAGCTTAAGGTGTTCCAAGTAGGGTCCTTATTACCCCTCAAGATGCCATACAATCTGTTTGTTTGAAACATATAAGTGATTAAGATTACATCGATGTCCAAATCTGTAAAGCCAGACCTCAACTGACTTTTCTATCAAAATTTTAAAGTTTAAAATGATAAACTTTTAGAATTGCAAAACAAGCCAGACACAACAGCTGAGTTGTGATTTGGTGCAATGAATTATCATGTTCTGATGGTTTGGTTAAATATACAATTATTAGTGAGGAATTTTTTTGACTCCTGAGTAAAAGGGACAAATACCATTTATAAAAAAGGCTGAGAATAGTTTGAAATGGTTCAATACCAGTGCCAGTAAAATAAATTAAAAAATATATATATTAACATTTCTGTCTCCCAAAACCCCTTTATTTTAGTAAATCAAAAGAAGTCAGTGCTAAATGTTGTGTAAACACAAGCTCCTGTGCAAGAACTGTTAAAGTTCAAATTATAATCGGGCCCCTGAACTGACCAAAGAATAAGTAGAAAAAAGACCAGAGGTTTGATGTCAGGTTGTGATAGTGTACAGATACATTTTGGATGAGACCATAAAGTATTTGGGTTTGATACCCAGCTTAAAAAACTTTGCTAAAAAACTAAAACTAAATACAGTAAACTTGAGTTGATAACATCATTACATATGTGTCTGTGAGAGAGAATGTGTGCGTGTGTCTCTGTAAACTCACTTTCTGAGTATTTAGGTAGTATGGGTCCAGGTCCTCCAGTGGTACCGCCACCATTCCTGAAGGGATGTCCCCGTAGATGTAGGGCAAGCTCTTCCCAGCCTCCAGGTCGCTGTTGGGCTTGGGCTTGTTCTCGTCATCATCGTCACGGTAGCTGCTGTCCTGCTTGGGTGGCTTCTTGTTCTTCTCCTCATTGATGCGCTGCTCAAGGGCCGCCAAAGATTCCACAGTAAACTTCTTGAAGCTATCAGGTCCTGGCGGTGCAAGAATGGGTGCAGCCATGTTTTCATCCTGCAGCTACTTGGTCTTTAGGTTTGTACCATCCACAGTAGTAGCTCTGCAGAGGGAGAAGAAAGGGAAGAGGGGTCAGCCAAACTTTGAAAACGCTTTTCTTTAAAGAGATTTCATCTAATATGTCAAGCAAGCTACCACCATCTGTTATTTATGTTTTGAAAAACAAACATTTTTGGCTATCAAGTTACTTTCACTGTGAATAGGAATAGGCTTGGAAAAATGGATGCATAAGGCACAAATACTCAGATGCAGCATGTTTATGCAAACAAACAAATTTACAAAGGTAGTCCTACTGATAGAAATATTAGTTTTAAGTAAAGGAAATGCAATACAACCTCTTTAATTGCACTGCTTACAGTATGAAAAAGAAAACAACTAGAGAAGATGAATTGCTCAAAAATGGCTGCATGAATTTTGTACCCTTGTCAAATTATTTATTAACAATTCCAATTTACAAATTCCTGTTTTTCCTGGATTCAAAGTAATGTAAATGAAAACACTTTGATAAAGAACAGTTGATTAACAACAGAACCAGACTCAGCAAAAAACTACAAAACATCCAGATTAGAAGGATAAATGGATACATCATGATCTTTCTCTCTACAAAGTTTGTGTTACTGATAGATACCATAAGAAATGCTAAAAACTGCAGAAGTTACAGTAAAGTGAAATGTTCCTTGATGAGATTAAGACATTTAACTTCCTTATCCTACATAGATAAGATTAACATAAACAGGATTAGACTTGTGTTTCATAATTTTTAACTTCACCAAGCAAAACCATAAAAAAAGATACACAGAACAGAAATACTGTCACTTATTCTGTAAATCTAATTGATACCTTAAAAATGGTTGGTTAAAAAAAGGGGCTGAGGACTGGTTAAAATTAACAGACTAGTTAGGTTAAAGTTTATACTGAGGTGATGGCAGGTAGAGCTGAAGGTGGCTCTTTTTCCCACATCAGATATCTCTCTAAACAAACATACCAACTCTTTTACAATTGAAATATCATAAAGGAGGAGATTTCGAAGAACACACAACATGACATCAGTGTTCATGACATCAGATATATTTGGTATATGTTTATACTAAAAACAAATGAGTCATAATTTACAGAGACAGATGAGTTATATTAGGTGCGATGCATAAAAAAATAATTATGTAATGGCTCTATCAGTTTGTAGCTTATTACATAAAATCCTATGATATTTTATGATCTTTAGGAAGTGCTATGTGGTATTCTCAGATTTCTTTCATTTCTTGATTAACAGACATTTATCACAGACATGTATGTATCATATCAAAATTTGAGACATTTTTTAGCAGTTTTGCCAGCACAGGCAGCACAGCAGTCTTAAGGTTTGTGAGCCAGTGTCTTTCACTAATGTTCTGGACAAGTTCTAGTTCCTGCATTAACTTCTGGCAACAACAACCCTTTCAAGGATTTTCTGAAAACACTAACTGAAAACCCAGCACACTTAATGGCTTTGCTGGCTTAGTGGAGTCCTTTTACCAACACACTTAGCTGTAAAAAGCATATGATGGTTACATGACAACTGTTTAAGCTACAGGACAATCAGGGTCAATATAATGTGAGGGCACGGCTGAAAGAAAAAGAGGGAGTTAAGGGGAGAGAAACACCAGCCACACCTGAACTGAGGCACTGACTAGGTCAACATTTAAAAGATGACCAGAATGATTTCATTTTGTGCTACATTTTCAACATTATACTTCACCTTCAATCACGCTTTCATGACATTTTATTATTGTTTTTCAGCCTCCAATATGTTGATGGGAAAGGTGGATGCAACCTAAGTAAGAGGAGCCCTAAATCGACCTTATCTGAATCACAAGGCCTGTCACCTCACTGCTTCCCTCTTGCATAACACAATGAAGGTCTAATTAAAAACGCTCAACGTGTAAAAAGCTGATATATCACACAGCAAAGATTCCACTCAATCTGGTTTGAAAGAGGGGGACACATATAAACATGCAGCCTGTGAGCCAAGACGTCTGTTTTAAAATGGACCCCGGAACCTCGCAGTAACTGAGCCTTCTGCTGCTCTGCTGGCGCTGTCCGCTTCAGCACCACACGAGCAGGCACGCTCACACACACACATGCACACACATGCACACATACACACGCATACACAAATGCGTATGCACGAACGCATACATGAGGGTTTATTGGAGAAACAACACGCAAAAAACAGCTCTGCCTGAACACCAGGCCCTCTTGTTGAGCTCTCTCCTCGACGCCTGTAGGCCTGCTTTATCCTTCAGTTCTCTTCAATGTTAGTCATGATGACAACACTCATCTTGTTGTGTCTCAGGCTCGTGGGCTGCACACTGCTTGCATCCAGGCTTGGCATTACAATCATTTTTGCAGAAAAAAAACAGGCCCATTTTGGGAATCTTCGCAGTCATTTTCTCATTTTCAGAGATGCCCTGAGAAACACAGACTTGTTTACTAAACCTGTTAATTAAGAAGGAGGGCCTGTAGACGCCATTATGTGCGTTTTTTAATACAGAAAAGTCCTGCTCGGCCACAGAGAGAAGCAGGAGGTTATATTGCGCAGAGCAGTGGACCTGCTACAACCAAATTGGCCAAAGCACTATTGCTGCAGTGGGAGGTTTGTATGTTGAAAATGTCACGCTGTGGTGAAAGCGCCCTTAGATTTGTCAAAGTCTCAAGTGTTGTATCATTTATCATGATAAATCAGAGCAATATGTTCATCTTGTTATTCAGAATAAAATAAAGTATTACGATAGATTTTTTTTTCCGGGGATTTCTGTGCGTTCTTGCGCGTTGCCTTGAAGGATCTGCACCACACCCGTGAAGCCATGTCGACTGCCAAATCAATAAGGGCTCTATCTGTGCTCAAGATAGCCTACAATGCAAAGCTAGACAGCGGTATAAAAAACGCAGAGCTTTCAACACAACATTAAACACAATAAATGAGACAATTAGAGAACAAATATAATGCTGCCACACCAAAATCACCTGGAGAAACGACATTTTTTTGGGCTATTGATGATGGAAGGAGGATCAGGCTACTCACATAGCATCAACCCCCCTTTCGAAGCCTTATGGTGTTTCGGTTGTATCATCCTGTAGTCCGGAGGGTAAACAAAATCGAAAAAAGACCAAAATGTAGAAAAATGTTGGTTTTTTTAGGGCTGGAGCAGTCCGACGGCGCCTTACCTGAAGCCTACCCTACGAGGCATTTTTCTCTCGCAATGGTCTAGTCAATGCCTCGGATGCACGACGAAATAGTTAATCCGATATATTCCTCGTGATCGACATAAACTGATTGATAACTCTCTTTTTTCACTGCTCTAGTCCATGATGCTCAGCAAAACGCAGACACCCTCTTCCATCCTGCTCCAAAAAAAAAGATGCGGGGCAGTGTGCAGCTCTGCGACATTTACGCAAGGATACCGACAGAGAGAAAATCTGCCTTCCCCCAACAACACAAGCACCGTTTTCTCAAACGATTATAAATGAAAGATACTCACTTTGTAGACGTTACAATGAATCCAGAAAGTCGTTGCAGGACTGCAGATGTGGAAAAGATCGGGGAGAAACTGCGGTTGTCGCCATATTGTTGCTGCTATCTTCCCCCTCAGTGCGAGCAGTTTCCCTGCATAATTGATGACTCTCAGCAGAATGTAAGGGAGTGTCGGCAAGTGCGTTTCGTAAAATCGTAAAGGTCATTTAGGCCTGCAGCCTCCAAACCTCAGTATGTGGTTCACAATAGCACAGCTCCCTAGGCTCAGAGAGGAGCCTGGATGAGACTGTGCACAGAAAACACGCGCAAGGTTTTTCTGACAAAACGCATTGACTCACTGTGTGTCCAGTGCGGTGAGTTTGTAGTGCAGGAATGTGACTGTCAGGCTGTGAGCATTCAGTCAGAGAAAGCTTCCAGAAGGCCACTGAGATGCACAGAGAGAAGAAAATATGTCATATATGCTGAAATACTTGGTTCAAACAATGCGAAAATGCCAAATTATATATAATATTTCTATAACACACTGACTTCACAATAATAATAAACCTTTTCACACGTACAAGCAGATTTAGGATTTATTCTGACCATTTAACTCAAATAATGTTATATTTTCACACATGGAGAACCTATTTTCCAGCTCTGATCATTTATAGCCCGGTCATCAGACTGCTGCCCCCGACCGCACTTGAGTAGCAGAATTTAATATGCAAATAGGCAGCTCTTAATGTGCCAACCTGCCCCCTGTCTTTTGTCGTTATGTAATCTGTGTTTTTGAGTACAACAATGATTTCATGTCTCTAACTTCTTGGAGGAACTCAGTTTGTTACTGTTTGCAGTTAAAAGGTGTATTCGAGTGTTTAAATAAGCATTAAATGGAGGTGAAGGCACCTCTGCTGTTTCTGTTTGTTGTGTTTTACTGCACTGATTTTTCCACAGCAAAGTGAATAAAACCAGCGGTGGGAAAAAAAACAGCCTGTAACTTAGTTTTTTAAGTGCGTTGGTTGAGTAAATAATTTGTTTTTGTTTTTTTTTACTTTTCTGATGAAATATTCAGCTACTTTTAAATGACGACGGTTAAAAAGTAGCTGATTGTTGGCTATCTACAGTGTGCGCAATAATGACCAACATGATGATTTCCCTATTTAAACAATGTTCACTGAGATTTGTTGGTAACCTTGGGTAAACTGACAAGAGGTCCGTCAAGATGTTCTTTTAACCAAACAAGTTACCATATTTTACTCACCAAAGCCTTCAAAATAGATTATTTCTTTTTTCCAAAAAAAATCGAGTAGTAAAAAAGTTGAAAGATAGACTAAGGTTAATAGAATTGTTAAATGTTCATTTTATCAATTAGCTAACGCTAATGCGACATTTAAAATGACACTTTATAACTTTATGAATACGAACTAACACATTATTCCTGCACAATAAAACTGCATTTCATAAGCAATCAAATGTACCTTTGCTTAGTTAAAGACACTCAGTAATTTTGCTTTTCAAGCCTGCCTTGCAAGAATGTAAGAGTAAACAGTAACTGTTAGCTAATGTTAGCTAACTTACAGCAGAATAGCTATGAGCCACTTATTTCCATGTAGTTACTCGACATTACTGAGTCAAAAGATTGACTTTACTCTACTTTTGTTCGTTTACCTTACAGTTTAGCATGTAATATCAAAAACATTTAAGAAGTTACTAAGAATTAAACACACCATACCCAGCTCCTAATGTCACCTGTGGGCTAGCTACCCTTAGCTTCTATTACACAGTACAAACTCCCACTGAGCATTGGTTTTATCAATGTCTGAGAGAAGTCTAACATGTGCCGGGGGTTTCAACATAAACAAAAAAAAATGTGCAATAGACTAAAACAGAAACAAAAACATGCAACAAAAAAAACACTATAAAAATATATTTGTGGCAAAGCCTATTCCCATGTCATTATTATGTTATTTTTTACTATTTCCACACACTTTTTATTACATCATTACAAGTTACCAGATTCCAGTTCAGATTCCTTGTTTTGTCTGACAAGTAGTCTAAAAAAGGATTAAGAGTTTGTAATACAGTAATACAAACAAAGGGACAGCACAATATCACAAGTAAGAAACTGAAACCGGGAGGTTTTATTTGCCGTTTTTACTTGATAACATGTTCAGAAGTGTTCATGTTTGACACTTTCTTCTTCCCTTAATGTCCATATTAAAGATTGCAAGTGTGTACATGCAGTATTTGTACAGCTACATTAAAAAAAGATGTTAAAATTAAGCAGAGTTTCAAATACTGTATGATTGTCTTCTCTCATGTTACATTTTAACAATAACAGAAACATACAACACTTATGCAATATGTACATGATACCTCACATGTACAAAAAAGGATACCAGTTTACAGGAACTAATGAAATCAAACTGTGTGCTATTTAACAGTGAAAATGGACAGCTGGCTTATAAAGGACAAGGGCGCTGGTGGGTGATAGTGGACAAGATACAAAAGTATTCAGATTAAATTATTCTGTTTTGCGTCCAGGAGGATCAGCAGCATCCATTTCCGTTACTTGGCAGGGCTTCATATGTTTCTGCTCCAGGAGATTGTGCCCAGATTTCCTCCATCAGTAAAATTTAAAATGCACAAGAACTAGGATGACGTCAAATCAGACAACAGTATGACAATCTTGCTCCTCAGCTCTCTCTTTAACTTCACAAACCATGTCCAACATGTCTGCATTCCTCATATTGATACTCAGGAGTTAATCCTCAATGTCATCGACTGTTTCATCACTGGAGATATTACAAAGGAAGGTAAGTAACACTCACTGATTCCACAGCAAAAAGATCTTTCTTGTTGAAGTGAGCCAGACACTTAATTTCTAGTGGTTTCTCTGACTAGCTCTGACTCATGGGGGAGGTAAAAGGCACAACAGGATGCATAAACCTTTACTTAACCAGGAAAATTTAAAAAAAAAAAGATTAGCATTAGGATTTAAAAACATGATGAAAAGTAATGAACAAGTCTTCTTTTTCATTTAGTTGACACATTCCTCTTTTTAACCTTCCAAACCTGGTGCCGAAATGCCCCATCACAATAAAACATCATTTTACTCAACTCCATAGATTTAAATGTGTAATGCTAGTAGCAGTAGCAAATCTAGCCAAATGTATCCTGAAGCAGAGATGAGGAGTGGGCTGCACATCCTCAGCCTTCTTGTCATTTAAAGATTTGTCCTTTTAGCACTAAACGTTCCTCAGATGACAAACAAGTCTCCTAGAACAAAAGGCTTTATACAATTTTATAAACAAGACCTGTAAACCAACAACGTCAATAAAGGACCTGGCCAAGAGAAACTTGATTACTTTTGCTTAAAAGTCACTTTAATTACAAATTAAAGTAAAAATAGCACTTAGAGAGGACAAAACAAAATCTTGAGAAAAGTAATTACAATCTCTAGCTGTCAGATGCCCTTTATGGGGCTTTCTCAGTCTGTCTATTTCATTGATGTACTGGAGATTAGTAATAAGTTGTTATATTATATGAAAATTGATGTTTCTTTTTCTGAAAAAGCTATAGAGTATCTGGTCCAGGTACAATTTATTAATGGAACAATGACATTTAAAAGCAGCAGACTTGACTGCCAATTTTAGAAACACAAACTGTGATTCCTTATGATTACTTCCATACATTTCCAACTGCAAATTTCCACTTGAATCAAGTTTGCAATTACAAATAAGATAAAAGGTCATTAGGCCACTGTTATGTCAGTCACACTATGAATCCACAGTTTCCTAACATTAGCTAACAGTAGCCATCATAAGCTACTGGTCACCAGAAGATGTATAGCAACAGCAGTAAAATTTCTGTGTGTATATTTAAATAAGGATGCCTTTAATTTCTTTTGCATTTTTTATTATATTTAATGTGAGATGCCATTTTTATGTTGATAGCACATTAATAAAAATACAACTACATTGCATTGAAGTGTCATAAAAATGAATTTAAATTTTAACAAGCTGTTTATAAATGCTAAAGATGCTAGTTGAAGTGAAGTGTTTTTTTTAAAATACCCCTCTCATATAAATAATGGCTTCACTTTGTAGAGTATTAATGGTGACCATTTTAATGTTATCTTTTCGACTTCACAACATCCTTCATATTTAAAAATACTATTCTGCTACCTGTACTGTAGGCTGGCTGATAAACAGATCACAGGAAGTTGAGGTGGAGCTCACAGACAGGAGAGCATGTAATCTGAATACCTTGTACAATGACTTCATAACTAAAAACTTGATCTGTGACAACTGATTCCTGCCAGGAGGAGATTTGTGCACACTTTCAATATTTTCACTGGGAGCTACAGATTTTTTTAAGACGTGGTTGTTGTTGTTGATGATGCTGTTGTGTTTGTGTGTGTGTCTCATGGTGACAGTGGAGGCCCCCAAAGAAAAGGAGAAGTTTTATGTTGTCAGAGTGACAAGTTTTAGGGACGACTGTGCACATTCTCACAGGCTGGAGGTGTACGCCACAGCCAGCAGGCCTGCAGGCTGGCTGAAGACAAGTCAGACAGCATCAGTGTCTGCTGCACACAGACTGAAACTGATCCCAGCTCTGCTCAGTGCTGCCCTGATGCTGCTCTAAGACGTCGAGACAGTCTGACAGGATAAATATCATTACTATACAGCAGACTTTCTAAATGTTTTCACCATATGAAATAAAATATTTCAAATTCTTTTCCTTTTTTTCAAATTCTTTTCCTTTTTTTTGGCATCACCAATTGGTGTACTAGTCTGTTAGATCCTTGATGTCTTGTTTAATGCCATTGTCAGTCAAATCAAATCAAATGCTAACTTTAAAGTTCCTAAAAAAAGGCTTAATCAATGCTGCAAAAAAGACCTATTAGGTTGTGAGGTTGCATCAGATCTCTTTAGCTTGTGTTTATCTACCTCCATCTGGAGCTTGCTTTGATATTTTTAGCAAGCTTTTAATTAATGAGGAAGACCCTCTCAATTGACAATTAGGCCCCTCTTACCTCCTTTCACAAGCATTCAGACCATCTGGACTGAAACCATTTATTAACAACTGATTGACATTTACAATGACAGACTGGTTAGATGGTTACTGGTTATTGCTGATTAGACTGTGAGAACCCCATGAACATTTGTTACATGAACAGTAAGTCTGTATTGTGTCATATTAAAGTCATATCACTGTTGCAGCGTAAAGCTGTGCAGTCCCTAATTTATATTATAGAAAACAGCATTACACTGCAACAATGTTAATCTAAACATTCAAACTGCAACAGCAATATTTGCACAATGGTTAATTTTTATTTGAAATGTGTGTGATTTGTATTAAAAAGGATAAATAAAACAAAAACATAAAAATTAAGTAAATGACACCTTTTACTATTAAAGCACAAGTTTCATTCTTTTCTAAATTGTAAAGTGAAAAGTTCTACTGATAATGATGTGAATATTGGTAGAAACTCTAAATATCGTGTTGATGTGGTAAAATTTGGCAGAAAGTGGACCGTGACGACATCATGGAGGGAGCAAGTCTCATGTCTTTAGATGAAGCTGTTAGACTGACACCTGCTGGAAGGAAGATATTATTTTCCTTCAAAGCAGCAGACGATTCCTGAAGCTTCCAGAAATGTTTGGAAGGATAAAGAGAAAAAGGCACCAGAACTTCTGACAAAGGATTTTTTTTTATTGAACATGAAACACATCCAATGACAGTGTGACAGTGTTTTTTGTCAAGTAAGACATGTTAGAAGTTATCGCACCATTGACTAGTTCAGAATGTCTTTGCTGCAGCTCGACAATGCATAGTGAACAGACAGTTGTTGAGGTATACATTGTGGGCCCTTGAGTTTTTTTTTTTTTGTGTGTATGTGACAGATCCTAATTTCATTACCTCACGGGTACATTTTACATTTTTTGTGCTTAGAATAAACTTTGGAGGTTTGAAATGTATGTCATTCTCCGCAACACAGCAACTTGAAAAACTGATAAAATAAATATCAAAATGTTAATGTTGGATATGTCCAGTTGCCTCTTGAGAGAGTTTTCGTCAGATCTCAGAGCTGATGAAAACTCGTGATGACAGACACTTTTAGAATGGAGCAGTGATTGAAATCTTGGAAAATGTTGGCATGGAAAAAGAATGACTTATTTTCACACAGTAAGGGCATCCAGGCTAAACCTTCTTTGTCATGACATTGGAGGACAAAAAGTCTGTCAGCTTTCCCTTAATGAGTAGCACCAATGTCTATTGAAAAAGGCTTAAAGGCCAACATGAAATTATAAAACTTTATTAAAACTTGTCGGAGTGAAACAGTGGCAACAAAGCAATTATTACACAGGAGCTCAGAAGCTGTAATTTGTGATCATGAATAACTCTAACCTGCCCCAGATACTGGCTCGCACACATGTCCTCAGTGTCCATCACTGAATGAAAAGTGGTTTATTGATGTGTTGTACTGTACAGTATGTCAAGCTGCTTCTAAATCAAACCAGCTGTTTGCAGAAGTTGTGCAGTTTTAAAGAAAAGATCACATCAGGAAAATATTGATGAAACCTCTATAAAATATATTTGATTCCAATTTTGAATGGAAAGAATTAAAATACAGTGGAGGCGACATTAAAAAAAAAACAAGATTTAAAAAAAAGTTCAATATTCTGGGATAATTTTCTTACAAAAGACAAACCTTGTTGCACCAGAAAAGCCAAATATCACTGTTAAATTGGACACACACACACACACACACACACACACACACACAAACTGACTCACACTCCCTCATGGACTCACACGCACACATGTAAAATGATATTGGGAAAGTGCACATTGTTTCTGCCAAAATAATCTGAAACCTTTTTTTTTTCTCTTTTGCAATGTGATAAATTAAACAATGCAGAAAAATGCTGTCAAGTACAAAGATCAGTCAAGTTTTTTATCGACAAAGTTCATATCCATGTACACATTAACACCAGTAATACAGTATCTGACCTCTAAATACAGTATACAGACAACATCCTTACCCTCATTTATTACCCCCATTTTTTAAAAGGAGGATTCTGCCATTTTTAAATCATGGGTTTGTTACTGATTGTTGCTCATTCCTAATTTTTTTTTCTTCAGTGTTAGAGACATTCAGATAGAATTGGTTTGAATGGTGATGATGAGGTGAGAAAGGCATGACTGCAAAAATGTCTTTGAAAAAGAACAAGACACCCCCACCTCCTCTAAAAAATGTGATATGAGCGTGTTTTGGGTTTTATAAATGAACAACTGGTTCCACGTGGGAAAAGTGGAGGAATTGTTCTTTAGATACACTAAAAGTACAGCGAGAAAAGAGGGATTAAGCATAAAAAGTAATGAAGTTCCACAGGCTTAGTAAGGCAAAGTTCTGTCCTCCTTCTTGAAATTTTGTTTTTTTTTAGGAATCATAAATGTCACAATGGTGCAGTAAAAGGCACTGACTTGCCTTCTAATGATCTACATTTATCTAATCGATTGTGACACTAACATTAAATGAAAATACTCTTTGCTTAAAAGAGGGAAACTACACACAGACGGCAGAAGCTGGCAGTTCACTTCGGTCCAAGCCAAGAACTGCCAGCCCTTCACCCAAACAGACGCCTCAACGCCTATTACTGGTTTGTTCTGATGCTTTCAGCTGTATTTAGCAGTCCTCATCAGCAGACAGGGTTTGCTCAGTTGTTGTGGTACTTTCTTCTAAACAGAGCACTTTTATGACTTTCCAGCAACTGAGCAGACTTCATCTGCTGATGACGACTGAGCAATATTGTTGAGTTTTAAAACAAGCAAGTAAGCGGACCTTGATATGTTTTTTCTTTCAGTTGATGTTCTCAAAGTCAGGGATGAACTGTTAAACTTAAGTCATCCAGCTCAGCCTAACCCAGTTTACATCTTTACATTTGATTCACAGTGCTATTAAAATTTCAGAAAAAACGAAGATTAGGAGATTTTTAAAAATCTTAGATCTTTGTGTTGCTATAAGAACTTTTTCAGAGAACATCAGATGTTTATTTTTTTTAAGAAGTAGATGCTTGACACTGTGACTCAGATGCTAACACACAAGAACTGTGAAAAAACTGGGGCTGATCTCTGCATGAATATGCAGCACACACACTGCTGCCCAACTCAGCTGCTGTGTGACACCTTGGCTTGTTAATTTGTTTTCTCTTTCCTTGTTATTTTTTCCTTTTTTGGCATGTTGACACTTACCAAACTCCAAATTAGCATGCACACCTAAACAAAAGGTACAGCTTCAACTCTTCTTCTGAAATTCAGTGCTTTTAAAAAAATGTATTAGTATTTCACAATCATATGATCTATCTAATGGACCCACTCCTGCTCACACCGAAATCTGTTTCTGCAAATCAAAGATCATCCTCAATATCCAGGTTTGTATCTTTATGAAGTGAGTCTTTCTTTTCCCACACCAACAAATAATTCCAGTGACATTTCATATTGTGTGAACGGTGACAGCATGTCTGCTGGCAAATGTCATGTGATGGGAGGTGAAAGCCACGGTGCACCTGGTAGGAAGGTAATAATGTCAGGACAGCCCCTGTGGGCCGCACTTGCTGGTGGCACTTTTTAATACTGATGTGGATTTGCTCTTGTGAAAGCAGCAAACACGGGGGGGCGCCCCCTTGAGGCAAGTGAGACAGGAAGTGGACTCAAGAGGTGCGAGGACTTAAAGTGCATGAGGGGAAAGTTCCAGCTCCTCTCAGCAGTTCCAGTGAACCATCCTGCCTTCAAGAATGGAGGGGAGTAAAGAAAAAGAAGAAGCATATGAGGATGAATGGTTCAGGATAAAAAAACTAAGGAATGGAAGGAGGAAAGGATTTCTTTTTGATTTAAGTATGTCATTAAAAATGTCTTTAAAAAACATGATTTGGAGCTATGAGGGAGAGGTGTGATGCACGGAGCAGATGAAGGTCAGATTTTCTCTAGCTGACAGATGGATCTACTTTCATAAGGAGAGAAAATGTTGTTACACCTCAGTAAAAACCTACGTGAACCTTGACTGCAGCAATTGAGCAGGTGGAAGCAAAGAGGGAACGTTCTCTGAGAGGGAAGCACGTTCTCATTACAGTACTCGCATTCCCACATCGTTTGGCGTTTTGAATGTGTGTGTCTGAGGCTTAAACATTGGGGGTTGCTACTGAACGCGCCCCAAGACCTTCTCCCTCATCTCAAGAGCCTGGCTCAGTTTTCTGCATTCAAATCAGTTGGCGAAAGGGCGATCACATGTTGTAGGCCACGTAGATGGGGTCCAGTTGGTCTGCCAGGAAGGAGTCTCGCAGATGCATCCTCTGCTTCTCTCCCCTGGAGTTGATGGGAATCACCCCAGGGTCCACGATGACCACCACCCCAACGATGAGGTGGTGCTCCTCCAGGACCACGTTGGTGACGAGGGGCACCAGGTCCAAGGCCTCCTGCTCTGAACCGCTCAGCTCTGCCACCACCACCAACAGGTTGGTCCATGTAAACACGGCACTAAAGAGCGAGGAGGAGTTAAATGAAATGTTTTTTGTGTTTTGTGTGTTATGACAATAACCGGCACTAAATGAGGAAACTCACCTTTCTGCGATGCTGCGGTGGGCTCGGGACACAGACGTCTCAATGTCAATCGGGTGGTAGCGTAACCCCCTTAACTCCAACGTTTCATCAAGGGAGCCCACCACAAACAAGGCATCATGACGATCTTTTGCAGAAAAACAATACGTTTTTGATTATTAAAAGTTAACAACCTAATAGTTACTGTGTGAAACACAGATAGTGCTCATGCTGTTGTATCTAAGCCTCAAGATTTGATGAAAGAAAAAGCTAAAATCAACTGAGGTAGACTCTTCCAGACGTTCTCTCACCTCCGCTTGCATCCAGTAGCTCGGTCCTCTTGATGAAGCCCAGGTAGCCCGTCCTGGCCCACAGAGTGTGGGGCTCCCCGAAGCTGAGTCTGGTGTTGAAATGATCTGCCTGCAGGCTCTCCTCCCCATAGATGGTGTAGTAACCGCTGGCACTGTGAGCGCTGTTTACCCAGATCTGAACAAAGACGAAACAAAAAAGTGAATTTGAGGCCTGGATTATTTTTTCCTTTGTTTATTTTTTGCAACTGTGGGAACTTCAAAATCTCAGAAAACAAGTTTTTAAAGCAAATCCAAGATAAAAAAATAAATACAGTGAGAAGATTCAATAAGTTTTGCTCATCGCTTTTTGCATTTTTGCATGTGAAACCACTGAATACTCAAAACCCACCTCCCCAAGATGTGAGTCTCCCAGCGGGCCTCTGGTCTCTGGGTTTACTATGATGACCCTCACTCCAGGAAGGATCTTAAGAGAAGAACATAAAAAGAGAGTTTGGGTTTAGAGATAATAGAACCACTTCTATTACCTCTCTGAGTCTGTGGCTAGTGTGAGCATCACACAAGCTTTTTTGTTCAATAATCAATACTTACAGTGCCTGACTCCATGAGTGGAAGACTCTGTGGCGCTCCTCGTTCCACCAGCCTCACCCTGAGGGACACGGACAAAAAAAGATGGCCGGTAAATCACTGCATTTGATCTGACCGGATCGTGTGACAACTGAAGCTTTCTTTGTTTTGGTTCAATGTTTTCAGTCTCACCTGTCGTGGCGCAGCGATTTCATGTCGACATAGACTGTGGAGGGGTCTGGTCCAGCCGTGCCCTAAAGACACAAAGAGGAAAATAACCACATGAAATAGGAGAAATCAAACTTAACTTGGAGCTTTTTGACCCATTTGAACCATCGATAAGTTATTATCAATCAACAATACTCAAGGTTGGCAAGGAAAAAAACATCTCTGTAAAGTAGAAGAATGAAAATATATATAAAATCAATTTAAATTAACTGTAAACAAGTAAAACTCTTCAACTAACACACTGTAAAGTTAAACATGATCTAACACACAAGATTCAACTGAATTAGACAAAGTAAAAATGGGTGTGCTTATAAGATGATTCAGTGTGTGTCTGCGTTAAAACCAACCTGCATGCACATGGCCAGGTTGACCCTGGAGCCGAAGGCGGTGCTGACGGCGCGCGGCGACAGGCCAAGATCTTTAAAGAGCTTGGAGAAAGACTGCGTGAGAGCGAGGCGAGGGCGCTCCTCTGCTATCACCACACAGCTCCGCACACACGACAGGTTCAGACCCCGCGCCTGGAGACACACACAGCTAAAGGTTATTCACACTTATAAGAGTTAAGAGTAGACAGATTAAGATACAAAAATGAACTCAGCATTTGTGACTTTTTTTTAATCCAAAGTGCTTTGATATACCAGCAGAATAAGCAGAGGTATTAAGCTGCACTGAACCACAACAAACATTTTTATGACCTTAAAACAGATTAACTTCCACAGACTGTTAAACATTTGTTCTACAGCATGATTGGCTGAATTGTTTTGAAAGTGTTAATGTACTAAAATGTATTTTTCTATTATTTGCAAAGATACATTGTTATTATCAGAATAACATGAAAAGACAGAGCACTCATTTTAAAGGGGAACTACATGTGGCAGAAATATTTTGGATGTGTATCTGAGTGATTCTGACCTTCAGCACCTCTGTCTGGGTGCCCAGACCTTTGGTGCAGAGCTCCATGACAGAGTAGGAGCAGAAGGTGTCTCTGATCTTGTACTGACTGAGCGTGCTCAGCCACACAGGCAGTGAGCTCTCCAGCTCCAGGGGAGGGATAAGGATGGACTGGTGACCTGAGTAAACACTGCGCAAAAAAACACACTGGTTACAGCCACAACATCAACGCCGTTTACAGGAACAGCATGTTGTATAAATATAATATTCAGCCTGTCTGTTTGTGTGTGTGTGTGGGTGTGTGTGTTACCTGGAGAGGCACCACAGGACGAAGCCCAGGCCACAGTACGGGTCCAGGCAGATGGCTATTTGGCGTGAGGAGTAGAGCTCACACTGCAGCTTAATGGAGCGGCACAGAGTACTGACTGCAGCGTGAGACATCTGACAAGACACAGACATGAACTCTTACAAAATGCTTGTAAACTCTCATCAAACCTGCCTGGTGAGACAGTAAAGTTATCCTGTACAGCAAATAAAACATTCTCAAATACTGTTTATGTCTTTTTCTGAGTGTCTATAACATGTAGCTGCTGTATAAACATATCAACTTTTCTATGCTCACATTTGAAAACAGCAACAGAAATTCCATTAACTATCCTTAGAAAATTGATCACCAACTTTGATGATGAATTAAACCTTTTAGTCAGGTTTCAAGCAAAAAGGTTGTTATTACCAGTGTCTTAAATGTAAATGTCAGTCTGTAAAGTCAAACATTATGTGAAGCGACAGAGAGCTAAGCACATTCTGTGGGTCGATGGAGATTATATGTCCCTGTGACTATATTATAATGAATAATAAACTGATGGCTTCAAGTTATATATTATGCGCATGACTCGTGAGAGTAACTTACCTTAACTCCAGTCAACATGCCTGTGGTGGAAACACTGAAGTCCAGGTAGGCCAGCATTTCGGCTGTAGGGGGCTTGTAAATGTGCGGAGGCCGTTTTCTGGGGAGATCGTCTGGAAGAAGAGGTGAATGGATTTTGGTTATTTTCTCACTGGACAAAATAAATCACACACTTTCACTCTCTTACTGATAGTGTCAAGATTTGTAGAAATTCACCGCAACCTGATAATGAATCCTTTCTCTTGTTAGATGGGAGGACATTTCATTTAATAAGGAACTGTGCCTTTTTACTGCTCATTTAAAAACCTGTACATTTGTTTTCATTTCATCACACCTACATCATATGTAGAACCTCTCCACACCATTATTTTTAGAAATGGTTTCCCCAACATGTTTAAATATAGGCAAAGAGCAAACGGGACATCTAGTGGCCAGAAAGGGAACACACTTCTTTAGCCTTTACTTTCTGGCCACCCCCAGAAATGTGTCATAAAGGCAGTGAAGAAGATAAAGCCACAGAACTGTAGTAGTGCTTTAAAGCTGTTTCAATCTGAGTCCAGCACCTGTGTCGATGATGGTGGGCCACGTCTTGACGTTGACGCTGGCAGCTGCCTCCCTGGACCTGAGAATCCTCATGAGAGGCTGAGTGGTGAGGATGCAGGCTGCTTTGCTCACCTGTAACACCCCACACACACACACAAATGTAAAAAAGTTCATTCAAAAACACTAACAACGGTGTTTAAACAGTGACATCCAGCAAAATCCTCCAGTATTAAAAAAAGGCATTTAATTATTGTTTTAATTTATTGATCTGCAGGACGAAATAATTCCCTTCAGGGAAATCAGTTACTGTGGTCATCAGCAGGACTACTTCACTGAATCTGGGAGGGATTTAGTTTCTTAGTTTTGGACACTTATCCAACAGATCGCTTGAGTGGTTCAGAAAAATAAAAGGAAAGCTTAGTTTCCCTTTGATTAATTTCAAACTTAAAAGCAAAGAACTTCTCTAGCTAATTGAATATTTTGGATACTGTATGGTTTCCATTGTATGAACTAACATATCCTGACAGATAAATACAAGCAAAACTTAGATAATTTCTTTCAAAGAAAATGATCTCAACCACAAATAACATATTCTACCTGCAAGGCTATTAGTCAGTGTTTTCTCTGAGATTTAGGTGTAATGACTCTTTGAGGGGCTGTGTACAATGGAGTAAACATAAAGATA
This sequence comes from Acanthurus lineatus, assembly GCA_029814665.1. NCBI lineage: Eukaryota > Metazoa > Chordata > Actinopteri > Acanthuriformes > Acanthuridae > Acanthurus > Acanthurus lineatus. Next base: position 12,834,613 of record JAPZDV010000002.1, on the reverse strand, counting down.
GTCTGAGCACTACTTGTTATACTGAATAATTTATTCCCCATCCCAGTGTTTTGCACTCACGTCGATGATCATGCGGACAGTGGGGAGAGTAGCAGCCAGGTTCTGTGGGTGAGGCGGCCTCACGGTCACAGGGATGACCCCTGCATAAAGGCAGCCGTAGAAGGCAGCTATCAGGTCAATACCTGCAGAAATCAGAGACAGAGAAATCAGATACAATGAACAATTGTACTATTTTATTGTATGGTAAACAGAATAATGACAAAAGACGGCTGTCTATGATAAGGGGAGTGTTTGTAAGTGTGTGTTTACCTGGGGGATAAAGCAGCACCACATTGTCTCCTGTATTGAGGCCTCCTCTCTCCATCAGGGTCGCTGTGATTTTCTCTGCCCTCTTGTGCAGCTGAGCACAAGTGGCTGTACACACTGCCACCCCCTGCAGTAAAAAGATAGGAAGTACAGCTGAAGTCAAATCCAACAAAATGGATCACCATTGATGCTTTGAACAAAGGGAGCAAAAAGACAGTTATGTGTTTTTAGCGGTAGTCTGTTTCTATCATACACTGATTCTTAATATTAGCTCAAATCTTTAAGTTATCAAGTGTGCGTGTGTTTGTGTCTGTTCTACCTTGGCATTGAGCAGCACATACAGGACATGGTCCGGATCGGTTTGAGCTCTAAACTGCAGAGCTTCAGACAAGAACTGGTGCTGGTAAAGAAAGTGTGGCACAAAATAAACATCAAGGGTAGACTGGCATAATGCAAGCACTAAATAATTTAAAACGTTCAAAAAGCTGCATTAGTTGAAAATAACAGATTTCAAAATGATCAACAGATTAAAACACATAAAAACTGGCCTGCAAACAGTCAAACAAAGCTGCACATCATTCAACCAACGGCAAAAAATAAACAATCCTCTCATAGACAACAGATAATTATGTTCATTTTAAACAGACTTTTTGTGGGATTAGGAGGAACATTCAAAGGTATTCTTTGATGCATTTGACCTCTCACACAGAAACGCACAGGCACACAACAGGAGTATAAGAGTGTCCAGAGAATATTTGTTTGCCAAGTGCAGGGTCACGCTGGGACCATCTGCACCTAGTAGGGGGCAAATTGGATGCACTGTCAAAATACTAACAAGCTATGAACCTTTCACACAAAGGGGGCAAGGCAATTTTTAAAAAGCTTTGAAAAACAGGCTTCCACAGCATATTAGCACCTCAGCTTACTATTTTTGATACAAGGGGTTTTTTGAAATTTCACAGCAACTATTTAATGAATTATTAGTTTCTCAAGGAGCAATAAGCTGAGGAACTGACTCAGACTGAAAAAAACAAGGCAGGAAGAGCAAGGATGTCTTTTAAAAGGCAGAGGACAAGTGAACATTAGGCAACATATAAGGTAAAAACAACAAAAAAACAACATGACGATCTCTGGACAAACAAACGTCATATAAAGCGGTGTCACATTGCTGGCTGTGTTAAAATCACTGGTCAGAGTCATCCTTTGTGCCTCTCTCTCTCTCTCTCAGTCAGACAACAGGTCGTGCTCTGGTCAACAACCAATCAGGAGTCATATCATGCAGACCGGCTGCCCTGACAACTCATCAAGCCATGCTGCACGTGGGAGCATCACAGTGAACACAGCGAGCAGAGGTGCACATGAAAGTGTTCCTAATAAAAGTTATTGTTCAGCACAATACTTAGAATTCTACACAAATTAAAATAATTACAATAATTTAAAATGATTTATATGTAACAGTTTTAACTATTATTACAAGATAAAAGCATAATGCATCACAGTGCATGGTTACATGGTTTGCAGTTGTCAGATGTTGGAAAACTGTTTGTATTATTTCAGTGTGCACATATGACCAGCCGTTGTTAATTACCATTGCAGCTGATTTGACACCAACATAAAATATGGTGAACGATCCCTTCAAAGCAATAAAGACAAGAAACTTAAATTAACTGAGAGAAGCTGGATTAATTCACTGCTGAGCTTTTGCTTTGGCAAAGCTTGTAGGCTGCTAGCCAACATTCCTTTTAAAAGGAGACAGCAGATATAGTCTGATACTGGACCCTGATAAATGCTCTTGACTTCAGTATTTCATATATTACTCTATATTAGTTTAAGTGTGTGGACCCCTGCTGGCCAAGGAGCCTGCCTGGACAGTCTAATCTGTGCGTCAGGCCAAAGCTGTTGCTGGAGGATATCCCGGTATCACGGCTGCAAAAGCACATCTGACTGACAGAAGCAGCAGAAGCAAAGACGGGTGGGGGGCCCGGCTAGAGCCTTACCATCATGGTGGGCCACATACAGAGCTAAAGCCCAACCAGAGCAAAGCAAAGGTAGAACAACAAGAGATTTAGGATAAGACAGTAGTATCCATCAAAAGTATCGTTTTGCCTAAATAACAGTCTAAAACTAAAACATATCAGGTTCACAAAGAAGTTAAGACAATATTTGAGAAAATAAAACCATCACATATTTGGCATTTTTTCTTTGTAAACTACTTAAACACTGAATCAGTTAACAAAATGATGACTAAAAATAGCAGTAGAATAAAATTCATAGGTATAATATGTATATATATAATTTTTGACTGATTCTTTGATACAACCTTTTATAGCAAAATGTAATTACAGAGTTGAATGACACTCAAAAACAGCCGAAGAATTAATAAGTGTCAGATAATTATTGTGGGGTCGGTGAGTGTTTCATTACCTTTCTGATCAGATCTTGGTCCTCCACTACACCCAGCTCTCTGCCTATAGCCTGGGCGATCCGTTTTCCTGCCACCAAGTTGCCAACCAGCATAGAAGCAGGACCGACATCCACTGAGCAGATCAAAGACAACCCAGAGTCATAAAACCAACAACACAGATAAGATTTTAACATAAGATATCTCTGATATTTCATTCTCTGCTGTGATGTTATATAGTGAAAGTGTAAGTGTTAGTGATAGTGGTCTGAAGCGGCCTACCCGGCTGTTTCTGCCGGGGTTTGGGCAGGTTTGTAACACAGGTGTGTGGGCACATGAGGATGTTACAGGGGTGCAGGTTTCCCTCCAGAAAGTTCTGCTTGGTTTCACAGATGTGAATTCCTCCAAGGGGCGTCTTTGGGAGGGTGTTGGCTGGGACAAGTGCAAGGCAGTACAGGCCGACCTGGTGGATACTGTCGATGGCCTGAGTGGAGAATAGGAATCAGGTAATGAAGTTTAGTAACTGCAAAAATAAAAATAATATATCATTCAATATTCTTATGAGAAAAGGATGTTGAGTGTTGTTGAGTTTTCAACACTAGAAGACACAATATGACTTACCTGCAATACTCGACTCATCCACTGGAAGCTGTCCTCCTCACTGGCATCAGGCCTCTGCTCTGCCACTATCACTATCCTCTCATCATAAAACACCGTCACTGAGAACACGGCAATCCTGTATGAATGAAAACAGAGAAATAAGCACGCACACATTCCAGGCAACACACAGGGAGATAAAACAGGATGTTAAAGGGACTGTTGTTGTATATGGGCACATGCTCAGCCCTGTGTTGCCTCTGCATCCGTGCCCCCTGTTGTGAGCAATGTGAGTCTCACCTCCCCCTGTAAACTGTTTTGACAGGCTCCACAGCAAGCGCAGTGGCCACCAGGTCATCGGCATTGTGGCGGCGCCCGCTCACCATCAGCAGCCCCTCAATCTTTCCCACAACAAACACCAGGCTTCCCTGTGGAACAGACGCTTTCATTTAGCAAGGAAAACAGAGGTCTCTCTGCAATTATTTCTTCAGTCAAATTTTAGAGAGCTAACTCTTTGTTTGTATGTCTGTGTGTGTCTGAGTTTCTGTTTCTGTTTCTTACTGGTCCAACAAATCCAAGCAGACCAGTCCGAGTGAAGGGAATTTCTCCTATGGGTGCTCCAGCTTGGTTGACTGGGATGACCTACAGAGATGAGCAGAGAGATGATTGTAGTCAACTACATACAGTCCAACTGGGACGCTGCAGATGAAGGTTAAGTTTAGAGGTGGATTAATGCCCAAAAGTACATGAAAAATAATGTTTTGGATAAAAACAGTCAAGGTGATTAAGTGGGAACAGGTTCTTCGAGGCCTGAGGAAACTAACAAAATGTAACTGTGTCATAGTGACTATGGCGCCATCTAGTGGACTACTTAAATCTGTGTTGTTATTCCAACCATCCATTTTCTCAACAGGCATGTGTAGAGTAAGAATTGAACCTAAAACACTCGATAAGAAGCAGCACACATAAAATTTTTTTAGATTGAGTTTTTATTTGCATTCTGCTAAAAAAAATACATTTCTTATTTCATACCAGATATTAATTTAAATACTACATCCTTTTTCATGTTTTTCTGCTCTGGTAGATCAAGAACAATGTGGAATGGGTCATATATTAACATACCTCGAACGTGTTCTTGGTGACCCCAGGAAGGCCGTAGTACATGGTGCCTCCAGCCCGAGAGTTGATCACAATCTCTCCTATTTCATCTGTCTTACACAGCTGAGGAGGCCCGTCTGGCTTCACAATGCACATCAGAGCTGAAACCCACAAGCAGGTTACATTACGTTGACATCACACATGTTTACATACCTGAACCCATAAAGATAAGATAAAGTAAGAATGAACGATAAATTACAGCCAACAGCTAACCTCCAGGCATGATGTGGCCCACGTCCTGAACAGTGAGAGCGGAGTTCTTGTCCTCTGTGTTCACCCTGATCACCCCGTGGCTCAGCCCGCCCATGGACAGGATGGCCCGGGCTGGCAGTGGAGCTCCTCGTGCACCAGGCCTGCAGAGAAAGTAAAAAGAGAAGTGAGAGGGGCAGATGAGGAGGCAGCAGAAAGGTAACACACTGCTGAGCTCTGCTGTTGCACAAAACAAACCCTGAGTTTCAAAGTGCAGTATTTTGAAAAATTGAAATAAAAATGAACACGGTGTGGTTTGGTTTAATGTTGAGCTGATATACCCCTTCAGAGTGAAATTACTTTCAAAAATTACTTTTCATCATTTGAACTTTGTCTGAGAAATGTGTGATGTCAGGAAAATGACTAGGTCATGCAAGTTAACGTCAACACTGCAAGTTTGTCTGCTGCCTTAATTCCTTCATGCTTCTTACTTCCTCCTTCCAAATCAGGTAGTCAGTTACAAAATGGTTGTTAATAAAACAACAAACATCCCTCATTTAAAGATGCACTAAATTTTTAAGGCTAGTATTTAAAACTGCTCAAAAATTTAAATATTTCTACTGACTGCTTTTGTCAGTACAGTTGAGTGTTTCCCACAGAATGACAGGCTCATGCTTGTCACACTCTTGTGGTCTCAGGACAGCATTTGTGCACAGGGAGTAGAAATGCTCCCTCGTGAGCTTCTGCTTGCAGATACAGTTCTGTGCGCTTGTATCACGCTCACATGTGTGATTTTCATGTGCTCTACTTTCAGACTGTTTAAACGCCAAAACAATTTGTGTTTTTCAGAGAGATGACAAGAGCTCTAAAATGCACAACTTCAGATATAGAAAATCAATATGTCACCAGCTATGTTCATATTGTGATGAGCTGCCTCAAACAAATGAACGCATGGGAAAACCTGTAGTTTGGTGGCTTTGGAAAGAGCAATATAAGGCCTGTTTCTGGTTGAACAAAAAGAATCTTACTCTTCACCAAATAAGGTGTATCTCTGTAGGGATCCTTTCCATAATGTTTCAGAGAGAATAACAATCTGTCTGTCTTTGTCGGGAGCATTTGCCACTAAAGGCTACATTGCAGCTCATTCAGTTTACTCAGCATTTTGCCTAACTTTTTATACCTATTAATCATTTAGACCCAAAACTACATACAAATAGGGCCAAGGAGATTAACAATGCAAAAATTACCCTGTCAGTGACTTAGTAAAAAGAATTCTGTTCAAAAATACTCCTGTTGTTTGAAGGCAAAACTGCACTTGTTTTGAACTCCCCGGGATCAGAGCGCCTGTTCCCGGAGCGTGTGATTATGCAGATGTAGTACCTGCGTATGGCCACAGTCAGGGCCTCAGGAGAGGTGGCACATGGACAGATCACCTCAGGCTTTAGACCATGAGACTGAAACACATTCAGGAAGGCATCACACGACGACACAGACCCTGATAACAAACAGCAGATAAAAAGGTTACCAGAATAAGGCAGATGTAGTCAGAAACATGGCTGTACACTGCTGTTGTTTGAAAGAGAGCATGTTGATGCAGGAGAAGTGACTCACATGGGTTTGCTCCATCAGCAACAATTAGCATACGTATAGACGACAGGTTGGTGTCCTTCTGGTCCTTGTGGGCCATCATGGCCCAGTGGAGGTCACGGCACTTCACCAAGGCCACACGTGCTATCAAACAGAAGGGGCAATATGTTGTATGTGATGACATGCTGTATGACTAACAAACTGAATTTTCAATTTGTTCTATTAACTCTTGTGTTTCCTGCACTACTTGACTTTTGTTCAACTCTGGTTTTGTAGGTAGCCATAATGTTTACAAGTCTATATTTATTATTTGAAATAAATAATTTTTCTACCTCTTTAAATATATACATTGAGCGTAAAATAAAACATACAAATATGGAATATAAAACTAAGAACCTTTGTGAATGTGGACCCTCTGCACCCAGGACATGGGACATGCTTTCATGACGGCATATGGCACAGTGATGGTGTGAATTCTGTTCATGACACTCTGGAAAAAAATTGACATTTTGTTTAAGTTACAATGTGCCACGTCTTAATCAAAAAGGTCAACTAGTTTGCATATGCAATGCAAATCGCTGCATTCAGTCTTACCGTCAGGACACCATGCCACAAGCCCATATCCTTCTTGCAGTCCAGCACATTGACCAGTGTCTCCCCTAAGACAGAAAACACAATAAAAAACCAGCGTCAGTCTTTTTTTATGCTTAGCTAATACATATAAGTGTCTCATAAAGCATAAAAGAAACATGAGGAGCAGGAGAGCTACAAGTTGCTCTGACCTTCACAGTAGTTACAGGCCTGTGTCAGGGCCTGACAGTGGGTCAGCATGGAGATCTTGGAAACAGCAACTCCCATCACTGTCCCCTCCTTACTGGCTTTGTACTGTTTGTAAACACAAACACATAAATAATTACAAAATTGAATTGCAGCACAATTTACCTGAAAATGAAGAACCAACTTCTTTCAATACCTCAAAGGTCTCTTGTTTTAATACAAGGTCTTTTTTTATCTCACAGAGACCTTTCTCAATAAATGGTGAATGAGAAAGAATTAATGAATGAAATGATGAAACCAATAAAATTAAAGGAAATTAGAAGTTGTTTATTTGAATGGCTTTAAAACACAGAAATTTTATCCTGGAGTTTTTTTTAGGTTCAGATGATACAAAAATGCTAAGTTACACTGTGGCTCAAGAATTTAAGAAAGTCACTTGTATTGAGGAGCTAAAGTGTTTTAAGAATTATTTTTGACCAGTAAAGCAATCTAAACATGATAACCACCAGTCTGATGACCAAAGTAGAAATGCTAAGTGTGACTTTATGTAACAGAGCGTACCTCTATGTAGGCCGTGTCTGTGTTGGCAGTGGGGATGTGAGGCTGCCAGTCTTTCGAAGGTTTGGTCAGGTACTTGGTGTCTGTCACTACCCATTTCATTCGTGGCCATCCTGTTTAACATGATGAAAGTGACACAGAGAAACAAACAGAAATATCTTAGCTGACAAGGCAAACAGAAGTTGCGTATGGGTTGACTAATTCAGAGTTGCACTACACGGGCAATGTTCACCTGACAAGGGCCAGTGAACATCACTCTGTTTATTCCATTTAATGAGCCTCTCTAATGGCTCCCACAGAGACTGAGAAAGAGACTGAGAATGACTGCTGCTGAGCAAGCAGCATTTAGGCTGACTGACCTTTGAACTGGACGATCTCTCCATTTTGTGTCTTGGGCAGCCCTTTGAGACACACCTCACTGGTCAGTGCCAGACTAACACCACAGCTGCCCAATAGGAAGCCAATCTGCTGGCTGCCTGCATCCTACAGAGAGAGACAAGGGTCAAGAGACTTTTGACATGTAAGGAGAGGCCAGAAAGCAAAATACAATTAAACCACACATGCACTCCAACTGTCAATGTGTTGATTAGAATAAATCCATATTTTTCCATTGGGCTATGAGGTATTTTATAAATGCTATATACACAGTGACGATCAGAAGCACATAAATGATATTAAATGGCTTTGTTCTTTCATAAAATAGCTGACAAATAAAAAATATTGCCCATGTATAACTGACCTAGTATGCTGTTTAGTAAGTACCCGGCTATGAGCCGTCTGAACTCAGAGAAATCTCAACTCATGCGTGAACCTTTATAAAGAATTATATCTGAGCTTATATATTTCAGTCATCAAGGAATTCATTTGACAACAGTGAAAACATTACCTGTCTTGACAGCGGTACCTCAATGGGCACAGGGATGACCTCAGCTAACAGGCAGCCATAGAAAGCCACCCAGAACATGCCGGGGTCACTGTTTGGATACACCAACGCCACCTAAGAGACAGAAAGCTCATTTTTCCTGTCATGTTCCTTTACACTTTACACACTGAGTGGTGACTGACAGATTCTTACCCGATCTCCAGGTTGTAGGACAGGTTCTGTCTTTGTGCCCAGTTTATTCAGCAGTGTATAGGCCAGTTTCAGACTGCGACTCCAGAGTTTGCCTTCAGAGAACAAAACCAAATGATGACTTTGTTGTCCATATTTGAATGTTGTGTAACTGATCCAGGACAGTTAAACATCACAACCCACTATAGCTCCATGTGTAGGTGTTATTCTGCTCCGGCCAACAAATACTTAGTAAGTGGAGGCAGTTCATATGTAAAAAAAAAAAAAAGATCTCACATTTACATTTGGTGGATAAAATAGCATGAAATTCAATAAGTGCTGTGTATCCTCTGCATTAACATGTCTATGAGATTAAGAGTTGCTCACCATATGTGAGTGTGTAGAGGGGTTTGCCGGTGATGTCCAGAGCAGTGAGGGCGGGGCTCTTGGCCTGAGTAGCCCCCCAGCGAGCCAGGGCAGCTTGCAGGGCAGGAGGCCAGTTACTGACCACTCCAAGGGGCTCCCCCTTTACTGGTATGATTTGACGTCCCTCTGGCTTGGGGGTGTTGGGGTCTGGCTGAGGCACTGAACAACAAGAGAGGCACAGGTGAGAGTGGTGGTAGGAGATGATTGGACAGTCAGGGCCCTAACACACCACAATGGCTGCCCATGGATTAGTGTCAGGGCATCGGTGAGCATCTGTGGCACTAGTTTTTGCAACGTGTCCCATACTTATAGCAGTAGTCAGCCCTAGTTGGAAGCTTTTCAGCTAACTGAACATATTATATTGATGTCAGAGCCCACTGGGGAGAGAATTCACTTTAAACTTAATCGGCGCATCAGTGCATAAGAAGAGAAACTGAAGTGAAGAAAAGCAAAGGGAAGACACTAAAGGCTTTTTCAATTTTTTAATTTGATCATTACAATACACAAATGTTTCCTCAATAATACACTCATCTGGAATTGAGAAACTGAAGACCAGCTAATCAAAATGATTCAGGGGAGGCCAGTTTAGTGTGTAAATGGCGGGCAAAAATTATATATGTGTATGTGTTATATATGTGTATATATTATAAGTGTTTAGAATGTTTGGACATTAAGTAAGTTCTTCAGAAGCCATTTAATGACCAACAAGGTTTCCATGCAAAATTAACACCAGATCTCACTGCTTTTTGCAAAACTGTAAATAAATTCATGTGGGACATATTTTTTTCCCACTGAGATTCCATTAACAATATATGAACAATACTTCTTAGGAAAATATTTGCAAATGCTATGTCAACAGCTATAAGTGATTAAAAAAAAATTTAAATAACAAAATACCAACCATAATTTTAATAAAGTCAATCATATATCAAATTGTGAGATAATGTTTACTGGAATGTGTGGGGTGATGAAATATATGCATGATGAGTGTGCTAATGTAAATGACTGACATCTTATTTCTGTGACAAAACAAAGAAAAACAGAACATTGCTGCTTAATGCACACTGTCTCTCACCTTCAACAATCTCCTCAGAGTCATCAACGAAGAATTCACTGAGTGGTGGTCTCTTCGGACGCTTGAGTGTGTTTAACAGCTGCTGGATCTTTGTTGACACTCTGCTGCTGACAGGCACGCCTGGACAAACACCAAGAACAGCCGCTGTCACAAACATATGCAAACAAACAACCAACCAAGAGACACGTGCACACCCACACATGCATTTCTATTCAAACACAAAGCTCTACTTCATCACACACACTCTCTCACAGGCAGGACCCTACACACTAGCACACAGTCAGGATCAGAATCAGCAGCAGGAAAATTTCAAAGGGGAAATTGGTACTTGAGAGGACACAGATTGGACGATCTTTAAGAAAACAACTATTCGAGGTTGTCTACGTCTAAACCTATGACACGAGACGAACATAAAGATAGACAGACAGACACCAGGTTGGAAAGCAAGCTGATATGGGCTTCTTCTTCTGCATCCCTCCCCTTCCCCAGTATCGATTTTTATTACCTTTTCTTTTTCCTTTTTTAAATGAATGGCAAGACAGGGACAGGATTAATGGACCCAAAAGAAAGAACACAGAATATCATCATGTCATTAGCAGCATTCTCCAATCAGTGATGTGAGGATGATGTTGAAGATGAATCTGGCTTTTCATGGGCAGATTGTTTATTGATTTGAACCTATTTCAATCAGCTTAGTCACTGCATACGGTCAATGCAAAACAGAAAATGTCACTCAATTGCTGCGATTAGAACATGCAAATTGTTAAACCTCCAGGAGACAGTAACCAAAATTTAAAGATATGACATAAAAGAATAGAAAAAAATGTGCCTTTTCTCTCCATTTAGCAGAAATATACCCCCTGTTAAAAACACTTGTACCACCACTGGACACTTTTTAAACATCTTGGCCTGTGTGACTGTGGGTGTACCGTCAGCTGTATCCAGCATGCTGGAGCGACTCTGTCCGCGGCTCATGCCCCTGACTGCTGGAGGCAGGTCCACCCGGGACCCTCTCTCCTGGGGAGTGGAGGATGTCACATCTGGAGGGACACTGTTTTCTAGGGAAAGAGAGCACCATGAATTAGAACAACAGTAAACCATCACTGTTATGTATCCTTTGGTACTAGAGCTTTATTTGTCAATGAGGTTTACCTATGCGTGTGTGGGCCAGAACGTCAGCCAACACAGAAGCAGCAGGTTGGAGCTGGGGCTGGGTCTTGGGCTCTCCATGGGAGAGGGTGGAGGACGCAGACGAGGATGTGGATGAGCTTTGGACGGAGCGGTTGATCCAGTAATCAGGGCTCTGCAGACTCTGGGCTAACACTGCACTAAGAGCTGCCTTTCTGCGCAGTGAGCCCTCATCCTCTGATGCAGAAGATGTGTCTGACAGAAAGAAGAAAACCCGATGTTACAGACGTTTCTTTCATTTTTCACCCCCAAAGGACACACTTACAATCTTGCTTGTCCTCCCTAAATGAGGCATCAAATGGTTTCTGATTCAAAAGCAGGTTCCATTATTATTACACTCACCATCTACCCTGAGTGTGACAAATCTAGTTTACCTGGAGGTGTGCAGGTATCTATGGGAGACTGGACAAAGGCTGAGCGTCGTTTGGTTGGCATCGGCAGTGCCATCTTCTCCTCTTTGTGTTTAGCCAGTGCTGCCTGCACAGCCTCTGTGTGGATGTCTACATAAGAAAGAATAAAGTGAGAGAAACAAATAAGCAAAGTGTCAGGAAAAAAGAGAATAGAATAAACTAAAAAGTAAGCTGACAGATGGATATTTGTTACTGCTACATGGAATTTGTTCAATGTGGCTTAATGTTTGTTTAAATGTTTTAATGTGGTAGCTTTAAGTGTGTTTTGATGCATTACCTGATCTGTAGCGCTCGTCCCTGGCCCCTCCACTGCGGTGAGCACGGTGGTGTTTGGCGGCAGAAGATGTGGAGGGGCCCGGGGCCTCAGGGCTGGGGCTGGGGTCAGCACTGTGGCCCGGAGAAAGCTGCACATCTGGCAGAGACAGGTCTGCATCCATAGAACAGAAGCAGGCATGTGTTTGGTCAATAAAAACACTGCAGGGCAACATTAACAAACTACAAACATGAGCTTTGGGAAAGTTACACACACTTGCTTGCTGTATAATGCCATGGCAGCTACATAAAGTGTATGTATTAATATTACATGATATTACATGATATTCCCAAAAGCTATCTAAATTTAGCCTCACTGCCAAGCCACTGAGCATGACGTGAAATAAGGACATGCGCCTGACTGATGCAACTTATCTCGTTAACGTAGTACATGAAACTAGGCTAGATTTGAGCACATATATTTTTAGTCAACTGTCCTCTCCTCCCACAGGGCCTGGGAAACAGAGCCTCTGAGGAGATGATAATTTAGAGGGATTAGGAGGACCGAGGAGACGGGAGTAGGAGCAGGAGGTGGCCTTTGGAGCTTCAAGCCTCCTAATAACCGCTTTAACATCCAGAGCAAGCTGCCAAACCCAATAACAAGGGAATTTACATTCTTAAATATTAAAAAAATATTTATTTGAAATTCCTATTTTTTCTTTTCTTTTCAATTTCCTGGTGCTCAAGTCAAAACAGGCCATGGTTAAACTAGCAGGGAGGAAAGTTAAGCATTCGACTTTTTAATTTAACCTGCAGTGACACATCAGGAAAAAGTTTTTCATGTCAGTGCTAATATGGTGCAATTTTTTCCTGAGGAAACGCCACACCCTCGTGTGAGTCAGCTGACTGAAAAAACATGAGCAGATCAGCTTACCAACGAGGACAGAGGTGACTGCCTCTTTGTAGTACAGTGGAAATTCTGAAACTTCCCTTTTCCTCTTTCTAACCCCACAGTGGTTTAAGCTACTTGCTCTCTCGTGCTTGTGTCCGCAGTACAAACACCCAGTGGTTTTGTTATTCTAGGGATTTGCAACAGTGCCGCAGTTATTAGGGAAGTTGTTAGATGTCTCGGTGTATTATGTTATGACATGTGCAATTCTCCCTTTGGCCACTAGAGTGCCATAGAAAGCTAGAAATTCTTTTGGACAACTTGGACAAAAAGAATTACAGTCACACAGGACAGTGAGTGATGTGTTTTTATTTATTAAGTTGAAAAACAGTTCACAGTTAAAGTTGCATTCATATTGTTGTGTTTTTCTAAGTAATTTATTCTACAGATGGGACAGAATCATGAGCTGATATGCAATTTCTAGTAATGACCTGAGTACTTCAAGTTTCCACATTTTAGAGTTACCAGCATCTAGAACGCTGTATGTTTGGCTACACATATGCAGGAAAGAGACAACTGGGGCTTAGAATTGAAATGTTACACGGTACAAGTAGGGTGAAAGTGTAGGTCTTACTTGGCAAACGTTGGAGGTAGGAGGCCAGCAGCTTGGCTTTCTTCTTCTCATATCCCTTCTGCGTTATGTCACCTAGGAGAGAGGACAGCGACACCACACCGTTATGTTAGTCATGAATATCACACAAACACCAGTCAACTGTGCACACAAACCAACACACAAACCAGATAAAGTACACATGACACTCCTTTGACACAAACAAACACGCAGCCTCTGCTTTAGCTGACACATTTGCAGGGGTTGAGTCATAATATTAATCCTCTTTAAACCAAATCTACTGAACTCCACATGTTGCAGCTCAGTCCATTTACAACTAGGCAAGGAGATAACACCATTGTTTGGCCTCACATTAGCCCCGGTGAACCAACATGATGAGTGCACAAAAACCTCCTCTGGGCTACGAAACCCAAATATGATTAAGGCAACTCGCAGATAACTGCACCAGGCGGAGAACAATGGTGAAAGTGAAGGCTATCTGGAACAGTTGGTGGAGTATGCAGAGCAAAAAGGAAGCCATGTGAGCCAGTTTCACATGGGACTCAACAATTTATCTTCTACACCCCCCTCTTTCCCACTGTACACCCAGCCCCACCCCTTCCCTTCCTCATTCGGCCTTGGACTGGCAGTAGTCCGACTGCTTACAGGGTTTGTTGGAGAGTAACAGAGGCGAGACAAAGTCCACTTGAACTGGGACCCCAAAACACACAGCCTGCCTTTGCAGCAAACACGCATGCAAGACACACCCGACTCCAGTTAACTAACACATACACACGCTTCCCCTGTACACACAAACGATCCCACTACTGCTAATTCTCTGTTATTCCCCTTCCTCTGTGTCCAGGGATAACACCGTATGCTATGTCAAGTGCAACGTGCCAAAGGACTGCTTAGCCTCAATCCCAACACCTCCTCCACACTCCAACCGGTGACAACAAGTCGCCTACTAAAAGGAGGAGAAAAGAAAGAGGTGGTGGGGGGGGGGAGGTTTGATGGTGTGAATACATGGTAAAAGTCACGGGCATAAGCATTTAGGGAACAGCAGTCCAATGTGTGTATGAAACTATGATAGAATGTAAATGAGAAGAGAGAGGGGGAGCCAAAGTTCAACAGCAGTTTAGAGAGAGTGGTGGGCTGGATGTTGGGTGGGGAGTCTCAGATTTTGTGTGTTATGTCTTAAAACTTTCTCACTCGATGATCACTATCCACTGGCATGTGCCTGTAAAAACAACAGAATCAGAGAGGAAGTTCGACTTAGGACTGGGCATGTAAATGACCAGTATGGGTTGTATTTTTGGAGTGTGTAGATTGCTGATCCATCCCGTGCAGAAAACTCATAAAGGTTTCACAACACTGTGAAATCTTAAGAAACAGGGGAGAGGGAGGGAGCAGAGGAGTGTACAAAATTTGCAGAGACAAGAAAAACTGCAAATAAAGTCAGAGAGACAGTTTTCAGAGAGAGGGAGTGTGCGATAGAGTGCAGAGCTCTCTGTCATTTGCTGCCTCAAAAAAGTTCAAATGAGGCGGCCAGCGCTCAGCTTTGACTTCATGCCTGGGTACACACACTGGCCTGAAATCAACTTAGGATGAAAAACACAGCAGCACATGCGCGTTACATTCTCCTTGCCTTTGTTTTTCCTTCTATTAGGCACATCACAGGCCTGTTTATGTAGAGGAAAACCCTCACAGACAGACATGCAAGCGCAGCAATCAGCAGCAAATTGATTGTAGTGGACTGGAGCTTCATTGTTGTTGGAGACAGGGTTCTGTCATGCCTAGTGCTGGTGTCCGAGTGGTGCCCGGAGAGAGGAAGAGAGGGATGGAAAGATTGAGGGGAGGGCAGTCATTAACACAGACAGAGGAGAGTCTGTGTTGGTGTTGGGACATAACAACAGGCGTGGACTGGCACGACCATGATGGCTCTGTGGCTGGCAGTGGACTGAGAGACACTGAGGGCTCTGGGCTGAAAGAGTAACTGTGACAGCTGCTTCAAAACAGAGGAAAAGCTGTACATTTTAAGAGCAAGAGTGCAGTGTTTTGAGTGTGAGCATTAGCAAAACAGTACAGTGAGTGTGTGTGCGTCTATGTGTGTGTAATCTGAGGTCAGGGGACAGGATATGAGCGTTACCCCGCCCTGCGCATTGCCTGCCAAAATCGTCTCCCTGTGTCTCCCTGAAAGAGGAATGTGCTGATTGGAGAGCACCATACTAACAGAGAGGGCCAACTGGACAGCAGAGTTAGCTCATTGGCCAAAAAGTCCCCAGAGGCCCAGGAAGTGAATGTATCTGTCTGTGTGTGTGTATGATTGTGTGTGTGTACACAGCTGGTGCAGGTTAACGGGTCCTACAGCACACAAAGGAATGCATGCTGACTTAGCTTAGAGCAGAGTGGGCATTGCATGCCTTCACTGTGAGATGTGTGTCAGTGTGTCAATTTATGACAGGGTGTGTTTGGATGTCAAAGTATATGCTGTACATGCCCAACACAGTCTGGTGGAAAGAGTGTAAAACAATCAGATGCATAAATTCAGTGACAAAGGTCATGTAATTTCTGTGAGCAATCATCATAATCTTTTCCCAAGTCATCCAGGCTTTCTAAGTTTGTTTTTTTCAAGCTGGTTGTGTAAACAGGACGAGCAACGTGCTTCAGAGCTCATTCAAGACAAGATGACAGTGACCTTTGTGACTCTGCCCTATAAACTGCCACTGTTGACCTCTGACCCCAGGACGAGTCAGGAAAAGGGGCTGATCTTCTCATGGCGGGATCACAGAAGGGACAGACAATCACACACAAACAGCATTCCCAGTCACGTCGATAATTATAGCAAGCCGAAGTGCATTCAAACATAAAGGGATTTTACAGTACAAGTCATGCATCCAAGCATTAGTGACCACTTTAGTTTTAATCTGTGCTGGCATTCTGCTGCCTGATCCAGCAAGAGAGCCTTTTGTTTGTTTAATCTTTGAGATTATCACTTTAAACTGTGTTATAACAGCTATTCACATGTCATGCTCTGACTCAAGCTTATAGGTGACACAAATCAAAACTTTGCCTTAAAGAGCAGTTTTCCAGGCCTCCAAATTCTTAAAATCTTTCAAAATGGATAAAACTAACTGACACCAAAATGAAGTCCTATGCCCACATCATGATGATTTCTGTCATAAAATGTGAACATTTAAATCTTAATGGGAGGAAGCTATGAAGTAGACTTCTACCTCTTGTATCGTTCTTCAGGATTGGTCTGATAACCCACTAAATTCAGATTATGGTTTACATGAGAGTGATCCAAGAAAAACATGAGTTATCCAGATGCTGCAGTAACTAAACATTAATGCCTTCATAGTTATTTCTAAGGGTTTTTCCAAGCAGCTGAAACGATGAGTCATCTAACTGGAGCTGACACTTGTTTCTTAGGTCACTAATAACAATGAACGAAGTATTTGGTTCCTCAGACAAATCCTGAAGAGGCACATTAATACCACATCAATGGTGAATAAATGATGAGTAATGAACAACGGCATGAGAACAGCACACACTCAAGAAAGGGCTGGGAAACAACAGCCGAGGTAAGATCACACTGTTTTTGTGTGTGTGTGTGTGTGTGTGTGTGTGTGTGTGTGTGTGTCTGTGTTTGTGTGGTGGGGAGAGTTTACACAATGAAACCTGAATGAACTGGGTCAAATCCTTACCAGAAGCTTCTAAAATATTAGGCACTACTTCAGGTCATTCAGCAGCGAGTAAAATCAATATGAGAGTAAGAAGAGGACTTGAAAGGACTTTTAATCAGCTAGTCTTGATAACCAGGAGTTTAAGTCAAGTTGCTGCTTTCAGGAAAGAGTTTAATAAAAGTCAAAAAACAAAGCCAGTGTTCACCCCAGCTATTCTTTGAACTAGAGCAAGTTACACCTGCTGCCAAATTCTACACTGTGATGTTTTGGGGTTTTTTTTAATTTTTAACTGCTGGCTTGCGAAAAACTTTTGTAAATTTTGGAAAAAGCTTTTCTCTGTCAGAGAGGCTTAGTGAAGCACTTATTAATGCCAAGATTTTTATCTGTTTTGTGGTGAGAGCACATTTTACCAAATGAAAAGCTAAGTGCGAAAGGGATTTTAGATCGTAGATTATGATATTTAATGGTGCCGTAAATTGCTGTTATGTGAAAATTGCATTTTTGGCTACAGTCTCATTAGTTGTAATATCATTATAGCCAATAAATACAGTCAATAATGTGAAGCCAAATTACTTTCACTGACATCAAAAACACAACATCTACAAACTGTGATAGTCAGTGGTGACATCCACCTTTAAGGTTTTCTGTGATCTGCGAATAAATACAGAAAAGAAGAACAAGAGGAAGAAGAAAAAAAACAACAAGATGGAGAAGAAGAAAAGGCACAGCACACTGTTTTTCCGGTTATAATGTAAAACTCCTGCACCTTGTAGTCACACAGTGCAGACTAAGGAGTCAAAATGTCTTCACCAGTTTGGATGTTACTTTCAGTTTCAGAGGAAGACATCATGATTGTAATTTGCAATAAATGCCAAGGTCACAGAGGGAGGGCAAAGTAGTGAAGCCAGCTAGATTTTGTTAGATCTGAGCTATGGATCATTAAATTAGCCAAAGCCTTTCTAACTCTCAAATGGGCTAAAATAACAAAAAACAAAACAAAACAAAACAAAAAACAGGTTATACACTTCTTTCTAAAATATAAAAATGTAACACTGTTGGTTGTCTTGTCTTTAATCCTACAAGCAATGAAAAGCAGGTTATTATTGGTTATCAGTTGTGCAACAAAATCCAGACCCTACGTCATTACTGAAAGTATATAGAAAGCTCCCTGGGTAATAGATGAAAATGGCAGTATAGGAACATGGGATCAGATGAGGAAAACCCATCCCAGCACAAGCAAACTGTAGCAAAGTAATAAAACAAGGAGCCAGCACAGTTTCAAAGTGTATTATTAACAGTCAGAGGTCACTCCTGGGCTAATGTCTCCTTTGTAAGACAGAATGATGAGCCAATAAGTGATGCTAGCAGTCAGGAGAGAGTCCACACACACCAACACATACGGAGTGAACAATCAGATCAGCTCCAGTGAAGTACAGTGCAGTATGTATGTGTGGTTTGGGGTACTGACTGAATCACCTGATTAGCCTCTCAGCTTTCCTCGACACTAAAATCCTGTCAGAACAGGTTTTATCAATTTCCAAGTTAAATGAACAACAGGCAGTGAGTCAGTTTTTCACTTCTCTGGAAACAACACTGATGTCATCTCTTTAAAATATGGTTTGTGTTGTTTTTTTTCTTTTGATGTTGCAAAATGAACGCACCATACAGACCCGTTGGACCCTTTTACTAACACATACGTATTTAGTCCCCCCACTGCTATAGCTCTGTAATTACAGGCAGATTAGTCTGGTAGCATCAGCTGTGGGAGGAAGTGACATGACCATTTCAGCCACCCACAGTTTCCTCTTGCCTCACAGTATCGGTTCCTCACCCTGCATGCAAACAGGCACATGTCACAGGATGCACACGTCTGTACACAAACTGGCATACTCCAGTGATTTACTACCTAAGTTATAAGGAGAGTGGTAAATAAAACCTTGCTCTCACATTGTGAGAATCATCACGTTTTTGGCTCTGTCCTAATCTGTAATCTGAGATTACATCTAACCTAACAGATTATATTGCTTCGTCTGTACAGATAGATGGCAAAAATGTCTGTACTGAGGCTAGCCTCCAAGCCTGCAGTGTGGGACTGTCTTCAAACCCTGTGAGGTCATGGTCAGGCTTCTAGCCAGCCATACTGGTTCAAGCTGCATAAAAACTGTCTTTGTTTATCCATTGTTTATTGTCTGCGATAAATGTGATGCGATCATACAATACTCTTACAATTTAATATCACCAGATATGGACATCAAGAAAAGAGAGACAATCTTCTGTAGGGACTCAGTGAGAACATGACAGCAAGGGGACGCACATAGCACAAACAAAAATGCACACAGATAACCAAACATTTACATGTAAATACGCATATAAACACAAGGGCTTAGAGAGGAACTAACGTCACCCGCAGCATCTTATTTATAGAGACTCTGAGCAGAAACATAAAAACAACAGGCAGATTGTGCTGAGAACTTCAGTAAACAGAACTCAGCAGGAAACGCAAATAAATGAGTCTGACACCATTAATGGAGCCTAATGGTGGTTATTTAAATTAGATGTTAGGAAC
>JAPZDV010000002.1:12786244-12814784 GCA_029814665.1 Acanthurus lineatus | reverse complement strand
GGTTATTTAAATTAGATGTTAGGAACTAATTTACATCTTTCATGCTCTGAACTGGTAGTAGATACAAAAGAAAAAAGGATGTATACTCTGAATGGAAATTACTCTGTTTGTGTTGTTCCTTATTTTGCCTTTATGATACTTAAACCAGAGCTGAAATAAGTAACATACTAACAGATTAGTCACATAGGAGAAAATAAATAGAGACTATTATGAAAATTGCTTGTTCAAGCAGATAAACCGAGAGGATGTACTTCTTCTTTATCTAACAGTAAACTTTCAGGTAGTTATCACTAGTTAAGGTGTGAACACAGCATTTAAACAAAAACATCGACTGTCTTTTAAACTTTCTGTTTGTTGTCATCCTTACATAATCGTCACTGGATTTTACAATATCTGCAAATATTTTTGGGACATCTCTTTATTTTTTCTATCCAACACTTGTAGAAGACTTATGAATGTAATATGCCTTAAGAAAATTTTATTTTACAATAAGTAGAAAATTATGCAAATCAAATACAGTACAAGTTTGAGTAATAAGGCCCTGAAAGTTACAAATTAACTGAATAAGCATCCACACCCTTTTCATTTCTCGGATCCAAGTCTAACGGTACTTGTTCTCAGTGTATTCACAGCTAAGTTAAGCTACTATAGCAATACGTTCTCACTGAGGGAGTATTTTGTTCATGTCTGGAAAGTGACAGAAACATTTGTACAAAAGGCCTTCCACCTCCAGGACCAATGTTTTCCACTCCAAAAGCAGGCCTCAAATTCCCTTGGGAGCCAGCTAGTCCATGTGGGGGTTTTCAGACAGACAGGGAGGATGAAGAGATCTCTGGATGGATGAAGAAATCTGCCGGCCAGCTGAGAATAAGGCAGGGGGAGTGCAATGTATCTTGACAGAATCTCCATTGCAAACAGAGATTTAGTTTGTGTTTGGCTGCTTCGAGAGCGGGATCACTGTCAAAACGTGATTAGAGCAGGGCCAGGCAAAGTAGGGTTAGTTGTCTTTTATCATTGCAATCCCCTGCAACATTTTTTGCACACTTTTTTTTCCATCTAACCTTTTAATCAGAATCTACAGCAAGATGATAAATACGCTCATACTATGGGGACAACACTGTTCAAGCCCCTATAAAATTGAGTTTTAGCCATAATAAAGTAGTGAAATGACTAAATTAGTGTATAGCAAATACAGAATGAGTTTAATTCTATTTAACAACATAAAAAATGTTATTCATTCTTTCCTCAGAATGACTTAAAGTACCTGATAAAGCAGCTGGCATTTACAGTATGTCATGAATTTGACCAAGACAACATGTTTTGTTTCAATCTTGTGAGATATTGTGACCTGTACTGACATCAGAAGAACATCTTTTTGTTTTAGTGATACATGATGATTCATCTTAATGATTCACATTACTGAAGCTATTGGCTAAGGCTTATTTCATCACTGTTTATTTGTTGCTTGGCAGCCATTTTATACACCAAGTTGGTTTGACAGATTATATTGGAGCTCCAACAAAAACAAAAGAGGAACACGCTGAGCACTCTGTGAGCTGCATGACAGCACAGAACATTTCAAGCGGAAAATTCTTATGTGGTCTTACAGTTTATGATTAAAGCTGTGTGACATCTGCACTCGCCAATACAGAGGAAATGGGTGTAGATACTGTACTTAAAGGGAGTGAACAGCACACAGGGTGTAATGAAAGGAGTTAGTGGTTTTTAAAAGTAAAAGTGAAACCATGTAGAACTGGTCCAGGTGGCTGTAAGTACCAAGGTTTCTGCTGGTTCAACAAGTTAAGACTTTTAAAAACCCTAAAAAAAAAAAAAAAAATCATAATCAATACCTTTTTATAATTATATCACATCCATACTGGCAGAAAAGTCTAAAGAACGTAAAGGAAAATCGTAGCCCCAGAATTACCTGCTAATTTAATGTACTTGTCAACTAAACGTCCCGTTCTCAGGCCAGATCTGGCTGAACTTGTACTTAACTATATTAGATGAGATCGGTTAAAGGAAACAACTTATTACTTCTGGAAGTAGCTATTTTTGGGTGAAAGGAGACGCCCACACACCAAAACACTACACACTTGCAAGGTGTGCTCAGTTGGGTATTCAGTGGTTGTTGGTTTCATGTTGGGTTTGTTTGATAGTTTTGTTCCGTTGTGACCAATACAGGTTTTTCCCCACAAAACATTTAACAAGTGAGACTTGACTTAAAGCAACTTTATGAAAGTAATTTTACCTTCATAATCAAATCAGTTTGCAGTCAAGTTGCTGTTAATTTATATTAAAAACATTTTAGAGACTAAAATTCAGATTATTGGATTCAAGACGCTTTGACTTTTTTAAGGACCTGAAGAAACCCTGAATGGTCTTTAGAGTTACTGCGTTAGTACACCAAATATGAGGAAATCACATATTTCCTCAGCTAAGCCTTACTATAAATACCTTCATTATTATCTAATACATGCACATGTGACAAATCCACTCACACACACATAAACTTGTTAACAAGTTTTTTAATTCAGTCATCCATGATTTAAACACCTTATCATTTCAGAAAATCATTCCTTCCTGTTTGAGAATAAAAACACTTAAGCCCAATTGTGTTGGTGCTATTAAGATCTAAATCAGACTAGATGGTCGGCATCCTGAAGTTATTTTTGAAATGGAAAATCAAACTAATTTTCCTTCCAAGCTTTTAAAGCATTCACCTTCTGTTTAAGTGCAGAGAGTTGCCCTACTTCCTCCATTACTTCTATTACATTATGCATATTATATTGGCAGAGACAGCACTCGAGCCAGCTTTGTGGGCACAGTGATGGTTCGAGCTGGGGATTTTTAGCTGAGGACAGTTACAGTAATGACAGCTAATTTCCACTTTGGTCTAACTGAAAAAATGGAGTCAAGAAGAAAGTATTTACACCAACCCAACCAACTTGTTTTTTTAGACTCCATAAGCCATATCACAGATTACTGACCTCAGTAACCTTCCATCAAAATGACACTCCTCTCCCTTATCTATGCCTCTGTTAACATACTTCCTAACATACTCACCCCCCCCAATTATGTTCACAGCATTTCCTTGAGGACATTAACATGCCTTTTATAGTCTACAATCCTGGCAGTGACAAGCTACTTTATGGTAAAAGTCAAAGCATATCACTACATCAGAGTGTTAAGACTGGTGGACAGCTGTAGCTCGTTTACTGCTGAGTCAGATAACTGATGTCACACAGGCACAACAAGTGGGTTGCATGTTTGTAAGCAAAGGTTACTGCAGTTTACTCTCCAGTCAGGCTGCCCTAAAGCCCACCACAACCACAATTGGCGGTTGCTAACTGGCTAGCTGTTTGTGGCATTGGGTGCACAGGTGTGTGAGACCATGTAAAGTGAGAGGAAAAATCCTTGTTTCATTTCAGTCAGATTACCTGGCTACCCTGCCACGTGCTGCATTATCTGTCCCCTACAGCCACTGCATGATAACTGCTTGAAAAAAAAAGTGATGTATGAGGGCTATCACACCATTTTGATAAATTATTGACGGATTCTTATCAGGAGACATTTTAACTTGTCATAAAAGTTAAGCACAGGTGTAATTAATTAGATTAACTTCACACGTGCTGTAATCACTGTATTCAGTTTACATTACAGTTTCAGGGTGTCAAAGGTATGAGAAGGCTGACAAATCCAAATGATTTCCTGGCATTCTGTGTTACACTGTGCCAGAATTAGGACTGATTGAAATTCTGGGGTAGTTTATTCAAACTAAAAACATGGCTGTCACAGCAACCCAAACATGCATCAAACATTTTAGTTGCAGTGACTCTAACAGCCATATGGAAGATTTCAATAGTTATAGGACATTTTACTGGTAAAGTTTAGCAAAATGTGTAACATTACAAAAATCTTCTGACAGGATAAAATCTGTGCAGTGCAGACTAATTACAGATCTCAGTTCTTCTGCTAACCAGTCTGTCAGGCTCAGGGTAGTTTCCTTGGGCAAATGAGCCACATTCTCTTCTCAATGCTTAATTTATAACATTGTCAGCAAACCATAAATTATATGCCGTGTTTTTCTTTGTCTGTGCCACTGGACAGCAGGTGTCTCTGACTTCTGCCTTACAATGAATGCATTCTCTTTGTCCTCAGTTAGCCTTGTGGCGCAGGAGCTAGCTTTTTTAGGCCTAAAGTAACTCCTTTTTTTTTTAAAACTGTGTTACACTCATCTAAGAGCAAAAATTATGATTAGTTGAACAGTTCAGACAAGTCTGAATCATTTTCTTGAAACTACACCCTGGTAATTTTTATGTTGTAACATGTCACAGCTTACTGGGAACAGTGCTATCGTTAAGTTAATAGTAACAACTGTGACAGGTTCACATGTCTGCTAAAATAAAGGCCGCAACATAAAGTGACCCACCTGAGGTTGTCTGTGTCTTCCTCATCTAGTGTTAGTGCATTTAGTGCATTATTTTAACAGTGTAACTAGGTCAGTGGGTTGTCTCTGATCTAATTTAGCTCACCATAAAGAAAAGGTAAAAACAAAGCAGAGACTTATTCAGTCAGAGGCATCCTGGCCAATTCATTGCATGACAGACCAGTGTTTCGGCATAGCTGGGTAACTAGAGTGCATTGAGCGGTAAAGGTGAGTGAGAGGCATCCAGTTTCACTGTGTCAATGGTATAGTTAAGAGATACAGGGGTTTAGAGGATGAGACAGACCTGAGGTCCGCTGTTTTCATGTTCTCTTTACATGATGCGCCAGATGGAACTTTACACAGAACCACCTGAAGAGTCTCCCTTAGAAACTGTTTGGAGAAGAGTAAACAATAGTTGACAGGCAATTGGATGAACCATCAGTCTATCACCATCTATCACGGGCTAACTTCAACCAATCAGATTAACAAACTAAATGACAGAACCAAAGCCAGTTAAGAGAGGAGTAAAAACGTCTTTTCTTTTGAGAAAAGCCTTGCATGCTGTTCTCTGCTCTTCTTGACTAAAAATTGAAAAATCTGTTGTTAGCAGTTTTACAGGAAGCTGCTGGAAGGAAGTAGCGTCCAGTTTCCAATATATAAATTATACGGTATTGATTCAATAGCAAAGACACTTGTACATTATTGCCAAACATGTTTCCTAAAACCTGAGCATAACTTAATAATATCTCAGTGTTTTATTTCTTGATCACATTTGCACAAAAGATGCTTCTTGACTCTGCTTAATTGCTTGTGGATGATGTGTTAAAAGAGGACATTAATGTAGAAGGAGGAATGTTAACCAGGCAGCTGACTCATTAAATCAATATTATAAGCTCATAACAAGCAATGAGTGGCCTTTGAGATACACTCACATCCCGGGTGTTTAGTCTACAGCTGAAATTGAAGCTGCGCAGGCTTTATTGCCTACGTTCCACTCTGCGGACAGCTCATGGTCCTGACCTCCCACTAACAACTGCTCATAGCCATTTAACAGCCTGTCATCGAGATGAGAATCTATCATTGGTCTGAAAATGATCTCTATGAATTTGTAGGATGATCAAATAGGTGCAACTCTAGAGTAAAGGAAGTGTAATGGGCTAAAAAATAGGTTAAACAACTGCCTGTCAAGCTGTAAAGTACACACATATTTGCATCAGCAACAACATTTTACCTCACGTGGAATTGAAGGTGTGGGGTTACAGGGGAAGTTATAGTGAGACAATGAAGCAACAAGCTACTCGCTACAACACAGGTAGGTAGGGGCTTAGATGAAAGTGTAGCAACTAAAAGAAAGATGAGAGACTTAATAGTGCAGCAATTAAAACTGGTATGATCCTAATGCAACTTACAGTAACAACTTCCTCATCAGTGCCAGTACGTTTGAAAACCACACAGCCAGAGATAAGCCACCAAAAACTGATCTCATCTGAAAATACCTGTAAAGTGGTTATGCTTACTAATGTGCACATGGTTTTGAGTATTATGAGAAAGTTAAGTTGGATAATCTTAGGATATAACTTTAGCTCTTGTGGCTGTTTCACCACAGTCAACTGACTGTGATAACATTCAGAAAACAGTCATCAGTGTGTCATCACTGTCGGTGGGAGCATGTCGCACGACGCGAACCTGCTGCTGAATGAGGGCCTCCTACTGATACAGGAGTGTGAGAAATACCCCGTTGATATGCTGTCACTACTCTCAGTGGTAAGTGGCACATCTGAAGCTCCAAAAACTATCTCAGAGTTAATTAAATCCGAGCATTACAAAAATCTAGTCCAATATTCATTACAGACATTACAACACAGATCAGACTTAGCGGCCAGTGACTGTCAAAAAATTAACCTTGTGTTTCCATTCAATTTAATTAACATAAAAGATGTGGTCCTGTATCAGCATAGAAGCCTGTGCTATTGACAGTGAAAGGATTAAGAGGTGGAGGCCCCACCCATTTGATGTGTTTTCATGGCCTTTGTTTTACCTCTTTCTCTGGGGAGTTGAATTAAAGGGGTCCATGACTACAAGCCAAGCTCTAGCACAATGTGTTGTGAGGGGCCAAGAGGGGAGATACACATCAGCCTGTTGAGGGGTTTCCTGAGGACTTCTACTCACAGGATTTTTTCGATAACCCTTTGGCAAATGCAACGCTTAAGTGCTACAGAAATGAAAAGAAAAACAACAACCCAATGAGTGAGTGGCAGAGAAAGTATTTGACCTTTTGGAAACTTTCATTGTACATTATAGAACCAGACTGCTCTACCTCTGAGCTCTGGTTTCCCATCAGCCCTTCCTGTGACGCAGGCCTGCACTTTCATATATAGAAACTGACCAGCTGCTGAAAAAGTACCATGTGTTTTCCACACTCTCTTCAAAGGCTGCAGTGATCAGCTGTGGCTGATCAGCTGAAGAGCCCAAGTGTGTATGTGTGTGTTTGTGTATGTGTGTGTTTGTGTATGTGTGAGTGTGAGAGTGTGTGTGTGTGTGCGTGCGTGTGCCTGTTCGTATGAGAGTAAGGAATAAGGAGATAAAGAGAGAGAACGAGTCACAAAAGTCCTCAAATTTTAAACTCAAAAATTACACTGAAGCAGTCTTTCAGATGAAAAAGGAGAAGGGAAAAACAGTGCAGTCAAAGAACAAAATATGAGAAATGTCCCTTTAGCCCCCACGTCTGAGATAATTGTGTCAAAAAGGGACCTTACCATTTTGATTCTCCATCAAACTATGTTGACACTGACAGAAACAGTTTTGAACACTTGCTGACAGCTAACTAACCACCCAACCTGCAAAATGACATTAGTGGATGGACGTGACTATCATAGATACTTGTTTCCTTGTTTGTTCAGCAAGCAAGGTTGCAAAATAAGTTGTCATACTAGTGGATAAGAAGCTAAATTAATACTTAAAGCAATGTTTTCTGTAGCTAACACTTGGTGTGCTGCTGTCAGGCTTGTCAGTACGTCAAATATTTTGACTGACTGTACAAAGATTTAATCCATTTAAGCAAATCTATTTAATGGCACACCTACTAACATATTCACAGACAGTGGGTGCCTTCATGACACTAACAAATAGAAAATGTGACCTATTTTGTGTTATTCCATCATGATTTGTTCAGTGAAGCTTTGACATAAAAGATTAGAAGACACTCTGACACTAACAAGTCAGGCGCCACAGGCTGTTATTGAAAAGTCAAATCTGAATGTCAACCAATAAGAAAACCTCAACCAAGTAAAGGGAAAACAGTGAATTTGGTAGTGTCTTGCATCACAACAGCTGCTGCTGAGGTCTGCTATGATATTTACATTGACACAATAATGTAGAGATGACAGTTGGTGTTTTCACAAAATGGTAACAGCATGAGATGTTTTGATTTATAATCATTGGTAATGTGAATATAATGACTGAGTGTGCAAAGGCAAATATTAAAACAGCTGGAACAGTCTGATAAGTCAGAAAATTACATAACTTCAGTATTATGTTGCCTTTAAAATAAGAAAAAGAGAAACACTTGAACCTTACAATGATATTCAAAAACTAACACGGTAGACATAATATGGATACACTGCCAAGCCAAAATTAGACACACCCACACATAAGGTTGTAAATACTCCCTGCTTGCACCTGCATCAACAAATGATAATAAAATGACTTTGACGACAAATAAAGCTTACATATATCAAAGTACTTATGTAAGTTTTCATGAGATGTTGGTATAAAGTGTAGCTGCCTGCAATGTAGGAAATCACTCTGGAGTGTTTCAGCAATAATAATAATAACAATAATGTGCAGGTAACAGGCTGCAAACATGCAAAATCATTGGTATGATGCTTTTACAATTAGCATACCTGAAGAAACTTTCTCCATGGGTCAACAGGGGGATAACTGGCCTGAGATGGGTAGCTCTCAACAGACAGTTGTATTTCACACACAACCTGTGGCTAACAGTGACCAACACACAGATGCCAACTGGCCAGCTGATTGGATGTCAAAGTGTTTGCTGCTGGCTGTTGTTTACTAGCCAGGAACATTAGCCTCAGCTAAAAAACACACACAATTAGGACTGACTCCTAAGGACTTTTAGAGGGTGGCCTCCACTGCAATAATGGTGAAGCTTTTGTGTCAAAGAGATGCTTGTTTTCTCCTCCTCAGGCATGAAAGCGAATTTGTCTTGCCAGCCAGGTCTATTTATATTCACAAGAGCATTCTTCAGCATTAGCACAGTCACATGGCCAGTCCAGCAGTGGATATGGCCCAGCAATACATTGAAGGGGCTCTGCATCAGCTCCCATAGTCTAAGACCAAGAAACAAAACCAGACTTGAATTCTGTCTTGCCACTGATGAGTTCATCATGTAGCCTCTAAGATATAAATCAAATCAGTCAACTTTGTCTGGTGTGTCATAGCCTGCGCCCCTGGTTAAAAGACTGTAGGCAAATGCACACAGGTGGGAAGATTGTGCAATGCAACGTCAAGGAGGTGCTTCACCGTCACCTTCTGCCTTGTTGAGATTACAGGTTGGTCAAAGGGGGAATGAAGGTGGGTGTTGTGCAGACAAGGAGAGAAAGGGTCTGGTATCCCTATTTATTCCTCCCTAATGTTGAGTCATTGGTAGCATCACGCCTATCAACACAGTAAACAGCCCAGTGAGACAGGAAGCTGAAACCGGTTTTCTCACTTCATGACGGATGGATGTGCCCTGAAGAGGACACGCCCAATTGCAGTGACTCATGGTTTTACAACAAGCAGGACACTGATGTGTTTCTGCAAACTGTGGGATACATAAGTAGGCTACATTTCACATGAATGGGTAAATGTTATTGTTAACTTTAGTGTGAAGACCATAGGGAATCTCTCTATTAACTTGCCTTCCTTCACAGGAAGGTCAGAGCACAAGGTCAGACACAAAATAGCACAATTTTAGTTTCGCTCAAGGGTATCTGTGAAAAGTGGACGCTTGCTAGCACAGGTGCTTAACCAAGGTCCTTAATGGCACTCTAAACACCCTATTTCACTATCATGGCTTCCATGTGTAATCTAAAACTTGCACAGCAGAGAAATACATAGGTACTGTAAGTAAAACTAGACATTATTGCAATATGATGATCATATATCATTTTCTGGGGGTCTTTTATTGTGAAAATATGATCATGTTGTGTTATTTACCTAATTATTTTGTTTTCTGCATTATTGCCTGTAGGCAAAATTCATTTAAAAGTAAAATAAATCATTATAAAGGTTTTTAAGTTTTGTCAGATGTACTGAAAGTACAGTGGAAGACACATTAGATCCTAGACCAATAAGCCAAATGTTTTACATGTAATTCTGCATACATTTATCACACTGTGATTTTGTGCTCTATTGCAACAGCAACAGGTGAAAAACAAACAAATAAAAAAATACACAAAAAGAAACTTGTTGGTATTTCTTAAAACAAATCACAATCCAGGATGCAGCAACAGTGATTCTGTAAGCAGTGTCACACAGATATCAAAAGAGGAGGAGAAGACTGACTGAAATAGTCACACCATGGCAGGTTAAAACCCACAATCTACACTTGATGACTCATAATAATTACAACGTAATGTTATCAGTGCAAGAAAAAACAACTCTTACTCATGTTTGTTGTTTTCTGCCATATGACCCAGCCCTACCTGACATTACATGTGAGCTTGTTCAACAAGTTAAGCATCTTCCACTGTTTACCACACCAGAGATGTGCAGGTCTGGAGGGCTGATGAGTGGGATGTCAATATATCTCCTGGCACTAACTTAAAGGAGTCAGACTGGCTTGTTTTTTTCTATGCATGCCTCAACTTCTACCTTGAGAGAATTACAGAGTCACGCTCACTAACCACACACGCCAGCACACCCACCCACACCCACACCACTCCATAAGGGTGTCCTGGTATCTAATGAGAACATTTTAATATTTTAGCATACAACAGGTCTGGAGGAAAAGGGACTGAAGCCATCATTAACTATTCACAGTATAACAGTATTATCACACATGCACACACACTTTTGGATGTGCAAACATACACACAGTGACACACATTAAGAAAAACCTTTGCCAAGACTACCCAACCATCTGCTTGGACCTAAGGCCTTGGCTCTGAAACTATGTGAAAGATGATTTGTGCTTTTTGGATTCTGAGAAAACTGGGCTCTAACAGAAGCATATACTACCAAAATATCTCTATAGACAAAGGGAACTCTTTAGGCATTTAAGTTGTAAAAATACTCAAGAGGTTTGACTCAATATATTTACTGTTTACTTTTTTACATGTCATTTTGAACACTGTAAACAGCATCATGGGAAGCAGTTGAGTGATCGTAATTATATTTGTGATGTCCCTTGTTTATGTTGGTTGGTCCGCTTGTTTCTAGACTCTCTGGAGCAGTCTAAATAAATAAATTAATAAATGGTCAATAAAAAATCTAAAAGGACAAATAATTTTTAACTGTAAGACCATCAAAGAGGTTATGTTGTGATTATTATAACGATATAAATTCTGAACATATTGCCCACTAGGACAAGTGCGCTAACATTTGGTAGAGCTGTTAATAAAACATGTATCAGGCCTGCAAGAGACAAAAGCTGTGAAACGATTTGAATTTGGGAAGAGACATCAGCTTTACAATTGTGTGAGAAGCCTTATTCCTCTTTTTGTTCACCAGCACAGACCTCCACGTGAAAAAACGAGAGAGCGCCACATGAGCTTCCGTTCAAGGAAGCTCTCTTAAAATAAGCTCTTTGCCTGTCTATTTTCAAAAACAACAGTTTGCTGCATATTCCATTCATAAATAATGCAGGCAGAGAAGAGAAATATTTTCATAGACCTCCTTCCCATTCGGGAGGAGAGTCTTCCTCAAGGATCTGTTAGGCTTTGCTCTGCGTGCTGACACTAATGTCTGATACAGATTGGGTCCATATCAGTGCCGTCATCCGCTGCTGAAGGCCGTTACTCTTTATAAAACAATGAGTCCAGCCTGGTTCTGCTGCATCTGAATGCTGACCGCCTGGTTAACTAGATGATTGGCCTAGAAACAAAGCAACTGGCAATAATCTGGACTCTCTGTCTCCACATACTGATCATGAATGCAAACAGGGAGTAAAACTTTATGTCTATACACATACATGAGTTTGGGTACCTCATGCATGAGAAAGTACCGCCAAGTTAAAAAACTTCAGAATCACCCTGAGATGAAATGCCAATGATTTCATATTGTATTTAAATGTCAAACCAGCCAGCTAGCAATGGACAAACGAAAAATTTATCTGAGTGGAATTTTGCCTGACTCAGCAACAATAGCTTTCTGTGCGACATGATTGACAATCGGTGGGGGAAATCAACCAGGTAGGCCAATTAGAGGGAACAGCCTGACATGATCCTTTGCTCCTGGCCCAGCTGAGAGATGACAGGAAGAGAGGGGTGGACCACACCCATCAGTAGTACACACTACACGTCATCTCCTCAAATATGACCAGTCACCAGCCCCTCCTTTCTCTTCCTATGGAGGCAGCTCATTCCAACATGCACACAAAGGCTGGGTTTAGCTGAATGGCCTAAATGGCAGCAGAGCTCCTGGCCACGGTGGCTCAGACCAGCTGAATGGTCCTCATTGTGTCCCCATGGTCACAGGGGGCTAGCAGAAATGGGTGGTTTTTAAGAGGCCATTTGGCAGGCTTGTGTTCTTATCCGAGCAACGCAGGAACAGGCATTTCCATTTGGTTCAGAGGAGGGCTTGTTATGGACTCAAGATAAATAGACTATAAGTTGATGACATGCTGCATGCATGCAGTCACAAAGGGGTCTGCTGAATTAGATTAACATTAGATGAACATATACCTAGAATACTGCATTACATTACATGCTAACATTCAAATATTTAGCCCCCATGGCTGGCTGAGACAATATTTATTCCTTCTTTTGTAACCACTATATTCATTGGCTATGTAGTCAGAAAAGCAACATGTTGCAGAAAACATACAATGACTTAACATGGCTAATAAGTTTGTTTCTTGTGTAAGTAGTTGTGTTCAGTATCCAACTTTCATTGTGAGTTTCTCACAAGAACTTGGATGCAACAACAAGGAAGAGACTCTAGATCAGTTCCTGATTGAAACTATGTTACCTTGGATAACTGACCAAAAATAAAGGTGGGATGTTCACTTTCTATTTACATATCTATCTACCTTTTTACCTACATATCTATCTACCTTACTGTCTCTCTAAACACAAACAAAGACATAATATATTCAAACATCAAACAACATCAAAAACCATTAATCACAGCTCTCGGATATATATATGACAAAATTACGAAATACTGGCTGATCTACAAATGAGTAACAGACTCAGCTCTTTAAATAACAGCGATTCAACAAATTTATTGAGTTTCCTTTCAGTATTGGCTGGTTTGAGCAACACAGACCAACAACAGTTACAACTCAATACTCATTTAACAGTAATAAACTTGTGTAACGCATTTTCATTTTTTTTATTGAATTATGTATTATAACTGTCAATAAAAAGGAAATGAACTTGCCTAGGTCTTTAATAGTAGCATGTACCTTTTAGAGACTTATTAAGTGCATGACTGAAATGATTGAACAGTATTTGTATCAAGAGTCTAAAATGTATATGAATACTGGTGTGAGCCACACATGTGAGGGAAAATATTAATATATGTTATCAGTTTCAAACACTATATCAAAACCCCAAAATAATTAAATGTCAATCAGTGTGGATAAGCAGACAGTTAGCAGTCACTAGACAGGTTGACTGGATTCAGTCACCACTGCTGGAAGAATGTCACCTAGGTGCCATGAAGCAGGGGATGGGGTGGGGGTACTGTCATGGACGTGACAGTGCGTGTCAATGGGTGTGTAGCAGGAAAGGAGTGAGCAGCTGCTCTGGGGGAGGGGACTGACTCACAATAAACTTCGGATGATTGTATGGTTGAGATATTTGTAAACTACAACAAGAAAACACATTCAGAACCCACCTACATCCACAAGAGCAGAACAAACATGCACATGGATGCATGCACCTGACACAGATCTCACAGGGTAGGGTAACGCACAATGAGCAGCACAGGTGGGTAAACCTATAATTCGAATAATAGCGGGTTTACACAGGTGAGAACGGCCCTGTACACATCTTGTTGATCACTCCAATAGACGTCACTGAGGTCATATACTACGTTGGATAATTACTGGCAGTCATTCATAACAGACTATATCTTCAAATGACACCAGGGCAGCTGATGACTGTAGGTCCTGTCATTTCACCTCAAGACTTGTCACAATGACTCACTTCAATAAAACATTTTACAGCTGAAACGTAAAAGACAGACGCCACGTACGAGGTTTGTATGATGTCAGACTAGAAGGCGTGTGGTCACAGATGAATCCAAGTCCAACCATATGAAGGAGTAAAACAAAGGTGACAGGAAAAGGGTCAAAACCCGATAGCTAGACCTTGCCTCTGGGCATCCCAATCTGTCAAACAGCTACACATACACACACACACCCATACTGAGCTATGGCTTAGACATTCAATTTACACAGCAAATGACGAGATTTGGCAAAGACACGTGTCTTTAAATCGACATTTTGCTTTATGTGTGATAAAGGAGACACGAAGAATGGATGAAAGCCTTCCCTTCCTCCTGCTGCTTGTCATGCACTGCTAGCTCGTGTGCCCACGTCCTGTATTAGCACAAAATTAGCTAATAAGGTGGCATAGCTTGCGAGCCGGTAAGCTCTCATTCAATTTATTATAAGCGGAAAGTCGGATTTGGAAGAGGGAAACTACTGGTTCAATCGATGCTGGGTTAGTCCAGACTAACTGAGACACATAGCTAGCTAGAAAATCTGCTAAAGCATCTCCCCCCATCAGCCCATCAGCCCCCTCCCCTTCTTTACCTTCAGACAGCTCCAGATCCAACTCCGCCAATTGGTCTCTAACCTCTTTTGGCAGGGCGGACAAATCCACGCCGCGGTCTGCCATGACTTCGCCGATAAACACGAATGCAGTTTAGTCAGAAAGAAACCAGGCTGTTGTGAAGAAATGTACAAAAATAAAAATAAAACGCCCTCCCTCAAGACACAAAACAAGCATCAGAGTGGGAGAGACAGTCCATCCGCACGGCTGGCCCCTCCGCCATAATGGGAAAAACTCACCAACGGCAACGAGCGGTCACGTGACTGCATTTACCTCGCCTGTACGTTGATTCACTGCGTCCCGGCCGAGAGGCACGCCGAAACTGTTGCGCCCCCTGGCGTCTAACTGACAAAAACACATATATTTTACTTTCAAGCTAGAAGATAGCCCTGTACATTTTCATCATGTCTTTTTCTTGCAAAACACACGCATTAAAATTCCAGTGCAGCCTTCAGGGAATCCCACTGACTTTATTACGTGACAAGATGAAAGTGTGTGTAAGGATTTTTCACAAAGACACCCAAAGCCTAACTGCAGCTGGCAGAAAGTACCAGATATCCTACTTAAGATTAGGAACTGGGCAAAGCAGGCAGTTCCTCAGGGGCAAAAGTCCAAGGGTCATTGTCTGGTCATTTGATGGACTGCACATAAATGTGGAAACAAATCTGAGCCTACACAAGTTATTATACTTATTTACACACATTAAAACTGGGGCAGATCCACGCCTGTGGAGGAGAAGGCCCACTAGTTTCTGGGGCAAATAACAGATAATAAAAGTGGCATGTGTGGAGTCATTGGCTCTAAGGGTGATTTTCTTGATTGTTTGAACCATAAAATGTCATAAAATAATGAAGAAGGTCTATCATAAGTAAATAATTGAGGCAATGTTTTCAAGTGTCCTACTTTTGTTTCAAATAGTCTAAATACCAATATTTAATCAAACCTAACTAAAATATAAAACTGTTCATTCACTTATATAATTTCTTAGTGGTAACGCATAGGGACAAGAATCTTTATTTTTGTCATTATCTCATATTGTAAACTGGTAATACATAAAGCTTATTTCTTGTAAATGATTAATCATTTAGCATGTTGAATAATAGCCAGCCTTTAAATATTCATTGATTATTGTTCCAGTAGATTGGTACACATATAGCAATAGCAACATGCCACTCATAGTCTAAGATGCACAGTGAGAGTGCATTGTATACAATGACAATTAATAGAATAGGAGCTTTGTATGAGCCTCAAGTTCATTTTTGGATAAAAAGTTATTCCAAGGTGAAGCAGTGATTTTGAATTGTAACTTGGCTCGTGTGAATACTTGTTCAGAACACTACTATGCACATTACTCAAGGTCAGCTTCAAAGGGCCAATGTGGCATCCTCACTGCAATCATTATAAAAATAAATATATCTTTCCAACCACTCTCTCTGCAATTAAGGGCAGCTTACAAAAAGTCACAATCATGTTTTTCTTACGAGAATCACGGACATTGTCTCAGAAGGAGAACAAGCTTCAAAGCAAGCTTACATACCGTAACAGTGTAATTGTAGGCTACTATGTCACTTTCTGTCTTTCCAAACATACTTGAGCTCAGTATAAAAACATGAACTTAACAGCAGGGCTGTAGCAAAGGTTTTAGAAATACTGAGGTCATGAATCCAGCCTCATAATGCAAACTGCAGTTCAGAAAATCACACCAAAGAGAAGACAAACAAATAACAAATTAAATAATTTATAGAAGTTATATATTCGACTATATCTTCTGTTAATGTTATTTCAAAACTAGAAGGTCAAATGGCTGTTCGGGGAAGAGATGAATTCAAAAATATAGTGTGTAAAAAAAGAATACAATCAGTCTATAAAGCACTCAGCATGCGTACGTTTAAAACTGTAGAACATAACCACAGGATGCTACATGCCCCAATGTCCAGGAAAAATACAGAGGACAAGGCCTCAGTGCCCTCAAATGTAGCTCCAGCCCTGCTTACTTATAATTAGTGAACTTGTAACTTATCATTAGTTAATTTTGGCCCTCTCTCACTAACAACACAACTGACCAAAGGGAGAGAGAACACTGGGTGCAGACAACTATTAAAAGAGCAGACAGTA
This sequence comes from Acanthurus lineatus, assembly GCA_029814665.1. NCBI lineage: Eukaryota > Metazoa > Chordata > Actinopteri > Acanthuriformes > Acanthuridae > Acanthurus > Acanthurus lineatus. Next base: position 12,798,233 of record JAPZDV010000002.1, on the reverse strand, counting down.
CAATGTCCTTACAAGCAGTGTTTTCTCAATACACCGCCTTTCAGACCACATTTTACCAAACTTTAAGTCTCTGGTTATTTAAGGTCACAGCAAATGTACAGGAAACATCTTTCTAAGCAAAAGACTAACAGACAAAAGAATTATAAGCATTTGTTAAGATGTAGTTTCTTTAATTAAAACTGCAGCACTGTAAGTGTTCATAGTATTCCACTTGGACATGCATGGAAAAGTAAATATATTCATATAGTACAGATATGTACAGTACAAGGACATTTTTTTGAAATTATCAGTCCAACAATGGGAGTGTGAGAAACCATTAATACACTATGTGCAACTCTCACATTGTTGCATTTTTTCATAAATTTGCTCTTTCACAACAATTCCAAGAAAAATTTATATGCCAAAGGCTGTCATGACGATTGTTAGTTGACCAATTAAAAAAAATAAGTTAGACAAGGGCAGTCAGGAGACATCACCAAATTCATCTTCAAAGATGTAACAGACAGGGATATAATCTCTTTTTTGACAAACGACTAATGGTATTTTAATTTAAAGAAAAAGAACAAACACAAAAGAAATCTGTGTTAAAGAAAATTAGTCTCTATGTTTATCAGCACAATTAAAACTTTATGACAAAAGGTTGTACTGTGCTGAAAATAGCACACAAAGGAAAATAAGAAATGACAGTAAAGGTGCCAATGACATGATTTACATGAAAACATGAAAGCTAAATAATGTTTGAATGTTTCATTTCATATGAACAATCGTCTATAAGGGACTGCCAGCCAAATATAGTGCCAGCTCCAAAGTACAGCAAAATGCCGAAGGGGTCTCCATTGGGACTGCAGGACAACAGGTTCAGTCAAAGGTGAAAGGGATTAAAGTTGCTGAAAAAATCCCATTCATGTGTACAGTACAGATTAGAGAATATATCATAAAAAAGAATCTGATATCTTTGAAAATGACCAAAACAACTGCAAAAACTTAAATGAACAGAATACAAATCAACAATAAACTTGCATTACTTTAGTGCATAAAGACATGCCCTTGTGTTAATGGACAGATATCTTGTTTTTGAAATATCACATCTTGCAAATATATGCTCATATCAGACGTAAGAGGGTAAAAAATATACAGGAAAAATCAAAAAAAGCGAACAACTTGTTTAGCTGTTTATGTAAAAATATAATGATATTTTCTGTGGGACTTTCCAAAAAACTGGATCCATTCAGAAACAGTCACAAAACACCTTTACTTCTTCCTACCTCAAAGTTTTTATCAGCGAAGATGTCTTTGCCATGTCTCTCCACCAGATGACAGACAAGTGTTGTATTATTTTTTGTGACTGAGAGACTATGAAGAACCAATAACCTACCCGTAAATCTTTGTTTCTTATTGGTTCTTGGATACATTTCTAAGGCTCAATTTTTTTCTCAAGAGCAAATCGGTGTAGTTTGTTTAAGTAGGGATATCGGAGGCACCAATGTGAACTTAAGGCAAAATTATCAGACATTGTGTGTGCAACTGTGTGAACCAAGCGAGTGCAAGTAACAAGCAGTGAGTTACTGTCGATTGTGTTGCTGTGACCTCTGGATCACAAAAATAACAGTCAGACTGTTTACTTCCTGTCCCAGAACAAGTACCAGGTGGTCTTTGGAGTTCCAGAGATTTCATTTGTTGTCAATATGGCTTCCTTTAGGTTTGGTAAAGAGCAAAGAGACTAAGGGGTTCATCGCACTTCCAACGAGCAGCAAGGATGTGCAACCATCCTGAGAAGTGTGAAAATAACAGTTACAGTAAGTCCAGAGCCCACACAGAGAGACACAGTCACTAGAACAGTTTCATATAAAATGGGAAAGGCATCCACTTACATACCAATAAACAGCAAAACTGCATGTTTAAAAGGGGAAAAGCGAGGAGGAGTGGAGAGGTTGAATTCCCTTCAGGTCAGTAAAAGCTATTGCTCAAACAAAAGTATTTTTACTGTAAAACAATGTCAATCCAATGTATTTTGGTTCTGCGGACTAATCTTGGAGGATGTGCCAATTAATTAAAAAAATATAGCTGCACATACTGTATTGAGAACATAACACCCTAATAGAAAAAGTCACATGCGAACAATCCAGCTATTAATGTATCAAATCAGAAGTGGGTAAACTGCTATGTTCTGCTGTACATAAATATATACACACAGAGCCAATCACACACACAGTTAATCGATTTATCCTAAAGGGGTGTAAATGAGGTAAGTTTTTTTCGGGTCCGTGTTGGGATCACCTCCAGGTGGAACCATTTACAAAAGGGTTTGAGTGAATATTTGAGATCTGAGTCACTGACGTCTAGACAACTACTGCATCTTTGGAGACAGGGATGTATAGGGACGTGTGCTGTGACAGCATGTGTGGGTGTGTGCATGGCTAAGAAGTCAAGGAGCTTAAGGCACTATTCCCTGCTGAAAACAGTGTAAGCCCTGTGTGTTGTTTGGTATCTGATTTGATCAAGAACATTTATGCAACACCTGTGTGTTGGAAACTGTGCACATGTATGGTGCGTGGTTCATTACGGCAGTACACTGAGAGCGATGCAGTCCTACAGACCGTTAAAGAGTCGTTACAACTGAGGGTGGGGAGAGATTAGCGGGGAAGCACAGTGGGGAAAGGAGGATGGGAGTTTGGAGTCCAGCCCCTGTAGTCTATGGCAAAGTGAACTGGAAGCTCTCTAAAAAGTCTCAGTCCATTCCCAGAAGGCTGCTGCTAAGCTCCAGGCCACAGCATGATGGCTCTACAGGAGGGTCAGAGAGAGCAGAGGAGCACAGCGAAGGTGGAAGAGGATTTAGAAATTTGGACTCTAGACTGGGGAAGTTTGGAGGAAGGGGCTGGGTCCACTGCTCTTTTTTACCCCTGGGTGATGAGTGTGAGCCAATTCTGGGCCGTGGTGGCATCGCTCATCATCTGGCAGCAGATTGAGACTGTGCAGCCATGATAATATGAGAGGATCCGCTCTCAGCTCTCTGCTGCTGGCCCATTCCTGCCAGCACAGACATAGCCATGGCCTCAGCTGCTGCCCTTGAGCTCAGGCCGTTTTGCCCCACAGAGGGGCTGGGCGCCAGAGAGCTGTGCTGGATCACCGGGGCAGGGGAGCCTGTTGGCTCTGAGGTGTCTTTCATGCTCTCTTCTGCAGCTGTATGAAGACGAAAAAACAAAAAAATGACAAAATGAAGATTTAGACCTGAAACTGATAAAAGCCTTTCACTGTTAACCTTGGACACTCTACACCAGCTTTGCTCTAAAGACACGCATCGTATTTGTTGTTTAGAAGTTGGTTAACATCATCTCAATTCTGTCCTAAATAATTATGAGAAAGAAAATAACATAATTGGTCACCAGGTGAGTGATATGGCATAATTATAAGAGTCTCACCTAAGTAGGCAGTCTTCTTTTGTAGGGTGGTCACAGGACAGTCCTTGTGGGCCAGCAGCAGCTGCTTCAAATGAGCCACCTCGTTTCGCAACATCGACACCTCATTCTGGGGATCACAAAAAAGGACAGAAAACACTTTATAATTCAAAAGAAATTTCATATCATAGTTAGACATACAGTATATCCTCCCAAAAACATCAACTAACTCAACATAGAAAGACCATACACACTTTTTTCCCCAAGTGATTTCTTGTGTTTTTTCAATAAGAAATGCTTAAAAAGGGTTAAAAAGCCTGACTTCCTCTGCAGTACAGCTGGCAGTGGAAAAGTGGTCATGCAGTATAAAAATAATCTTAAACCACCAAATAGCACAATAAAGATGTGAAATATGTTGTAAAAGTTGCATTGTTAAGTTCTGTAACCTCACCCGTTTTTGAAATTTAAAAAAAACTGCGCTTATCTGGAAAACACCTCACAAACTTCCCTTTTAGTTGAAAGCCTGTCAAGTGGATGCAGTCAGTATGAAGCCTCCCACAGGACATGTTTCCTCCCGGCCCACCCACTCCAAGCCCACTTACCGACAGTGAGACGTTCAAGGTGCAGAGCTCCTCAGCCTTCTTCTCCAGGGAACTGACCCACAGTTTGCGTTTCTGCCTGCAGCGTGATGCTGCAGCCCGATTCCTCTCAAGGAAACGCTGCCTTCGCTCATCTGGGTCATCATCTACCGTCCGCCGCCGACGCCCACCTGTAGGCTGTGCTGGAGATACCTAGAGGGAGAACAGAGGAAAGGGTGAGAAGGAAACAGACAGACAAGGGAGGGGAGCAGAGCGGAAGAAAGATGAGAGAAAAATGGGAAGTTTGAGTCATAGTTTCATTATTTCAGTCATAGCACATTATAGTCATCTCACTACAAGAAGTACGAAAGCCCCAGTTTTCTGTAACTGAAACAGGTGACCTTTCGTGTATCAAACATAGTTTAGCTCTGTTACTTTTGGTCATTTCTTAGATTTTCCAAATTAAATTGACACTGTTATGGGAAGTCATGTTACAGTCTGGTCCAAAACTATAGACAACACAGTGTACCTGAGGTTGTGCAGGTGATGGAGCATCTGGCTGTTGGACAAGCAGCTGGCTCTGCTCTGCCTTCTGAGGTACCATGGGGCTGCTACCCATGGCCATGACCCCCATGCTGTGTCCTGACGGGCTCTGCTGGGACAGTGCAGCCTTCAGACGCTGCAAATGAGCAATGATAAGACTGACATCAGCTCAAAGCAACTGTATAAAGAGTGTAACATGAGTTTAAAGGAAGAGGCTTTACTACTGCAAAAGATGTCTAAGCATTGAAATGGCAAAGCAAGTAATGACACAAGGGGTCGTATTAAAATGCGGAGGCACTCCATTTTTATTATTTCGGTTTTCATTTTAACATCACCCCCGCACTATAGAGAACTCTATCTGTACTGAGCTGACTTCATAATAACCCATCAACTCATTTACAGAATCAGCAGCAACTTTGCCTAAATCGTACATATTAATTTGATAAAAGCTGATTTATTTAACAAATGTTACAAAAATATTTGTGCTTCTTTATGTATTTGCAGACAGACTGTTTAGTATGCATATTTTACATGCATGCAAGAAATATGTTTTGTGCAACAACATGACCAAAAGCATCAGGTTGTGCAATCCTTTGCCTTAGGAAAACATATCTTGTATAAATTTTAAAGGTTCTCTAATTTTGCAGAGATCTTTGTCCATGCTGAACTGACACTGTCACACAATTCTAGCTTGTTTCAGCAGCATATTCATGTGACATCCTGTTCTGTCTAAACCCTCTTGTATTGGTTTCAGCTCTGCAGGCTTTGAAGCTGATGTGAGACTACTAAAGTTTAATGGTCATGGAACAATTTTACAGAGAAGTTGTTGATGATGTGCAACTCTACACCTGTCAGTGATAATACAAAATGATGTGGACTAATAAGTGTCAGTAATCTTAGTATTCTGCTCAATAATCATTGTCATCCAATGTTTCACTTCAATTAATGCATGAGATCCTTACAAAGAGCACTGGGTGTACCTGTATGTATAATAAATTTGGTACAACTTCTGTTGTCGTCATGTAAGAGTTAAAAAAAAAAAAAAAAAAAGTAACTGCAGATAAAAGTCATATGATGTACTAACTTAGCCAGTGCAGAGGAAGGCTGGAGGGTGAAGATGGAGACAAAAAGAACAGACATAGAAGTAAAAATAGAGAGCTAATCTAGCGCTGACCATCTTGGCCTCTGAGTGGATGCTGTAGCCAGAGGGGGAGTTAGAGCCGCTGCTGCTGCCTCCCAGAGGAGGACCAGGGATCCCAGGAATGTTGGGTACCATACACATGGGTCGGGCCAGCTGGAGATCAGATAAGACACGCAAGCACAGTATTAACAAACTGAACAAACTTCTGTAAAATTTCATTCAAACTCTTGGTCTGCCTTACATTGATGACAGAGGGCATCTGCACTGGACCAGGGAGAACCGGCACTGCCTGACCAGAGGGAAGCATCATCATGGGGTAGTGGCTGGTTGGCGAACTAGAGAGGCAGACAACATCGGCAGGAGGTTCAGTCATGTTTGTAAAAACGTGTAGCATAGCAACTAACACCATTTAGGGAAAAAAATGTCCTCTATAACTCCAAAAAACCCACACTTCCATCCGTCACCACAAGTCCAAGCTGTGCATACAAAAACAGTTCAAACCCACAGAGATTTCTGTGGTTTTAAGGGATAAAACATGTCAGTTTAATGATGTTGAAACGTTTAGAAGATTCACAAAAAACTAACATATCTTAATCAGTACAACCACAAATGGGGTGAATTTTGCATCTTGCTGGCTCACACATGTAATTTTCGATCTAAATTCTTGGAGTTAAAAAAAAAAACTCATGAATTCACTAAGAAAAAAAAATGAAAGGTTTATTTATAAGCATCATATAGGTTCCATTTCCTGTCAGGACCAGAACCAGAACTGTCACTCACCCCAGACTGGTACGATTGGAAGGTGGTGCCTGCGTGATGACAGAGGTGGGTGATGGCATGGTGGGCTGAAGGGCATCAAAGCCCAAATGTAGTGGGAGGGAACCTGGACGCACAATAGTCGGGGTGGGTGCTGAGCTCCTTGGTGGCGTGTCCTGAAGGAATAGCAGTGAGGTAAGTTAAAGAATATTATTTATTTCCTCAAGGTGCCATAAGAGCCATTCTCTTTTCACATTGTTTAAGGTTCCACCCTGTCCTCTATTAATTTCTGTCCTACCTTTCCTTTGACCGGAGGCTCTTTGTTGCTGTCTGACCTTCCAGAGACCGATTCAGGGCTGTCTGGCGGCGAGGAATCGACCTCTACGGGTGCCTCTTTTTTAACTTTTACGTCTGATGTTGTCTGCAGGCTCATGTCCAAAGCCACAGAGTTAGGTGCAGGAAGCTATGAGAGACAGAGGCGGTGAGAGAGGTGCAATAGTCTAAGTTAACACTGCTTATCAAAGATAAGATTACAGAACATTAAAAAAGGGAAGTGGGTACTTTATGCTTTTCTATCACACAAACCAAACAACCACATCATTAGTTAGCAAAATATTACTTAAAGCAGAATACACAGGGGACCACTGAAATACTCATCTTTAAAAACTGTTGCAATAATTCAAAATTAAATGATGCACAGACAAAGTACACAAAGCAGGAATTTCTGCAAGCAATATTTTTTGACTACATCAACACTTGAGGCGAGAAATAAGGAAGTAAAAAGTTATTTATCACTGCGTGGGAGTCTTTGCACAAAATTCCACTGGTTTCTCTACATAATAACACTGGCATGACAAATAAAGGCACAGACGCATGCACCTAGATGCATGCAACATTGACAAGTTATCAGCCCAAAGCTTTTCTTACAGAGGTCTTTGCTCTCTTGTCATCCTCATCTTGTTCAAAGGAGCTGGCCAGCTCATTGAACAGACCAACCTCCTCGCAGTTCTTTAGGAAGCGGGTGGGAGTAGGTGTCTGGTCTGGCAAAAGGGAATGAACAGAGATAACTATTCAAAGAATCGCTTTCGCACTTACTTCACACTCAGCACTTAATATAGAAACCATATCAAGTCAATAACGTGTGTCTGGAGATGCCTTTTTTTAAGATTTTACAAAAAATGTTGGAACACAGCAATGCTTAAGGATGCTTAACAGTCTTCATCTGAATGCTAGGAGGACATATTTGACAAAAGAAGAGTAAACATGAGCTTTTGTCACATAGACAAACAGTACCTGCAATAATGACCGAGTCTGTCCGGGCTGGTCCAAATTTCAGTGTCATCTCATGCTTGTGTTTGTGTACAGCCAAGTGGTCCTCATTGGTAAACCTCTGGATCAAGTGAACAAGGAGAAAAGAAAAAAAATAAGTACATTATATAAATTTGCTTGTGTGTAACTATCTACTTGTCCTGGTGACCTACAGTTCCTTAACCCAAATATCATATTGCATCACAGACAGATAATCCCTTGAAGATGTAGCCCAACACATGCAGTCTATACTGTACTCATTTTGTGACAAACTATAAATAACAATTGTATCTGTGGTGTACAGTTCCCCATGTCTTAAAAGCCCTGTATGAGCCCATTATAGCTGTAGGACATGGGCTCAAATATCTTAACACAAACTAGAATTATCTAAAAAAAGAAAAAGGGCTTGTATGGCTCAGAGCTGAAATCATCTCAACAGTACAGAAATGATAGGAAATGAGCAAAGGCTGAAAATGTCAACAAATTAAAGAAGCATAAAAACCACTGTTACCAAAAAAAAAAAAAAAAAAAGGTAAATGAGCTGTTACATCCAAACAGATGCTGTAAATTCAAATGTAAGGTCTTTTTAAATGAGAGAACACATTGTTGTCATACTAGTCAGTGTGACCAACATGTGAATGCCATAACAGTCTCAGTATACTTGTCCTATCCACTCCACTGTCTTCTATCCACAGTGTGGAGGCTACAGGAGATCTGACACTTGGGCGAATCAGATCTTTAGAAAAGAGCACCATCAGCCATCGTCTCAGACATGGCACTTCTTCTTTTGAGAAGTGGCGAGGTGAATCAGTCAGTGGCGGAGGAGGAATAATCTTGGCTCTGGCACCAGCCTATTCACCATTCGCTTCAGCCTATTTTGGGGTACTGCGTTGCAGTTGCGAACTCAGTCGTGAGAGAGTGAAGTGGAAACACAGTCAAGTGTCAGGGGGATTATTTTTAGCGCTACCAGGCAGCATCACCAATACAACTGCATGTCTGATTTGTCTCTTTTGCCTCTGAACAAGGTAGCTGGGTCTTGCAGAGGAAACTATATCCAGTTAATCTTCCTCTATAACATACTGGCAGCTAGGATTACCCCTCCCCACACAGTGAATACTGGACATCATGTAACAGGGGGGCTGTTGTTGTTGTTGTTAACTTAGTAGAAGGAAAACCCTTAGCAAAGCCAGGAGTCAATCATCCTTGTTCTATTATGGGCATGATTCAGACTTTCCTGGTAGACAACTGTTGCTTGTAAAGGGCAGCAGTAAAACATCATTTGGACATAAGGTGCTTGTAACATAAAGGATGTTCCATGTTTAAATTTATGCAAATAAATATAATCAAAGAGGATACATATAACTTTAGCACATGTTAATGCTATTATCAAAAGATAAAGTACTGAACCTCAGTACTCCTTACTGTACAAACCAAAACGTATCCATAGTGACGAGTATTGAAAACTGTCAAGTATCTAGAGTCTCTAATCAAATGGCAGGTCAGTTTCATAGAGGAATTGGCTTTTTCTTTGATCAGATACTTCCTGATTTAAATCAAAATGTTGCCTATTTGTGCCTGCTTGTTTTTAACATTTCAGTCTGCACTATTCAATATTTTTACATAAACAACAGACAGTATGTAAATAAATGGGGTCACTCTAAGTGACCAGCATTTCACCTGAGCCTGCTGTTTCCCTCAGCTCCAACAAGAGTTTTTTGTGTTTTCACTGTTTTGGTTGAGTCTTACTGCAACGCCAACTGCAGCAGAAAACTTGCTTCAGTTCAATTAAAAAGCTAAGATAAATCAGCAGTGTTCTACCTGCCCAGCACCAGTAACGCTAGCTTGTAAACATAGGGGAGAATTTTGCAGCTACATAGTCAGATATTTCCCTCAGGCAGAGATGAAAACAAAGCTAAAATAGTGTGAATAACACCCTTACATTCACAGTTATAGACCCACACCGTCATCAGTGCCAGTTCCACTTCAATGTGATTCTTTTGCTTTAACTGCCAACTAAATTAATAATGACATCTGCGAATAAAATATGCACAGTATTTACATCACAGAAACAAGTCAAAGGAAATTCAAAGTGTTCAGGGAACTGGTCCCTAGGTGTCCATAATGTTCTGAGAAGAAAAGAGCCAAACAAATCATCATTTATTTATCCAACACACACATGTTTAACTGCTTGACATGCCTGTAGTTCAAACCACAACCCCCATGTACAACAGATTGCTTCTGATCAGAGAGTGGAAGAAGGCTTATGAATCCCAAATGTTTCTTAACTAAATAAACACTTTCTTCCTCCAGACCCCAGGAGAGAAAATCCATCACCAGCTCCATCACACCCAGCTGAACACAGTATCAGACAGCTAATTGAGCAAAACATCAGACATGATATTTCCTGTGTTGAATAATCATAAGTCCTAGAACACATTTCTTTCAATTTGCTGTGATATCAGACCAAGCCCCGACAATACACCACGTAACTGGCATGTGAGTTCACTATTGGCACTCAGCTGAGTCACTGCCATGGCTCAAACCTGTGTCTGCAGGCGCTAGAACTCAACAGTGACAGGTTGAAACAATAACTGTGCTCTGATTACTCACTGGAGCTTCCAGTGAGTCATTGCTAAAGGAGACAGCATTGTCTCACAAGACAGCATGCTAGCTGGAGTGCTATCTGTGTGTTGATGATTGAGAGTATTGCATAAATCACAGCTACTAATTTTATTTCAACAATCAGTGTGATGGTGGACCGACAGTCTCTTTAGAATCATCAAGTTCCCTATGAAGCTTAATTCTACTCAAATCAAGTCCAAAATAATTTGTCTTTTGCTCTTAACATATTTTCAAAATACAGTACATCATAAGTAGTTACAGCCAACCACTACTGAGTAGTCAACCAGGGGCAAAACAACCCACACCACATACAAATGCATACACCTGAGACCCAGCATAAGAAGGGAGAGGACTTACCTGTCCACAGCCAGGAGCATTGCACACAAAAGGTCGATCGTCCCCCATTTTTGCAAAGAGCTTGCAATGAAACTGTGGGAGAGGAGAAGAGGAGAACATTTGCTGCAGCTTTTCTTGATTTGTGAACTGGCAAATCCTGAAAACAACAAAACAGGGATTCTGTGGCTTGTAGTCTTTAGTCTGAGCAGGAAGCCGAATGCTATTTAAAAATAACCCTGGCAAGGAGGAAAACATGCACAGAGGCAGCGAGACGAAGTTTCCCTGGTGATACTTCCTTCACACAGGGGGGATTCTGGTTGGCCAATGAAAAGCCACTTGCAAGAGGGAACGACAGCAACCGTTTACACAAAGACGTCTCCTTCTCCTTCTGTCTCATTTTTCCTCACTTCCAATCCCTCCTTCTCTCATTACCACTCCCTCTACTCACCTCTCAAGCACCTCCCAACCTTTTACCTTCTTGTACCCTTCATTCAATCTCTCCCTCTGTCAGCTGTCTCTCCTCGCACAGTCACTGTTTCGGTCATCTCAACCCAGATGAATCCTTAGCACAAGTATTTTGAAATGGGCACATGAACAATGACACTACACTTTGCTGTTCCGATTAACTCCAATTAACTTGCCTTTTCTGTGAGTGCAAGTAGAAACAAGCTATAAAATCTAATACTTAGCGAACATATTTAACCAAACACATGAGTGAGAAGAAGGTTAAGCAGTCCATAAGAAAAAGAATTAATAGGTCAGGACGTTTAAAAATCATGCCATTTAGCTGAAGTAGAACAAGCGTCCCACTTAATTGCAGCTAAGTGCAGGAAAATCAAACTTAAAACTTTTATCATTACTTTTAACTCTCAATACTATACTGTGTTATATCATTATATGATCAAACACATCTTTGTTTGTATCTGGCTGCTTGGATGTTTTACAAAAAGAACTTAATATCTAATATTTACTAAACTAATAGTGCATAATAACAATGCTGGAATAATAGGACTGAACAGTATGATCTAAAAAAATGCCATAGTGAATTGCCATTTTTAACTCTAAAAATTGATTAACTCTTTAAATACACCAGATATAGTTTTTTTAAATGTTCATTTACTTTAATGTATTTGCCCAATGACTAACAGTATGAGCCATTTCATTTTCTGAACATCTGGAAAGAACTTTAAGGTAAAAGGTTGGAGAACTTCTGGTAAGGTCTAATTAGTTTTTTGAGTTTTTTTTTATATTTATGAAATTAACATGATTTATTCATAGACAACTGCGATGACATGTAAGTTACAGATATG
>JAPZDV010000002.1:12745348-12786144 GCA_029814665.1 Acanthurus lineatus | reverse complement strand
GTTACAGATATGTAAGTTATTCATAACTTCAGTAATACAAGTCCATTTATTGTTCAGCCATGTGATGTAATAACATGAAGGATATTATTGGAGTGCCATTAACTCGCCACAAATATTTGAAAAAGCTGTAAAAATAGAGTGAAATAAGGATTGCATTGTTAGGTGTTTGAATGCAAACCCTTCCAAAGCTTTCCACAGACTACCAAACTAAATACAACATCCCTGTCTTCTTAACAAATTGTACTGACGAGATGCACTTGCTTACATTTGGTTTCTGCTCCTGAAGCTGAAGGGACGTAAACTAAAGTTGTGCAAGGCTTACTGCCTCTATCAGTTTTCTCCACAGAAGAGAAAAACTCCCAAAAACCCCAGCTCCTCCAAACCACCCCACCCTGCACCCCTCTGCACAGCTGAACAGCACTTAATGTGAAGACAAACTGTGAAGTTTAGAAAAATAACTTGGCCATTTAATTCAAATCAGGGAATTGGAGGGGTGGTGATGGACAGGAGGCATTAATGTTTTAGCACTCTCAACTGGCCCACAGTGACGTCTGGCAGCTATTACACAACACTGAGCCACTGACAGTACAGAAACTACCAACATGCATCACGGATCTTGCTGTGTATCCAAGTAGAAACCTTTAAATAAACAAAAGCCACTGACTACTGTTATACTGAATAAGGTTTTGCAGAAACACAGTCATGAGCAGAGCTGGCAGCTGACTTTAATTATTTAATACTAACCTTTCAAAATGTATGTTGGATGTATTTGGTGATCAATCTCCTCAACTTTTACTTTGACTGTAATGATGGCATGACAGCCTCTATACTTTTGTAAATATTGTTTAATCATGATCATTTAAAAATCTTCAGACACACTTTCCAAATAAATATATACAGCTATTTCAAAAACTGAAAAGCAACATTAGTTTCTCATTTTTGGTGTTGTAATATTGCTGAGTTACTGACCACATTAACCTCCGTTGTACCTACTATGAGGATTGAGCATGTAGTCTAACATAATTGAGTGGGACAGATTATTCATTATGTTGGCGAGGCATAAATGTCTGAAAGTTTTCCCAGTGTTGAAGTCAGTATATTTTCCTCCCTCCTCCCTCCATCTCTCTCTCTCTCCGCCGAGGAAAGCTGCCCCTGAGCCAACACATGATTACTGAAGCCTTGTGCTGGAATACAACGCTCTCCCATGACACTAGGTCTGTAACAGGCCTTACTGTTGTGTCTTTCAGCTTCATGTATTTTTGAGTAAAGGGGTCTGCATCGTGTTTGAAAGCAAAAGCTCTGTACATCTACATGCAGATCAAAGGACTGATGAAGCAGACCTCCCATGCACTGGAGAAAGACAACAGGTTGGTGTCACGGCCCTCACAGAGTGCTTCCAATCTACTGTGTCTATTTGGGCAGAAGTGCGTCTGCAAACAAGATACTACATCTAGCTCGTTATAGCAGGGGTGTGGAGTGTATGTGGGGAAATGGACACATCTGGCGTGAATAGTGGGAACAGATCTTAGAGTTTACATCTCATTACAGACATGCTAGACATTAACTTGGCTGGCAGGCACCAACATTAAATGTAGGATTTTTTTTCATAAATGTAAGATATCAGGAAAATATAATTTGTTTGTAAAGCTTCCCCATATAAAATCTCCATCTGTTTAAACCGGAGGGTAAGATGTTTTCTTCAGCATCTTTTTCTCAATTACGTAGTAAGACAATGTAATTGAACAACACCCTTAATTAAAAATGCAGCACCATCTGAAGTTCTCTGCTAGAGATTTACATGTATGCAGAGTACATAGTTAGTAAATACACTACAAATTTACTGTTGTCAGATGTGTCTCATTAGCAGTAAACTAATTAACAAGTTAACACAGTCAAGTTTCACTACAAACTTTAAAACGCTTTGGTTCAGACCTCAACTCTTTGAGAGACAATGAATCAGTCTGTTAGTTGCATTAGTCCTGATACACATCGCTGATATTCATTACAGGCATGAATATCAAGTCCCCCTATTTTCGCCTCCTTTCATCCAAGGTGACATGGAAGCACTCAAAGTGCCCTAATTCCTATCCTCTCATTGAGCTGCTGCCAAAGTCCCACCGTTAACTTGGATTTCTCCGACTCAGCAGGTGTAGGGGAAAGAGTCCCAGCTATAATCAGCCACAGCCATCCAGTGTTTGATGCAGCCTGCTAGGAAACTGACTAAACAAACTGTATTAATAGCTTGCGCTGCAGCCATGACTCTGGAATCTGAGGCTTGAATTGCCAGAGGGTAGGGGAGACCCCACAAAAAGAAAAAAAAAGAGGGGGAGGGAGAGAGTAAAATGGTTAAATAATGACAGAAAAAAAAAATAGTCTGGGATGGGCACTAAAAGAATCATGGTGAGGTCCCAATGTGAGATATCAGATGGGTGTATGCGACAACCAATATGTATTTATGTAAGCAAGTGAACCTGAGATTTGGTAAATGGAACAAATGAAATCCTATATCCATGTCTGCATAACTAACAAGTCCTGAAAGCTAAATCCATGCTGAGCTAGTAGACAATGCAGGACAATGCAGGATACACCCAGGGCAGTTTTCTAAAATTAAATCAGAAACACTGTGCCGATTTCATTTGTGGTCGGCAACTATTATAAACACTTGCTGTGAGGTTTTGGTTCTATTACAGCAAATTTAAAAAGACATCAACATGTCACTGGATGTTCTTGGTCTAATACAACATAGTGCTTGTGCAGTGTCTGGTGTTGACAATCATTTTTCTAAATAATTTTTGCCTAATATTCTCGATAATTTTGTGCTGAATTTTAAAAAAACCATCTGTAAAAAAATTTACAGACTTAAAATCACTAACCTCTCAGCCAATGGCACAAATATATGTGTTAGAGCATACATGCTGAGTACATATTTTTGAAGCATTAAATTATCAAAAAAATGTGTAACGCGATGTAAAAGCATAAAAATTTTGATTAATTTTATTACTCAGAGTGGGTCAAGATGTTTTCTTGGACAAAACATGTTGCAATTTTCTCCGGTGTTACAGTATGTAATGGAATGAGATACATCACTGCCAAAAACATGACCTACATTCCTAATGAAGGTGTTGACATGCATGTGGATGCGGATCCTCGGGCATTCAGCAGCTCAGATTGCAATACTATGGATATCATTATTACTTGAGATTTTGGCTTCTTAAGAGAGTCTTAGTGCAGACCCAGATCATCATAATAGCACAAAAGTTACTCTACCGCCAAAATCTGACAGACAAATATTTTTCGTGAGGCAAGTAAAAGGTCAGTATCAAAATGAAATTCCATAGTCCTGCAAAACTGCAGTTCCTTCTTCCAGACAACGCTGACTGGTTTGAAAAAGTTTGTCTTTTTTAGCCTTCATTACCATCTGACGACGTTCAGGCATACTTAGCCCTGCCTTTTCCCGTAACAAGACCGCCTATTTATTTTAGCAATTGGCCATTAGCACGTCAGTCAACAGCATCTGATACACGTAAAGCTTTTGACCCTGTCAATAACATCGACGACCTAAATCTTATTGGTTAAAAACCCGAAATTAACTTTTTTCGTATCCACGAAAAACTAATAGCTAGCTGGTACGGCTAGCGTTAACAACAGGCCGAACTCACGTTGAAAATTAGTAATAACAGTTTCAGCAATGACAATAAGCATATCAACACCAATCTAATAATATCCAAATGGAACCGTTTTGTTTTAAAGGCATTACGGACAACCAAAATCCCAGAAGCAGAAAAGGGCTAGCAGTTAGTTGGTTAGCGGACTGACACTTGAGTGCAAAGCAAGATAGTGGGTCCGAATGAAACGTTGTAGCTGCCACAACAGTTCAGACAATTAAACAGACGTGAACTTTTAACGATGACAAACACTGGATTCTGACGCGTTAAGCACTACTTTTTTCAAAGTTTGGCGTAGACGACATTTCTATGAGGAAATTAAAGGGTAATAAAGTGTTTACAAACTTACCCTTGCGCCCCTCTCTCTGGCTCCCCTCTCCTCTCCTCTCTCTTGGAATTCGACACTCCCCTTGACGTCGTATTATCGCGAGATTTCATACCAGTTATTGTAGCCAGACATGAAGACCTCTGCTGTTCATTGTGAAAACACCAAAGACAGCTTTATCTCAGTTAATACTATCCATTAACTGGACGGGTTGATTGGATATTTTAGGCTGTCACCAATCAAATGATCTTCCTGAAAAATAACTGAGAGTTTATGGAAAAGAAAGGTGGTCAGTGATTTATGTCATATATTAATATTTAACTTTTTCGTTAGTTCATTAGAAGTTGTTTTTAAAACCTTAAAATGTGTCTATTACAAGACAAACTCGATATCGCATGTTATTGAGGCAACATTTTCAAAAAAGAGATCAACTGTGCACCAGTT
Source organism: Acanthurus lineatus (assembly GCA_029814665.1). Classification (NCBI taxonomy): domain Eukaryota; kingdom Metazoa; phylum Chordata; class Actinopteri; order Acanthuriformes; family Acanthuridae; genus Acanthurus; species Acanthurus lineatus. The sequence continues at coordinate 12,781,710 of JAPZDV010000002.1, read as the reverse complement.
ATACTTTTATTACAGGACACACCAAGCCAATTAAGTTATGGTTTCCATCCACATCTGTTTCAAGTATTCTACAATATTCACAAAGTTGTTGTTCTGAGTAAATTCCTTTATTATTTTTTTCTTGTTTGTTGTTTTTTGTCGACATTTTTTCACTTTTTTTCCTCTCAAAAGGGTTTTATGGAGATTTTATTATTCAAATTGAGGGTCTATGGATAGAAATTGTCATTAGCTGTACAGATTTAAAGCCCCTTGAGATTTTTGTCGCATGTGATTTTGTAATACTGTCATTTATAAAATTCATTTGACTTTAGTTTCATTTTAGTCACACGAGCAGAGAGAAAGATCTTTTTTTCTCTTTTTCTACCGAAGAGGTAATGATTATATTTAATTCCATTTTCTATAAAACCCCAAATCACTGTTGCATGATGTGTCACAGTCAACATAAAAAAAAATGAAGTCACTGAAACTATTGTATGAGAATATGAACAGTGAAAATGAGGGGGGTCTTTCCCCCTCTTGCTTTGGTTTCCTTCCTGATATTCTCACCCTATTCTCTATCCTTGGAAGTGGATGTCCTGACTGTGGCAGAGCAAAGCAGCAGGCTATACAAGAAAAAAATAGGCCAAAATAATAGAAACAGGCTACAATAGTTGAACTTAAGATAACATAAAGTATTAAAAACAAGCAGCTGATGTAATCAACAGCATCTGTAATATTACATTACAATGTTCCTCCAATATATAACCACACTAAACATCTCATTCAGAGACTGTTTTACCAACCAATTATTGAGAGTTCATAGACAGGGCTAGAGAGGCCCCTGGTGGAAATTTTGAGAACTGAAGTTTGCTCATGGAAGATGTAGCTCACCAGTGTTTATATAGAATAAATACTTTTTTATAAAGTCAAAATTAAATATAAACTTCCCATTCAACATTTTGTTTTTTTTGTCTCATGTATTAGTCTTACCAAGTTATTTAAAAATGTTTATGAAAAGCGTCAAGACAAAGCCCTGACTGTAAATTTAAGATTTGGCTTCTCATATGTTAGCTCATCTTACCCTCTCATTCCAATGACTGTGATTCAGTGAGTTCTGATGTGTTCAGTCAAACAAGTTACAGCTGCATTCATTCCTTATCACTAACAAGAAGACCCAGTTTTAAACAGTTAAATGATAACCTAGCCTTTTGTTAGCCTAAAGTTAATACAAATGTTGTATATATGTACAATCTATCAGATGATGTTGCATGTTATTTAAGATTTTAAATATGGCTATGTTCTCAGTGTGACAAAACAACATGTGCTCCTTCAATGTCCCAGAAAAAATAAAATAATAATAATTAACATCATGATGTTCCTTACGGGTGTGCATAAACTTTTAATATCAAAAGCGTTTAGCCTTGATCACTGAATTGGTAATCACATCGACAGCATACTAAAGGTAAAGGAGAAGCACAGGTGTAAATAAAATGAATGAGGGCTAAAATCTATTTAGTTTCTGTGTTTTCAGGGTCCTGTATTTTGTATGTTGTCTCACTGTGGCTTAATGGGAGAATAGAATGGACCATTGATATTGTTACTGTGTTACTATTGCACAGTGAAGAAGACTATGTAAAAACATTTTAAATCTGAAAAGGGCCAAAAATGTGTGTGTAAGTAGGAACATGGCCTACCACAGTAAAAAAAAGAAAAATAATGATACTTAAAAATAAATAGTTACCTATGTTGTAGCTGATTGTTTTAACTTACTGAGAAATTGTGAGAAATAAGAGGAATAAAAAGGCATTTACTTTCATTACATTAACAAAGAAAAAAGCACTTATGCAGGTGTGCACGAGAAATGATTTTAGGGGTTACTTTTTTTATACAGCAGAACAAGCAAACAAAATTAGATAGAGACAAAACAAATTTTAGACAAATGCCATTACAAACCTTAATACATTTTGCAGGCCTATTTAGTGAATCTTTCAAGGACAAAAACTTCATAATCATGCCATTTCTTGGTTCAAATATTTCAACATCTACTTCAAAGCAGTTTTTAAACATGTAATGCAAACTTTTGGATGAGGGAGCACCCTTGAAAACTTAAACTTGTACAAGACTGGAAACATCCTTTATAAGAAAAAAAAATATTATACCTCCTTGGCAAGTGCAACCCTGCACCCCTCATTAAAATAAATACCAAATGACAGCAGGCGTGTTGACATCACTTGTATCAGCATCAAACAGTTTCAAAGGACTAGATGGATTAATCAGCAGTCAGAAATTGCAATTAGCAAACAGTCAAATCAATGTAAATACTCTGCAACTTTAGTTGCTTATACATACCAAATAAAAGTGTTCCCATCAAGTGGTTTTGTTTTGTTTTTCCTTCGTATTTCAAAATTGGATGCATTGGGACATCAAAATAGAGATATGGCCACTTAAACTATTACACTAACTACAAAACATTTGTTCCTGAGCACTACTTCAGGAACAGCAACCTCTGACAGAACTACTGAACAGCCTGCTTCATAAGACATCAGCCCCCATTTACAAACCTATCTTACATTTAAATCTAAACCTACAATAAGCACATTGTCATTATACCACCAAAAACTGAATAAATAAGATTTTCCTCATGCTCCAGATGAATCAAATATTTTTTTATGTTTAAAGTTTAAAAATGTAGTAATCAATATAAATGAATAACAATTAACCAAAAAAAAATTATAACTGTATTTAAAATTTAAAAGATGCTCTGACTCTTTGTGAACATAAAACTGATTGGACACAACTAGCTTCATTTAGATCAATTCTTAAGGTGAAATGCAACGACCCAAGCGTTATTTTCTTTCTGTATTGCATGCAAGGTTGGTGCAGACAATTTTATTGCACCATTACTCATTTTCAGGCCAGGCCTCAATTAGCAAAAAGTGCATGATTTTTAGAAGTTCTTATGAAAATATATAAACATGGTCAGGTGTAGTTTTTATTCAACAAATGATGATGATCAAACTTACCAATCCCCAAATAGCTAAATTAAAAATAGACTTGGAGAGGTCTATACATCCCTTGGTGCACAAAAATTGTACTGATTTGCAAGAAGGTTTGATTAATGAGGGCCACTGTCAGACAATATCCTATAAATCAAGGCAGACACTTCTTTGCCAGTAAATGCTGTGTGATGAGCTGTCTATTTATCAGCTAGAGAGGTCTGAAAGCCCCTCGTGGTTCTATCACCTCAGTCTCTCAAAAGTAGATACTCTTTGATGGTCTCTGGTAAAGGAAGCTCTTTTACCGCAGTAGGGAGGAACTGCACTCCGAGACTCTGTCGGACAGCACAGCGTGCCAGAGAGCGAAGTGTTGGAGCCTGAGCCACCATGTTGGTCAGCCTCGCCAACAGCTGGGGATCCTTACTCAGCTCCCTGGGGAGGGTGCCGTCAGCCCGTCGGATCTCAAACCGCCCTGCTGCTCGGCACAGCAGCTCTAGGCACTCTTCCTCCTGTTCAGTGCCCAGGCCCCGGGCCAAAAGGGCCACCAGCCGAGAGATAGGGGTCTGGCCCTTCAGGTTGGTCACATGGACCTGGGCTCCATAGTCTAATAGCACTTTGACACTTTCCAGGTTGCCCTTCATCGCTGCCCAACTCAAAGGTGTGTCATTGTTGTAGTCCCGGGCATTGGGACAGGCCCCACTCTCCAGGAGGGCCCTTACACACTCTGGGTTATCTTTGAAGGCAGCCCAGTGAAGAGGGGTATCTTTGTTGCCATCCAGGGCATTTGGCTGAGCCCCATACTCCAGAAGCAGCTCCACACAGCTCTCATCCTTCTCTGCTGCATAGTGCAATGCTGTACGGTTATACCCATCCAAAGCATTTACCTATTAAGGAAATATAGAGTAATGAGAAATCTTGTACGAAGGAGTAAACTAATGCTTAGGGCCATAGTAATGCACAAGCATAATGAGCATCAAGAAATGTTTGGTCTTGAGGACATGGTCTGAGCTTCTGTTTTGGTTCATGAATGTGCAGCAGCAAGGAATGCAAAAGGGCTGGCTGAAGTGGTATATAGATTGGAGAGGGTGGAAACTGGGCACCAAAATACCACACAGATGAGAAAAATGAATTTAAGGGTAAGGAAAATACCAACCTGCCGTGGCACTGTTTGCCCCATCGCAGAAAGATAGAACCTTACATTGATATACAGTGTTGGAGTATACCTCACTACATGCAATAGTATTACAAAATCACATTCTAAGATGAGAAGACTATATGGTGGGAATAATAATGGTAGTTGCAATCAGTACAATCACTAAGAAAAAAATATAATTAGGACACTTAAAAAAACCAATCTGATGATTACAAAAAAAAAGGTTTGTTTCCATCTGTCAAAAGCATTTATTCACATGTGTTATCAACATTTACTCTGTGGCACTGCATTATTTTGAGCAAGACTGCTGTCTTGCTGTGTTGTTTTGGACAACGAGGGCCGGCAAAGTCATTTCATGGAATGCCGTCGAATTTTAAGCTTTTATGATGAGTTCTCTGTTCACTGGAGATTTATCACACACCGGCTGTCTGAAAGGTAGTAATTAAATAAGATCTGGTCATATGCTATGGGAAATGATTCAATTAGTAAACAACATCAGTGACATACCTCTGCCCCTTTCTCCAACAGCAGCTCCACACAGTCAGCGTCAGCAACCATACAGGCACAGTGCAGGGGCTTAAGTGTGCCATGCATCCTGTTCACATCAGCTCCCTTGGCCATACAAGAGACACAGTGTCAAAATAATGGACGACACTAAGAGATGGCATTTATTGAACAGTTGGACCAAAAGATGAGAAGGCCTACCTTTCTTATGAGATCCTCCACATTGTCGTGGGGGAATGAGCGGATAGCTGCAATGGTGCGAATGAGCCGCTCAGACAAAGAGTATTTACTTTGAATGCTTTGCATGATGTACCACATAGTAGAGCTCATGTGTAACTGAGGACCATGTCACCCAGGCAGGGGTGACACAACTGCACACTGAAAAACATTTTTTTTTTCCATGAAGCACAATGTTAGAGATCCCTGAACCGCAAAGAAAAGTAGCAGAGTAAAACAAAAAACAAAAATTTGATTTTGCCAGAATCTTTTTAGGGTGATAAGGCTTCTTGTTAAAGAGTGGTTCTTGTGACTATTTCAATATTAAATGCTTCCTGTACTTTATCACAAAATTGTATTCAGTCACCACAATTTTGACAACATGGCAGTTTGCATAATGTGTAGCTGCAATTTTCCTATGGCTATATCTGTAGCAAAATGTTTTGTTTTTCATCGTGGCAAACTAAAGTGATCTGTCAGTTTAATTAACTGAAAACTTTTATTGGCAGTAAACAATCACGTATACAAAGACAAGTTACATTGAATATGATGTATCCAGCAATATCTAAAGACTCGTGATTTCTACAGTAACTTATAAGTCGATAAGATTGAATTTTCATGCATTTGAATTTTCATGCAATCTTAGATGATAACGATCGTGAACGATCCCTGTTATAACAAATGATGAAAATTATATTTATCACATAATTTTTTTCGAGTTCTTTGATCGATATAATTCAGTGTTTAAAAAACAAAACAAAAACATACATGCAAACTATATACCGTAGACTAATACTAACCAGCGTTAGTCGATTCTACTTGTCGATAGTCGCCCGAGAGCTGCCGGTAGAATATAAACAATGTACATATGCTAACTAGCTAATTACTTAACGTAAGCAACTGATAAACACTGATAGCTAACATTAGCTCACTTGACAATAACATGCTCCACAACAAACGAAAGCAAAAAACAGTGATGCATGTTCCACTTCAAGTGACAACTTACAGAATTGGCGTTAATATATACATCACAGGAGCTGCGTTTGCTATTTAACAAACGCTGATGGTCTGGTGTAGAGAAAAAAAAATTCTCGGCTACATTTTCACCGGCTGCTTGCTAGCACTAAGTTAGCTCGCTAGCGTGCTAACACCAGCGTCGAGATGTTCGGCAGAATCGACACTCGTGGACAAAAAAAAATCAAATGACATTCATTTCAAATACTTTTGAATGCTTTAAAATTACCACACCCACCAGCAATCGATTGCTTAGTAATGATAATAAGAAAACGTACCGTTTATGGTCCACGGTTTGAAGGTCTGACAGGTTACTGTAAAGCTATTGACTGTTTGCTGCTGGGTTAGACATAAACACAGAACGTCACAGCTTACGGCCACGCCCTCCGCCTCGAGCCTAAATTCTCTGTATTTAAATCTCACCAAGCCAACGGTCGCGTTATTCAGCGATAACTTCAAATAAGTTCATTTTTTCTTAAGTACCGACTTCAACTGCATCTGGTCTGACTGGTTGGCACGTCTCTCCCAACTGTACTTCCTCTCCCAATATAGACATGTATGGCAGCACTGCACTGCAGGCATCCACTAGCATGCCATGAATGTCTTCAGCCCATGGCCAATTTAAGGTACAATGTACGGGCGAAGCGTCGATGACCAAGTAGCTTGGTTGATCACTGAGCACGGGCAGCCTCTGGTGGACAGCCAAATCAATACAATACAATTCCTAAACATTTTATTTTACTTTACGCAAGGACATAATTGAAGAGTACTTCTGTGTCGGAGAAAATTTGACTTTTTCATCGTTAAAAGTCAAGGAACAGCGGTTAGTTAGTCAGTTGAGCGTTAAATATTAGACTTGAGCTGCAGCAGCTGAGTGTTTTCATGGTCCATTCGTTTGTTATTATCAGATATATCGTAGAGTCAACAAGAGACAGTCAACAGTCCAAACCCCAAAGATATTCAATTTACATTACTATTAAGAGAGGTAGGAAAGAATTACACGAGAGATGCAAAGTTGGAACAAGTGAATGTTCTTGTTTCTTTGATTAATGACCTCTACTTGTGCTTACACTATTCTATCAACTGGTAATTTAATGAAATCCAGATGCATATTTTTATTATCCTTCTACATTCTGATTTTGGTAATTCCAGCACTGTCTATCATGAGCCAGAGGACACTGAGATTTAGAGCTTATAAAATAAAGCTGTTAGTTCTTGATTAAACTGTTTTGTCATTCATGGTTGGCATTGATAAGAATAGATTAGTTGTTAAATAGTTTTTTGAGAATAACAAAAAAGCTTTTCCCACTTCAGGCCTCTCAGTTGTTATGTTTTTTTTTTTAATGTGATTTCATTTTATGGTGTCTCTTTAAGCACTTTGACAGCCTATATAGGGGGATCTGCTAAGGCTTAAAAAACCCTCTAACTCAGACTCTATCCACATTTCTTTATGCCTGACTTAACCTAAGTGGTGGTGCCAAAACACCTTTTTTGCTTTATGTCATACAGCCTTTACATTTTTCTGCTGAATTCTTCTAGGATCTCTTGGGTATTGTTTATCTTGCGACGCATAACACACGTGAAAGCAGCAGGCCATGTAGCAAAAATGACATTGGAAAATGAGACCATAACGATCAAACCCTAACTTAAATCTTTTCTTAATAAAATGGCTCAAACCCCACTGAAACTTTAGACTTTAACTGGACCTGTAAGGGGGACAGTGAGAGGACACCTTTGTTATCTGAAAAGCCTAGATCTGTTTCTTTAATGCCTTACAGTATGTAAAAACATGAAAACATTACTACCCATTCAACTGTTCATGTGTGTCATGTATGAAAACAGAAAATGACAAAGAAATGCAACACTGGAAAGCCAAATCAAAATAATTTATTTTTGGTGACATTTCATACAGTTCTAGGATTGTGTCTCAAACACTTGGTTGATCCATTACTATATTTCCTCTTGCCACCCCAACCCAAATTAACAGAAAATAACCCAAACATATGGAGGGGGAGCAATTCTTGTAGGTATTTGCAAGCCTGTCAACATCAACCATATGCTTCTAAAATGATTTCACATTACTCATGAGTAAGATTCTTTTTAAAAACAAGTTAGTGCATTTATTTAATTATGCTAAACCACTAGCTGCTCATACTCATTAATGAAAAAGAAATAACAGCCCCAGTGATTGGTTTCTTGTTTACTGCATTACTAAACCCAAAGTCAATGCATCAAGTATTTTCGTTCAGCTAAGATCTCGAACAGTATATAAATGTCTTATGCGTGATTTTATTTGCCAATGCGATTTCACACAACTTTGGGGAAACCAGCCTACCAAGATTGGGAGAAAAGCGTTGTGCATCAGAATTAAAATAAATAAATTTAAAAAGCAATACATACAGTGAGTCAAACTTCAAATTCTAAGTCAACCTGTTTGTTTTTCAAAAATTAAAAAAAGAGAAAGAAAAAAACAGAAAAAAAAACAACGAAACAGCAAACTCACCCTAAAAAGCACAAAACAATCTGGTGGATACCTGCTGTCAAAAAGCCCTCCTCTGTAAATTCAGTACTAGAACAATTACATTCTCCCACACACATTTCTAGTGAAGGGTTATTACAATATAGCATAGGCAACTACACCTCTACAGCTTCTTCAAAATCCAGTTTCACTGGGCCAAAAGTTTCCCCAAGACTACATTATTTAGCAGACCTCGTCAATTAAAAATCAAAACTTTATCCTAGCACACTATGATCGTAGGCAGCTGGCACATAGCACGTTAAAATGTTCCAATTTTTTTTTATACCCACAACTTGGCTGCCAAATATTATGTAGCTATCGTACTTAGCTAACAGCACTCCTCAGTCTATTTGACACTATGCCATTGTTAAGAACAATTCACAGATATAAGCTTAACCTGGATATCCTGTGATGATGTAGAAAAGCCAAACCTCACCTAAACCATCAGGCGCACTGAACAGTCATATCTTACCAACCTATTCTGTTTTTTGTCCACTTAGAAAACATACTACCCAAACAAACATGTAAACAGAGAACCTGACTGATTATCAACATGACAATGTTCTGAATCCATCAGAGTGGGTAGACCCCATTACGGTTCAGATAGATAGAGATAAAACTTAACATGAAAAACTTTGGACCAGGCTAGCAGGTTCACCGTGGCCAACGGGCCAGCGTGAGCACCCCAAAGTGAATTTCGGCTTCAAACAAAACCACACATCTGACTGCGGTGTACACTGACAGTTTGATATCTGATTTAAGCCAATCATGAACTAGGATCAAAATACCACCATAGAACATATTTCATTAATATACATTAGAAGATCACACTGTCCAGTTTCAGAACAATGACTCTGAATCTCTGATGTAAAAATCAAAAATCATCCATTTCATTACATCAGTGCAACAGCACATTGTAGCACTTCAATCATTTCGCTTAACAATCAATGCATTAACAGACATCAGTCAACCCTTCAGTCATACTTGCAAACCTAAGCACACAAGAAAAAAAAACAAACAAACTGATGTCTCACTGCGTGTTAGTGATATCTTTGTATATGTACATGACATATATGCATGTTCTTTTCTTCTTAGTGCATATTGTTCTTGCAGACATCTATTTGTTAAATTAAAAAAAAAGGTAGAGGGCCATTTACATAGCCCATCATCCCACCTCTCCCTAGCAGAGCATAAATGAGATGTCCTCCGGATAAATCGCACTTAAAACTCTTAAGCATAATGCTGGAGGCCAAAACAAGATTTTTGTTCTCTTTTCAAAATCACTCATCAAAGTTCTTCAGCTGTCATTTTGCCCATTAGTCCTGGATGTCCCGGTCTTATTGTCATTTTAAAAACTTTTCTTTGGACAAGTTCCAGGGGGAAAGGTGGCTACCATAATGTTGTTGCTTTTATGTTATTCATTTTATATAATTATATATATCCATGTATATATATTCATACAGCTTTTTTCTATTCATATCAAGTTTTTACTTTGGCGATACTGGTGGGATGTTCTGCTCTTTGCCAGTGTGCCTGTAGCCTCCCTGTGGGGAGCTGCGTCGGGCTGCAGGTGGGCGCCTCTGGTCCCGAAACTTAAGGCCCCCGGTGCCCCTGGGGCCGTTGCTGCGATAGTAGCCTTGAGAGTCACGTTCACGTGGTGGTCGGCTCTCCTTACATTCCCAGCCCCCTTCCCTGTCGTGGCTTTTCTCTTGCTTGTCTCCGGGACTACTGCTGGAGCCTGACTCCTCAGCCTTGTTGACGCGCAACTCGCGTAAGGGCTGGCCTGATGCAGTGCCCGAGGAAGCTGGGGCAGGGGCCACAGGGGGAGGGTCCTTGGGTGGCCGTTGGCACACCTCACCATAGCTGAGCTTACCCGGCTCCTGAAACAAGCCAAAAAAAAAAAAAAAAAAAGACATAATTTTTAGACTTATAATACAGACTCTTGTTACTACACATGTCTTATATTAGCCCCTGACAAACCCTCAGATCTCATAATCTTAACGCTCATTGGGGTAGGAGTGAACGTTCCGGGATTTTGGTGGGAAAGAGTAGAGAGATAAAAAGACAGAATTTTGAAAGACAGTGAAAGGAAGAGAAGGAAGGAAAGAACCAAAGCCAGTCAGTCCACTACCTCACTTCCCTCTATGCGCAAAAGATTTCATCATTGGGTAGAAAACTGTGTAAGTGTAGGTAATAAGTCCAAAGAATCAGGATTCTTACCTGTGCAGGGGTGGGAACAGCGGCTGTAGCAGGTGCCGGCATGCTGGGAGTCGCTGGCGTGGAGGCAGCAGAGGGCTGAGGCCTAGAGCTAGGCACAGGCTGCGTGGAGGAGGAAGGGTTTACGGTAGTTTGAACTGGTGTGCGTGAAGTCACTTTTGGAGCTGGGGGCTCTGCCCGTTCAACCCTCTTCTCCTGACGGTTGATGCTGTTAGGACAAGAAATTTCAGATGCAAGAGTTACCACTGTAAAATTAAAACAAGCATTTGACACAGAGTACAGAATATACTTAATTTTATTGCAATGTTTGAGACAGTAGTACCCAGGTGCTGGGGGTCCAAGTGGTTGTGTAGCAGATTTCACTGCTGCCAGAGCAGGACTTGAGACAGTAGCTGCCTCCTCAGTGGTTGGGGCTTGGCCTGAACTCGAACTCACTGTGGCTTCCTTACTGGCTTGTTCAGTCTATAAGAAGGCAAAGAAGGCATGCATATTAGATATTAGACATATTAAAATACTCACTTTTAACCATAGATTTATAAACTGTCACTGTAACTGTTCATTGTTCATTTCATACCTTGTCCCTGTACAATCCTCGTACAACATCCGACATTCGGTTTTCAAGCACTGGCTCTCCTTGTGTGCTGACCACGCAGCCTGGAAGAGGTGGGAAATTGGTTGCAGCCAAGTCAAACTTGGGTGGAGAAACCTTCACCTCTGCTAGTGGTACCGGCCTCTGAGAAGGGAAATCGAAAACAAAGCATACAAAGATCACAAGATGTACAATGCTTTAAATAAGACACTTAATTTCCGAAGGTGCAATGTGTAAGACATGGCCACCTGTCCAAGGTTACAGGATTCTGACTCAGAATGTGGATACAGCAGGAGACGAGCTGGTCTTAATTCAGCAAGAGACGCTTAATCTCCAAAGGTGTACAGTTGTATTTTCTCTTTAATAAGGAAAACAGTGTAGTTTTTCCCTTTTTTGACATTTTGTAAATTTATTTTGTTTATATATTGGACTAAAAACAGCTAAAAGCCTGTTAAACTTAGCAGATTTGCTGCTCTCATACACCTCAAAGCTGAAACTACAGAAGGCTGAACTATCTATTAACTTGATGTGATTACAACACAGTTATGCGTTGTAAACATGTTAACCTCTGTAGATCTCTGAACACAATTAATGACACACCATCGGACTTTGTCTCCACATTCTGTTGATAATGTTGGCCACTGTTTACAAAATTCCAGTCATATCTTACACTTTTCACCTTTAAGAACAACATGAAAAGTTACCGCAATCCGTTCATCTTCTCGCCTCCTCCGTGTTCCTCTGTAGGTTGCGCTCCGTCTAAAATGCAAATAAATGATCAGTTAAGTGTCACTGACCTGGTTGGATCCCATGAGCAGCAGGGCCAGGACCGCATCAAACATAAACTAACTCCTAAAACCAGTTTACCTTCCACGTCCAGAAATGCCGCTGTCATCACTGGGGTCCAAAGACGAGGAAGAGGAAGGGAGGTGTGAGAACGCTGAGCTCAGATCAGAGGCTGTCTGGACCGGGTTTGTGGTGGTGGCGGCAGCAGGAACTGGGGGCTGTGGGCTGCACAGGCCAGTCAGACTTTCCAAGGGGACAGGAGTTATAGACGCTGTGGTGACGTCACTTGTCCTCACCTGGGGCTTCACATGGTTTCTGTTGCAGAGGAAAAAATGTGAAGATGAGCAAGTTCAATACCTTGAGAATACTCATATCACATACTGGTAACCAGTGTTTCCTGTAGTGCACCTTGCTTGAGGAAATGATTTTGGACTTTGTGGTGGTGCTGCAATGGCCATTCCAATGTTTTTGGGGTTTTTTTTTTACAGCAAATGTTTCAAATGAATTTAGATTGCTTTCCTGCTTTTAAGGCAAGTGTTTATAGGAAAAGTTTTAGAGATTGGGAGCATTCTTTACATGATGAAATCCCTCTTGGTGGACTTGTTGTCAACCTAAAATTTTGCAATTTTTTTTGTCAGGTGATAGTACGTTTGCAAGCAACTGCAACTTCAGCAGATATTACAGCTGCAAAAATCTAATTTAATAGGTTGCAACATGTTAAACCATCTGTTTGGCCCTTTTAAGTGGAAACATGGGACATACAGACAATTCCATCGTAATTACAGTGGTTATGGGAATGAAATTATGTCTATATAAATAGGCTACTAGAAAATAGCTATTTGTTGGAGGTCAATCAGTTTCCTGATAACGGAGGCTAAAGCAGCTAAGTGAGTTAAAAGGAAACACTGGTGGCAGCAGTTTGATGGGGGAATAAGACAACATGCTGTGTCTTTGTGATTGAAGAGTTGACATGCAAGAGTACATCTGTGCTCATGATTGGTTGAAGCTGTTGAGACTGTGCTGTTAATACATTGTATGTTTGGCAATCTGCAACCAACCATAATCTCAATGGCAAGAGCTGACAACGCCTATATAAGAGCCAAACAGGATTCTGGTATCTCAATGTACCACATAACATTTGAGACAGATATTGTCTAATAGCGGATTTACATGATAGATCTTCTCATGAGTCTTTGACCCTCAGATCTCATAATCTGAACGCTCATTGAGATGAGAGTGAAGCACCTGACCTCTGAAGAGGAGGACAGAGAGAGAGAGAAAAAAAAGATAAAGAAGAAGATGAAGAGGAAAAAGAGAGAACCAAGGGCAGTCACTCCACTCCCTGATTTCCCTCTATGCGCATCTTGATCTCATCACAGGGTCTGACTTGGGAAGAATCCAGTAAGATATTTCTTTGTGAAGCTGCTTTTTTGTATTGTGTATTAACAAATTGGCAAAGTTGTCATCTCTTAGCTTAGATTTAAAGCATTATGGATTAAAGGCTTGACAGCTGGCAGAGCTAGACTCATCTCCACACTGTCAGCATTTCTTTGTTATAGCATATAACAATACATGGAATATGGTAATCACAGAAAGCAGCAGTAAAACAAAGCAAAAACAACAAACAAACAAAATGGATGGTTAGTCGTGATGGAGAGAAACTGTTACATGTAATTATGTCAAGGCACAGATGTTTTAAGGCCAACATGGCCAAAACTGGAAAAAGCCAGGTGTTTATGATCAGGTAGCAGCTGCTGCTGCCTTGTAGTAGGGAAGCCTACATTAATCAAATGACATGACAAATCCGGGATGGCCATTACCTGGCAACAAACATTTATCACACTGATGAAAAGTATTATGGCTATACAAATCTGACTGGCAGGAGGCATGGGACCCATTATGGATTTAGTCATTTGGCTGCTGCAGTATGGTAAGAGATGAGGGTAGCCATGAAGCTTATTGTACAGTGTAACACAGTGGTACCTGAAGGCATTTATTACATTCTTTCTTGAATAGAGGGGGACACTGTGGGGACAGTAAGAAGACAGGGAGTGAAGAACAATTCCCTGGTCAGGTTACATTATCTTTAGACAAAATTTAAAAGCAGTTGATCTGATGTGCATGGTTTAACATCACAGAAGGGGTAAAAATATTCCAATTTAAATAGTTTTATACAAATACCAGACTTATATTTAAACCCTAAGTGATAAGGGAACTCATATTTACAAACAGCAGCTGAAAAAGGAAGTTCTTACCGATTTCTGTTGAATGGGCGAGTGATATTAAGAGAACTGGAGCCAGTTTTGTAGTGTCCAGCAGACCCAAATCCATTCACAAAGCTACTGTTGGGAAAAGGTGCCTACACAAGGAAAAAAAAGGGGCAGAATTTTAAAGCTAAGGTCATGCAACAATTTCTTAAGTTATATATTTTTTAGATAAATTTACTGTATTACTTGCTCTGTGTGTGTCCAATCCCCATGTAGAGCTTTTTTAACAAGAGTGAATATTTTGACTCATTATGTGTATTATGTTATCTGACAACTCAGCAGCAAGAAGGGTGAGGAGAAAGGCTCATTTGAATTCACTCGATGCATTTCTTTTCTGAGGTCACGACTAACAAGGTGACAATAACTAACAAACAGGTTGTTTTGGATTTGGATCGCTACTGCTGACACACATCCTGTGGCTTTTAAGGTTAATTATTTAAATCGCATTTTATGCATTTAATGCTGGTGATAAACAGCAAATAAAGAAAAAAAAAATCAACAGAAACTCTAGGAGAAGGTTTTGAAGTATACGAGGGAAGCTTCCAGAGTATGTTTCATCTAGTGTGACTTGTCTTACAGCAGTGTAGGTGCAGCGCCTCACCAGAGGAGTTTCGAAATATGGTGTGGGCGAAGGCGTCCAGGTGGGAGGTACGATGCCGTAGACTGGGTACTGCTGCTGGGGGTACACGTGCTGCATGTAGAGTGGAGAGCTGTACTGGGACTGGCTCTGGGACTGCTGGGCGTACAGGCTGCTGTCCATGCTACGGTAGCCATTCTTCGCAAAGAATGTGTTGATGGCCTTTATCCTGGCCTGTCAGTCAAAAAAAAAAGAGGAAGAAGAAGAGGACAGAAAGGAAAAAAGATTATAAAGGACCAAGAGTAAAATGTTTGAAATGACATAAACAGGGCCTCTCCAAAATGACTACAAAATTTCAAGTGGACTCACCATTATGGGGTTTCCCTGAAATGTTTTTACTTCCTCTCTCAAGTACTTATATGCCTAAGGGAACATAAGAATGAATGATAAGACAACTTGTGTTTCAGCCTTTTAACTGAACAGATTGAAAAAAAGTGCACTTGACTTGCATTACCTGTTGAGCATCTGTATCTGATTGGAATGTGATGTACCAGTTGTTGTTGTGTGCAAATTCAACACTTATCACCTTTGGACAGTTGTCGTTTTTAAATAGTGACTCCACTTCCTGTGAATTAGATAAAAAGGATGATCTCACAGTTAAAAGTAAACATCAGCTGCAATCTAATGCTTCCAAAGATAAGCTGTATTTATTGCACAATATATGCACAAGTTAGCTTTACCTCAACAGGTGTGGTTTCAGGGACCTCTCTGAGGATGATAATGCACCGCTTGTGATTTGGACGCACTTTCTCCCCTTTTTCATCCACTTGTACCATAGGCGAGGCTAAGGGGAAATTCATGATATTTAGACTCTAGACAAACCGCAGATAAAATGTTAAAACTTACACCATCTTTAAAGCTCAACTTACATCTCAACACATCCAGGATGAGGTCCATGTCAGTGGTGAGGACCTTAATGCCTTCCATGCTGGCTATAGTCCAAATAGGGACAAACTGGTCACTGTCCATCTGGGACATCAGGTACAAATCCTTCGAGAGGTTTTCTCTGAATCACAAAATTACAAATCCACATAAGTTTATCCCTCGTTTTGACATGGGACACATCAAGTTCACTCTTCATTTTCTATAATATAAGAGGAAGGTTTAAGTGCCTTGCTCTTACCGAGAGAAATAAAACTCCAGCTCTTTCTTCAGAGACTCTCGTAGATTTTCTGAGGAGATCGGCTGTTCTTCAGTTTTGGAGTCCACTAAGAATTGAAAAGAATGTCAGGGGTATGAAAAGTGACAGTAACATTCTTTAAAATCACACTGATCTGTTTCATGGCCCATTTATGATGAACTAAGTGATTCACCAACAGTTACATCTCTCTTCACAATTAGGTACACTTGCAAAGCTAAAGTAAATCTAATACAACTGTCCTGTTGTAAAGTCTGCTTTTATGATGCCTATAATGTTGAGTCTTTGTTGATACTGTCAGGCTTTCATTCAGTTATTCTTATCACTGATTGCATCATGTGCCTGTTGTGATTTATTGGTTCATGCTTCTTCTTATCTATGGATATCATTTGTTTATAAACACTTAACGCTGTTTCTGTTGTCTTTTTCTACAATACACCTTTCCTGCAAATATGACAATTTATTTAAACCCAAATTTAACTCCAACAACAGCCCACAAGTCATGTTTCACCTAGGGACCCTCATGTCAATACCTTTGTTAATCATCCATAATGTGAAAACAGATTTTCAAACATTGGAAGTCATACTGGACAGCAGGACAGGAGGTTCTTCCCTACTAATAACTCAAATGATTTGCTTTTTTAGGAAGCAGCTCTAATCATTGAAGTCATAGTGATGATGTTGTTCTTGAATGTACTGTACTCAGTAATGTCTATTTTTGTGCCTACCTTGTATATTTGAAGTGAAATGTAAAGGTGAGCATAATAAAAATGGCCACTGAGACTAAATCACTACAGCATGCATAGGATAGGCCTAGCACACAATTACTATACAATGATTAGGGCTACCTGGCAGTGACATCAAAACACCTTAACCACAAGTTTTGTTTCACTCAGGCTCGAGACATGCCGCACAAAACTTTGTGGTTTAGGCTGTCATTGTCTTTTTTTCATTTACTTTAATAAGTAATAATATGAAACTCACGAATATTACTTTGAGATGGGTATTACTGAAACTTTGACAACAGTTATGTAATATATTTTGTGGCTTTACAGTGGCTATTATGTGGCTCCAAAGTCTAAGAAAATCACCCTCATGACATCATCACAGGACAATAAACTTCAGTATAATCATCTAGCATGAGAAGCAGTCATCTGCAGGTGTAAGGAGTGATAACCTGCAGATTATCATTCCTTTCAACCAAAGACTCTACTCTTCTATCCCATCCAAACTTTATCATTCAGATAACAGAAATGAATACAACCTTAGCTGCAGTCCCAGTTGATGTGTGGAGATGACTGCATGTGATGTGACTGACCTGAGGTCCCTGTGGTGGACTCAGCGGGGGAAAATCCCAACTCTGGAGGGTCCATTCCATTTACTGCTATCTCAGCTGTTGCTGTGGAGCTGCTGTCATCCAGGGCCGTGAATCCCACAGTGTACTGCTTGCACCCAGCAGACGAAGGCTCAGAATAACCTGCAGACAAGGTGAAGAGTTTCATTCAGAACCAACAACAGGGATTTTTTGTGCTGCGTCACCTTGTTTAATCTGAAAAACCAAATGTGTCCTAGTGTTCAACTTTGTACCATGTGTGTGAATTAATAAAGTTAAGATGTATACGGATGTCAACAAAAGGGTAAAGACCTTAAAAGTTAAAAAAATAAATTAGGGCAAAATTTTGTTCAAACATGAATAGAAATTTCTAGCTGGAGCTGCCTCTGATAGTCATTATTTGTATCAGTAAATATGAAAGTCAACAACCATCTTTCCAAAAACCTAGCTTTTTCTACACTTTGAAATTCTGCATATTGAAACAGAATCAGTTCTGAGTTTTCTGATGGGCTGATTATTTGGGCTGATGTCAGTGTATCTTACCTTCATTGATGTCTGAGGGGGGCCAATGAGGGCTGTTGGTAACAGCCTCACTGGAGGCCACAGGCATCTCCTGCCAAACCTTTGCATTTGGGTTCAAACCAGCACCCTTAGAGGTGACCTTCAAAGCAAAAAGAGTAGGATCAGGACAGTTCAATTAATTGGAACATATAAAGTAATATGACTTGCATATCAGCTGAGTCAAACATTTTACACAAGCACAAAAAAACAATGTAGACACAAGAATGCATGTGAAGTGTCAATCATCCAAATTAGACTGCTGCAATGTGACAGTTTATATTTAAACAGATTCAAATGTGGCAGATGTGTTACATCTAAAATTGAAACCTACACTACACTGAGCAATATGTCTTTAATATTCCTGCTGATTAACATCTGATGTTTCATCTTATCTCATGTTACAATTATACTCATTCACAGACTACTGTCAGAATTGAAGAGGATTTTGAAAACCGGGGCTCTAAAAAACCCTGTATTTTAAAGACTGAACGGATTGTAACACACAAGAGTGGCACGCACATGTTCTTTAACTATCCAGTCAAACCATTAGCACTCTTTTATTTGGCAATGATAACATATCAGGTTACTTTTTAGAATTAATACTGAGCACCCAGCACCAAGGATTTCCAATGCATTAAATAAGCTTAATAGCTGTTCAGTGCAAGATCCAAAGGCCTTAAGATATCTATGACCATCAAGGTGGAAATCTTATGAGAACATTATAATTTGAAGATATAATGGCAATGGGCAATACTAGTTTCCAAACACAAAACAAATTGCTTAAAATTCTTAAAAAATGTTAAGAAGTTCGTATAATTTAAACAATTTTGACTGACAAATCAATATTTAACGGTTACATTTTGTAAGCTGATGCACTTGTGCCATTGAGCACCATTTTTTCTGTTTTTGTAAGCAATACATTTGTACTGCATAAGTTAAAACAGATCCCATCATCACAAAAGCATCAACATACACATGATAACCAGGCAGAAACAACAAATACACCTTCACATCTAAGAAGTAAAGAATCCATGGCAGACTGAGAGCACGCAGGTCACAGCCAACCATCACTACGCCTGCTGATCTCACTCATTATTTTAACCTTATATTGGGAAGGTACTAACTGATATCACCTGGTGCAATCAGATCATACCCAAGGTATGCAGGAACACCTGCATACCTTGGGCCTCCATGGCATCGAATTGGAAACCAGAGAAGTACAATGAAATGTGGCACATAGGGCCCCATGATCCCCTGTTGACAAAAGAGGCTATGGCTCTGTTCACTTCGCGAAGGAGAGTGATTATAAAAGCTTTGTGAAACTACAGTGTTGTTTTACCTAGTTCTATCAACTTTTATTACTACAAAGTCAAACTGGCTTAATAGTAAGAGAACTTAGTGTAACTTTCAGTGACATATAGTTTCGAAACACATTAAAGTATCAGATTAGACTCTCCATATAAAAAGGGCTGTGGATTGGCAAGGGAACCCCTGATCCTGCAACTATCTGTGGCCAAGAATAGATCACATACTGTACATATTAAGGCATACATGCTGATTTAAACCCGATGTGAACAAACTGTGCATTGTGCTTTCATTTTAAGTGTGGCTGACAGCTTTACACTAACTTTGAAACACCAATGAAATGCAATTTTAACAATTTCTTCTGACAATGTCACTTGCCACCTGCTAATAGACCAACCCCCTGTTTGCAAAAAGCACTCGGCCTGACAAGCACAGCTGACAATTACAATATGCCTCAAAACACCTCTACACATATTGGACAATAATGGGTGTGCCAAGCCGCAAAGCCTCGATGTTTTTCAAAAGAAAGCCACTACATTTATGTGCCGTGCAACTTGACACATGGTTACAATGCACTCTTTTTCTACAGGCCGTTGCAAGCCAAGTAATGTCAGCTGACTGCGCTGCGCAGCACAGGCCAGGTATTTGCAACGCATGTCACTGCACTAGCCGAGTTAGCTAGCAACCGATTAGCTAACAGATAACGTTAGCTACTGAAGGAACGTTTATCTTTCGGCCAATAACCGAAGCATCGACCACCTACAAATTAATAACAACTCACTAGGTGCTTTCATTGTCTTAACAGCGCAACCGTCATTCTGCAGCTGTGACACAACTTAACTTAAAGGCTAATGATTACTCAGCAAACTGCTTAATGAGCTTGCTTGTTACAGTGGCTAAGCTAGCGAGTGCTAGCTATGTAAGGAGCTGCAGTGGGGATCTGGCTAACCCTAAGTGTGTAAATTACCTGCCTGTTCTGGCTGTAAGTTCGTAACGTTAGTCGTGCAAATGCTGCCATATGTGCGGTGTCTGGGACTGTACCCAGTTTGTGATCAATGTAACCTTGCGAAAAAACGCTACCACAGAGTGATTACACAAATACTAACTAAGGCAAAGCCAAGCTTAAAGTTAGCAGCTTATTATATGTCTTGTTTGGGTTAATTTTAGCTGTTGCCTAATGAATATCGCCCATCACGCAGAGGGGGGCGTACTGTGCTAACGGGTCTCCAATGAACAGTAGTTACTTAGCCATTTGGCTAGCTTGCTAAGCTAAAGAAGGCCTCACTCACCATGCCGCCTGACCCTCCCTCGCTCCCCAACGGAGCCTCGTCCTTCCCACCGGTCTTCGGTCCGGGATCAGCCTCCTCCTGCAGCAGCGGCAGCTCTCCGCTCTGATCTGAACTCATCAGCCGCTCCTGACTCACTTCCACCCCGTCGCGTTCTCCCGGCCCCCGCCTGCCACCCCTTTCTCTTTCCGTACTAACGCTTGGCTACAGCAGTCTGTCTGGTTCTCTCCTGTTCGACTGGATTGGGCAGCAACACACTGAAACTAGCTTACAAGCTAGCCGGCTAGCAAGTGTGCTTCAGACTGAGGCTAACGACCTAGCGTGCTATGAATCAACGAAGCGGGCTAACGCCAGCTAGCTCAATGAATCAAACTTGCACGCAAGATACTAGTGGTATAGGCGATGCCAAACCATGACTCTTCTTAAACCACAGTCCCCGCTGGCGTTTCATCAAGTGTTACACTACACACCGGGTTCGTGAGGCGCATTCCTAACCGGGCGACCGGAGCGGACACTGGGGACACGCACCCTTCCTCAGCGCAGCCACACAGTCCGCCGACGTCCCGGCTGCCACCGCGAGTTCTCAGTGACCTCTGTACAAACTATTTCCTTTTCCTTTTCCGGATTACACTGTAGTTTCGCACACTGTTTTTCGTGGAATAAGTTTTTTTTTTCAATACTATGCGCCATAGATTACTAAAGTCAGAGGTCTTCTTCCATGTTATTGGTTTTTTTTGAGCTAATTGAGGGGGAATTCCGTCCACTTTTTTATACGGTGAATTATACAAAAATGAATTCAAGCAAACTAATTAAGTTGCAGTGCATCAAATGTTTTGTTTCTCGAAGATTACACAGAAACAGGGTTTACGAGAGGACAAAAAAGCAAATTTTGTTTTACTGTCCCCATTTTCAAATCATATTTGTACAACATACATAGAGAACAAAGCTTTTAAAATATGCACCTCCAAACAAGGACTTTTTTGTCTTTGGGTCTGAAAACCCTTCAGATCAAGCCTGATTATTTAGGTGCTCTTGTTCTTGTTTTATATCGTGAATGTATTAAAAGTTTTTATTCATGTCTTAGTAAACAGTTTGCTATGAGCCTTTTATTAACTATAAAAATCTCCCTTTGTGCAAATGTGAACATGAAGGGCAGCAGATAGGCCCTACATCAACCTGAGTCATGGTAATGCCTGTTAAGGCTTCTCAGTAACCACCAGCTATTTATTTAATCTCCTAAAATCACTCCCGTGTTGTCAGAAGAAAGAGTGCTGTGATCTAATCACGCCCGACTTGAGATACAACCAGAAACAGGTGATAAGCCACAGAAAACATTTGAATTATCCCAAAAGGGTTTTACAAAGATAATAATCTTATAATAATCTTATTGGATTTGTGTAATATATAAACATGTCAATGGTGTGTAGGTTCCCTTCAAAAGTAAAGAAAAACTACGTACAATTGGTGAGTATTGTGATTCAGTGAAGAACTGGGATATACAGTTTTAACCACAAGCAGTGTGCTGTGTTTGATGTGTGGCACCTAGTGTTATTGTGAATCCACACAATATCCTGACTGGAAATCATCATGGACACACACTTTAAAAGTTAACGGATGGGTTACAATATAGTACAGTGCTCATAATGCACATTTCCTACATGGTCCAGTGGTAAGGATTCCTGGTGGTTCGAGTTCAACTGCTGGGAAGAGTTTCATGTCTTACAGATAATTTCACACACTCTGATGCATCCATTGCACAGTTTAAACTAGATATCAACCCTGTATATCCAGTACACAGTAGTAATTTTACCTCCATATAGTAATTGTAATGTAATTGTTGCAAAAATGTTACAAACCTAAACTTACCACACTATTAGATTACCAATTTGAAATGTCACCAAGAATTAATGCATCTTGTTCTTACAATGTGTTTGGATTTAAAACACTTTTTTGCCACATGCAATCTACTCTTTACCCGCAGATAATTTAAAGGTAATTTTTTAAATGAATTTTTAAGTCCTCCTTAACCTTCTCTTAAAACATGTTTTGCAGAGCACACTGTGACTTTACATGGATGTTTAATCTTCACTGTGCAGAAAGAAGCATGCGTTGAGTTTGACACCAGTAGTCTGTGTTATTTGTAGCTATTGTTATTGTTGTTTGAGATCAGTTTTTACCTGACCACCACTGCAGTTATATTAACAGGTACAAAGATATAGATATAGATATAGATAGATAGATGGATAGACAGATAGCACCCAAACCACTTTTGAGTGGTCTATCAGTGTCTTTGCACAAATACAATGACATTGTATGCTAATTAAGAAAATTCTTATTCTAGTACTCTGTTCCTCAGGACAGTCGATATTCTTCATTCAACAGAAAGAACAAACAATAACACTTCTATGTATTTTGATAGGTTTAATTATATTTGGCATCTTCTATCTGGCAAAATTGTTAACTGGGAGGTGGTAGTTCTACAGTACACTAGCTTCTATGAGAAAGAACAGATAAAAAGGATAAGACAGCAGAACCTTTGGAAAGGTTTGTGGACAGGTAGTTGGGCAACAAAAACATTTTGTAATGCAACCGACTAAGTCTATTTCCCGAGAGTTGTCCTCTTCTTGATCACATGCTCCATGTCGGCATGTTCGGATGTGTCTAGCCTGATTTTGTACTTTGCCAGGATCTTCATGATGGGCCTGATCTTCAGCCACCACTGGGTCTTAGGGATACGGTGCCTGTAAGAAGACAGAGCAGGGATCACTCACTCGCATAAGATTCATGATTAAATCTTTTTATGACTTTCATAGTAAGTCATATGGAAAATATGCATCTTACTCAAAATCTGTGTCTTGCTTTAGGTCAGCAAGAGGCTGAAAGGTGAGGGCCCTCTTCCTCATGCCCAGCACACAGGCAGAGTCTGGTGTGTTAGCAAAGATACGACCTAAAGGACACAGGAAGTGAAAAAAGTCAGCTAAAATGCTCAGAGAGAGAGAACCACAGAGAGAGCGATGGAGAAAGTAATAAGATCTTTTACTAATGTAGAAAGGAGCAATAAAACATTGTCAGTATTGCATGAAATTCATTTAAAACTATACTTAAGTAAAAGTAAAAAAAAGTATTAACAGTTCTATATGGCATCATGCTTTCATAGTCAGATGCTTATCACCTTTCTTCGGTATTATTATAACCGATACATTCATGTGTATATTACTGTCGCAGTTTTTCTAGGTGGTTAAAAAGTTTAATACTTATAACTAACTTTTGCTGTTTGGTAATTTGATACAGCAATGCATCATATTCATAAGCTAATCATTTGTGTATAAAAGAGACTAAAAACTTAATCAGATAAATGCAGTGGAGTAAAAGGGACACTAATTTCCTACAATATGTAGTAACTTAAACATTGAGTATTATTATAAAATGTAAAAGCTAAAGAAAGTATAAGCGACTCAAAATTACACAGCAGTAAATGTACAGTTAATGTACCCAGTTATATTTTATTTCTGCCTCTAGGTATTAAAGCAGCAGAAAAAAACTTTTTGATTTTAGTCCCATGTACCGTGTCTATAGCACTCCTTGAGTTTCTCAGTCAGCCACAGAACAGACTTGGCACCCATCTTTGTGCCAAAGTTTCTGTCGAAGGGGGTCGGAGTGCCACCCTGTAGTCATTAAAGGATAGATAGGTGTACCATTATTAGATTGTAATAAATGAAGACAAAGGGAAACAATCTGTTATGTTTTTCTTAAAGTGGACTCAACACTGCTGCTGCTGCATGAACAGACCTGCTGCATGTGTCCAAGAACATTCTTACGACAGTCGAAGATGCCTTTGCCCTCCTCTGAGTACAGGTTGAAGATGAAGTCTGTGGTGTAGTTGGCATTGGAGTTCTCATTCCTATTGTAGAATGTAGAGTGACAGATTATTGTACTGCTGTTTGGAAAGTAGGGACTTATATGCTTTCGGAATAAAAGTAATAACCCAATTTTCACAGCAGGTGACTGAGTTTTAAATGCACACAAAGTTGCTGGATCACACCTGACCTAAACCTACCTCAGAATCAAACCTCTCTTCACTGTCGTCTTCATCTTCTCCACAAGATGCTCTACGTTCACCTACAGACCGAGTTAACAGATCACACTCAGAACACACACTGTAATGTGGAGAGACACTGGGTAAAAAAGTTAGGTCATCAGCTCACCTCCAGGTCTTTAATGCTGAATTTTTCCTCAAAGATGTAGGCTGCATCAGCCCCGGCAGCCAGACCGGCCATGGTGGCCAAGTAGCCACAGTATCCACCCATAGTCTCTACAATGAACACACGGCGCTTGGTCCCTGCTGCAGACTGCTTGATCCTGTCACAGGTCTGCAGAAAAGAACATGGCAGAAATGTATTAGCCTGTTTTTGCATGTGTATCTATGTGTATATTTCTCTTTGAGGCACTTACAGAGGTGATGGTGTTTAGGGCAGTGTCAGCACCAATGCTGAAGTCAGAGCCGGGGACGTTGTTGGAGACGGTGGCAGGGATGACCACCATGGGAATGCACATCTCCTCATATTTCTCTCTGGCCTGAACTAGCTCCAGGCCTCCAACATACGCCTGTAGCCAAGGGGAAAAGAATAAAATTAATTTGTTTCTGGGCTTTTTTTTCTGGTGCGTGGAAGAATTTGACATGAATTCTGGGTTTATAAGAGAAAAACAACTGTCACGTCTCACCTCAAATCCACCAATGATCACCAAAGCGTGGATGTTGAACTTGGCAATGTTCTGGCTGATTTCCTCCAGAAGTTTTCCTGGCAGAGTTCTTTAGAGCACAGATTTAAATTACACAGTGAAATGTGTTGTAGTTTTTTAAATGAGGTGCATGGCTTGAGAGAAAGAAAATATTGTACCTCTTGGTGCCCAACACAGAGCCTCCTTTTCCAGTCCAACCACTCACTGAAGTCCAGGAGATAGGCTCAATCTGCAGTGAGAGAAAAAAAAGTTACTTAAAAATCCTAAGTCATAACTAATTAAACATGGACAGCTATTTAAAAACAAGGATTAATAATATATTAGGTCTAAGTTATTTAAAGACACATAGGTTGCTATATTATATTGAGACTCACTTATTTTACGTTTATAAAGGAAAAAAGGTCAGGGGAATTAAAAAAAAATTAGGGCGTACTGTTTTGTTATTGTAACCTGACCAGAGTCAGATTACAAACTGACATAACATTTTAGATTTCTGCCTTAGTACATTTTTCACCATTTTTAATATTTGAAACAGCATTTTCACAGAAAAGAGGGAAATGTACTCTCACCTGTCCATGAGCCAGACCATCGAAGCCGTCATGGACGGCCAACATGTTGTGACCCTGGATGATGCCCATCCTGACGGCTGAACGAACAGCAGCATTCATACCAGCACAAGGAGCACCAATGTTCATGATGGCTACATTGATGTTGCTCTGGACAGTTAGAGAGAGAAGTGTTTTGATTTATTTCAGGTAAAGAATAATCTTTACTGGTGTTAAAAAATGAGCAGTCTGTACCTTCACATCTGGGGGGTTAATGTGAGCCAGCAGCTTGTATGTATTCCAGTTGTTCTCAAAACTCCTGCATATAATAAAAAAAGTTGAATGTTTGTGGTCAGAGCTTCATTATCAGTCAGAATAAAAGTTAAACTATTTCATGCTTAAATCTTTTAGTGTGGCATAATGTCTATCAGAAATAACACTGATGCTTTTATGATTTGTCTTTTATGTTTTCTGTACTTTGTTCTGTGTTTTGGCTTTATTTTGTATTTTTTGTTGACACTATGGTCACTTTAAGAAAAAAGATTTTTGTGACAATGAGAGAGATTTTTGTGAGAATATGTTTAAGCAGTGTATCAAACCAGAGAAAGAGAAACAGCTCTGATTGGCTAGTTGTTCTCTCTGGCCAATCAAGAATGAAATACTTACTTTCCTCTGAGCTTGATGGCATCCTCAAACCTGCCCTCAGCCATGGCGGCAGTGACGTCTTTGGTCTATAGTAAAGAGAGTGAAAAGGTGTGAAAGAGAGAAAATGATCCCCAAAACAAAAAGAGAAATGTTCTAAGAAAGTACAGAAACTAAAAGCTGGTGCAAAATATTTTGACGTACCACTTGCACACACTCCATGAGCGGCAGTCTGACCGCCTGGTTTCCTGAGAGGCTGACCACACAAGCAGGAGTGTCTGGAGTGGCCTCCAGCAGCGCCATCACTGCCTCCACACCCATCCTGCTGCCCTGGACAACACACGCACACAGTCTGAACATCAGGAGTGTGTGTGTGAGAATGGTGTTTTATAAAGACACTTACCAGGATTCTGTCGAAGGCGGAGGGTGTTCCTCCTCTCTGTACATGTCCAAGAATAGTGGTGCGAGTATCAAAGCCGAGCCTGTCAGTCACCAGCTGTAGACAAATAAATCCTCCTTATAAAATGGCATAATGTCTGTGACTAATTCTTTAACACACTGACGTAAGAAAGACATGCTCACCTTTTTGATCTGGTCAGATGTGATCGGTTTTCCTTCCCTGGACATTGCACCCTCTGCCACAATGATCACATTCAGACGACAACCTCTGGCCCTTTGCTAGAAAAACAAGCAGACAAATTAAAATGCATGTGTGCATCCTGAGTGAAATAATCAGAGCAGGTTTTGGAGCAAATACAGACACACGCACGTTTGTCAGCCTCCTGCACAGGTGGTCCTCCCAGCCTTCATCTGGGGGCATCTCAGGAATAAACACCCAATCTGCACCACAGGCCAGAGCCGTCACCAGGGCCAGATACCTGCAGACAGACAGACAGACAGACAGACAGACACACACACACACACACACACACACACACACACACACACACACACACACACACCAAACAGTTAATCAACCCATGTGCCAACAATATCTGTACATAATTCAGGTAACTCAGTAATGCAGTGACTCTAAATGTCTGTACACGAGTAAATTTAAAATCCTCTGTGCAAACATAGAACTAATGTATTATTTGTATTTTCAAATATTTCACATTTTAAACAACATTTTGAGTGCATTTGCATCAAAAGTTGATAGAACATGCAGAAACCTTTTGTTAAGGGTTAACTAAACAGTAAGATAGTGATTGTTTTTTTCTAAAGTATTTGTCAGGCTTTTTTGCCTTTAATTAGATAGTTGAGAGGAGAAATGTAGGAAAGGAAATGACAGGCAACAAAGATCCCCAATCAAAGCAGGGATGTCATAAGAACAATGTCAGCATTTTAAACCACTTGGCCACCTGGCTGCCATGAAGGAACAACTCTTAAAGCATCTGTAATGGTTTTACTCTATGAAGTATTTTTGGTGCAAAAACTTAAGTACAGTTAGTTGATTTGATACACATTGAGATAGGAACTAAAGAAACACTATTTCCAGCACTGATGAAATACAAATATGAGACAATGCATTTAATTGTTTAATGTGTTTTATTAAATTTTTTGGGGACTAGTTATGAAAAGAATGAAACACACTGACACAAACACACAGACACACACAGACACACACACACGGAGGAAGGACTAAAGGTACTGACCCACAGTGTCTGCCCATGACTTCCAGAATAAACGTCCTCTGGTGACTGTGGATGAACATAGATAATTTTATACAAATAAAAATGACTGTGCCCAATTTTATTTTGTGTGATATTCAATAAAAAAAGCTGACATGTCAGTTTACATGCTCTCAATTCTGTTATTCTTATTCTTTTAATTTCACTCTTAATGAATATTAAAGTGAATCTCCTCCACCACTGTGTGCATGGAGGGCTGGTCACAGTGATGTCTGACCTTTGTGCGGTCGTGGTGATGGCGTCCACCACCTCTATGATGCGGTGCAGGGCCGAGTCAGTGCCAATGGTCATATCGGTGCCGCAGAAGTCGTTGTCGATGGATCCCACCATGCCTACAATGTTCAGATGGGAAGACTGCTTGGCTTCTTCTTCAGTAATCTTACCTGCAGAAAATTAAAAGGCACAGATGATTGATGAAATAACATAATAATCTTCTTTAATCTATAAACTATTAGCTCAGTTTTAAACTGTGAAAGGCATAAAATTTCACTCCTGAGAAGTTTCTGTATGCTGAAAAATTAGCTATGGAGGCAAGCTATGGGAAAATAGAGCAGATCTCTAAAGTCATTGGGATTCCTTCTCTGGGGTTCATGAATGTATGTGCACAGTCTGATCTTAATGCATCTTACAGCTGTTGAGCTACTTGAATATGGATCAAAGTGGTGGACACACAGACAGACAGACAGACAGTTTACAGACAGGGGTTTTCTCAGACACAGCTGATAAAGCTCAAGGATTTCTTTTTCTCACTTCCACTCTGTTTGTGTCTTTACCGGCTCGGAGGAGGTCAGCCAGCAGTCCACTCCACTCCGTCCTGAACTGATTGGCTCCAGTCAGACTGCCATCGCCTCCGATCACACACAGGTTGGTGATACCGAGCTTCACCAGGTTTTCAGCTGCCTTCATGCGACCCTCTCTGGAGCGGAAGTCCTTGCAGCGGGCACTGCCAATGACCGTACCTCCCTAACATCAAAGAGGAGAAGTGGTTAGTATTGTAATAACAAGCATCAGTGCAACCCAATAAGATTGTGGAATTAGACTCATCAAGTTGCACTGAAGTCACTTTAGGTGAAGTTGCAGCACCCTTTGGGTAAATGAGGTCAGCTCTGTAGCAGTGATATCGTTACACGCTTCATCAGTCTAAGCATGTCGGTCCTTCTCCACTGCCAGGCCTCTTTATTTAGACAACACACATGAAAGACATGTGAATCACGAGCTCTGCAGTATTTCTGAATCTCCATCATCATTCAGTGTGGCAGCCATTTAATATCGCCACTTAAAAATCAGTTTCTCATGTTATCAGAGCTTGTGAGATTCTGAAAGAAGCCCAGTAGGTGTGTTAAAGGTTAAGGGATCAGTTCATCCAAATAACAAAAAAATACATTCTCTCTCTTACCTCTAATGATGACAAGCCAGGCAGACAGATTAACTGTTATCTTGTTTTTAGGTATCATGCTGTTGCTGCCACACTGAGGCAGTGGAAATGAGGGGTTGTTTTGTGTGATGGCAACAGCATTGACAACATTGTAAAAGTTCAACGACAAAATCTCCTTTTATACCAAGACAAAGAGTCTACAGCAATACTGCCGGTACAATGAATCTGTGCAGGACTGAGGAAACTAAAAAAATTTAATGCCTTTCTTTTTTTGTTGTTGCTCTTATATTGTCTCTATTTATCATAACCAAATAAAACATGTGTCCTTTTGAAATTATTCCTCTATTTTGTGTCTCAGTCCTTTAAACTGCTTTGTAACAATACAAATATGTCAAGGAGTCTGGTGATGTGGTTAGATCTTAATGGTGTCTGTTAAACCATGTCATTAAAACAAATCTATCTGCATGGTTAGACACCAGTCAGATCATGTATGTGGGGTTAACCAAACCTTTAAATATAATTAAACATTACACAAATCTTTAACATCAGAGCACTGAGGCATATTTCAGTGTGAGTCTGTGTTTCTGTGTGTGTTTGCGTGGTGGCTCTTCACTCACCAGCTGGAGCATCATGGACACACTCTCCCATGTTGCCGGGCGAATGTGATCTCCTCCATCCACCAGACCCTGGTAGCCCTGCAGCACACGTAAACATACACTATGGATGTGAGAACACACTCTTTTCTCATATATTTTAATCAATATACACACCTCTCACAGGTTAAAGAGTCCCTGTGTTGGGTTTGTTTGTTGTACCTCATGAACAAAGTAGACTTTGGCTCCGGTGTAGAGACCAACTCTGACTGTGGCTCTGACAGCAGCATTCATGCCTGAAACACACAGATAATGTGTTCTGTTATTCATTATTTCTTTTACATAACAAGACGATGTTTAGCTCCCCCCATTACTTCCTGTCAGATATCAGTTTCGTCTTAACCTTTAAACGACTTGACCTGAACATTGGCAACAGATCAGACAAAAATAACCAGCGAAAAAGGACACAAGTTTTTATGGAAGTGTGTGTCTTGTGCACCATCTCCCCGCTGGATGACCAGTACACTAAAGGCCACGGTGTGAGCTTGTGTTGTGGCAGGCTGGCATGCTACAGCTCTTGTTTCAGCAGACAGCAGCTGTGGATGGGGGTGTTTCTCTCCTCCATACCAGAAAAAGGTCAGTTGCACTAAAATTAGCCCCAAAGATGCGAAATGAGGGAACACTTAAGCAGATAAAGACTCTGCAGAAAGGGTTAATGTCACTGGAGAGGAAGAGTATCAGATGAATTTAAGACTCAGCCTGTTGAAGTTCAAGTACAGTTTATTAAGTAACTGCCCAGGAAGCTTAACACCATTTTTAAAATTTTAAACAAAGGAAAGCACTGTTTGTATGGATGATATCTTAACGAACTCTCAGATCAAACCTGATTTGTAAAGTTTATCATCTTCATCTTCACACTGTCTTAGCTCATAGAGACAGCTCATAGCCTTTGTAATTTGTAAGGACTTTTGATGTTTTGTTTGAAATACACAGTGAACACTGGCAGTGCCATAATCTTCTTATCACGTTATCATGCAGACTTCATGTAGGATTTATAGCTAAACATCCATCAATCTCTGACAGCTGCAGTCTGACATCTTGGAAAAATGCAGCTTGCCCTTTCTGTTCTTTGGCTCCAGCTCTTACTTAGCATGTCATGCAGTCAGAGCTTTAACATGATACTTTATTGGCTCGAGTTAAGATTGGCGCCTGGGACTTTACAGCTGGTTGGGATTCAGTGCTGTGCACACACACATCAGCAGGGAAGATGCTGCCCGACAGCTTTATCTCCTCTGTCACATTTTTGTGTTTTAGCAGTTCAAAAAAAGATGTGTAAAACACTAGAGCCTCTCCCTCTGCTTACCTTGGGCATCTCCTCCTGATGTCAGCACAGCGATGGAGCGTCCGACCCCCATCTTTGAGGGATCCATGGTTTTGTGGAGATCCTTGGACATGTTTCCACAGTAACCCGGTGTTGGACAGGTGGGTATGATGAAAGGAAAAGGAGAAAGAACAGAGCACGACTTGCTCTTTGTGCACTCCCTGCTTCTCAGGGGAGGCACAAGGAAAGGCACTGACTTTATAGACTACTGTTCCTAATCCTGCCTCGAGCCCCCTCCCACTGACACCCTCCACCACCCCCTCACTCACACAACCCTACTAAATATACATCAGGGTCAGATTACCACCTGCAGTGGACAGTTACAGGCGGGGAAACACAATGCACATGACACTAATGTGAAGAAAACAGCTCAGATTAGTTGTTTCAATTAAAAAAATTACAATAATAAAATAATTAAACAGATTTTA
The DNA here is from genome assembly GCA_029814665.1 of Acanthurus lineatus. Taxonomy (NCBI): domain Eukaryota; kingdom Metazoa; phylum Chordata; class Actinopteri; order Acanthuriformes; family Acanthuridae; genus Acanthurus; species Acanthurus lineatus. The sequence continues at coordinate 12,749,816 of JAPZDV010000002.1, read as the reverse complement.
AGGTAAACTTGTCACACTAGAATTTACTTTGTCACCTCTACACATGAAATTTGTCCAGTGACCAACAGCTGGAATGTAAAATTTTCTGGAAAAAAGAAAGATGTGTCTCTTAAAAGCAAAATTTTATTTGTCAGATCAGAATCATGATATGTAAAAATAATTGAATGAGCGTAGTCTTTTAAACAATCTGTCACACACTTGGGGTGAGACAATGACTGTGACATATGAAAAAATTAATATTGTTATTTAATTAATAAAAAACATATATTAATGCCATGTGAATAATACAGTGCTTCTTAAATAATTTCCTTTTCTTTCTTTTATCATTTGTCACAGGAAGTGATGAAAATGTACCTAAATGGTGGTTGCCACTTGAATAAAATGGTATAAAAAACCCCCTCCAAATATGTAGATACTCTTTTTTTAAACTTCTTAACAGATACGGTTGCAGACTCTTTCTCTATCGCACTTTACTCATATTTTAAATATAAATAAATTACCAAAAAGGACACAAATAGATAAGAAAAAAAGTTAAAGATGAATATAGCTAATCACATTTAAAAACATGTATACAAATGTTTTGATAATATCAGTATTGTGAATTCTTTAGTCCACCATAATCCTGCAGTAAATATCTGATGTTGTGTCTCATACCATCTGGGTCTCAATTAAAACCTTCAGAGTCAAGCTGACTCATCAGCAGGGTGTATTTAACGATTTATGTAGTGTATGCTGTAATAATACTGTCTCCACTCTGAACAGAATACTGTGTCACATTATTTAACATGGCACTGATATGTGCATCTTGTAATACGTTTCCAGAAAAGGGCATGAACTTTACATCTGGCCCAGAGGCAATCTCAGGAATGCAAGACAATATGGCGTATTCTGTTTCATGTGATGAAAGTGATCTTTTCCTCATCTTAGTCCTAGAGGAGTCAGTGCGAGCGGCGACAGCATTCTGTAAGACTGCAGGACAAATAACCACCTTAAGGTCTAATAAAAGACTATGGCTACTATTAGCAGCTAAATGAAAACATGATTATAGTTAAAAGGTGCTCCAGAGAGTTAGTATTGTAATTTTGCATTTTTATAAAGTTAAGAGGATCAAATAAATAGAGAAAATTAAGGAGAAAATCAAAGCAACAGAGGCTGAAATATTCTGGCTAGCACTGCCACTGACAGTTAATTTTATAAATAAGTAAGAGCAGGAATAGTGAATAAAAAATACATTTACTTGGATAGAAAAGTTAGAATGGAAAATCTACCATCACTGTTTCAACAAGCCAGTATTTCATATTTTTCTTGAAAGATTAATTGATTAGAGGGCTGCCCTGGAAATTTTGAAGCTTTGTTCGTAATAATGACATTTGATTCCAGCACCATTTGATTGCGTAGACAATCGTGTTTATCCTAGGGCTTTGAGTTGAATGAAGCAGACAGACAGATGTTTGCAAACTGCTGCTGCTGAAGATGGTTGAACATGTGACAGAGTCAGGAGCAGCTGGGTGCTCCACGATAAATAAACACCTGAGGTCATAACATTCTGCTTTTATCTGGAGCCTTTTCCCAACAGGAGGAGAGTATATTGCTCACACTGTCACACTCCTGCAAGTGATACATGGCAAAAATACACCATTTCTTGGGCTGATTGTGGGTGATGACGTCAAAAATATGATGACAGACATTTGAGCCTTTGTTTAAAACCTCAACAACTTTGCACACTTGAGCCAATCATGAAAACTACAGAATATACTGTGATTATTCATGAAATACAAAATAAAAGCCATACACATTGAGACAGTAACATATACAAATTTATTATAAACATTGTACATCAAGAACATTACTGCACACAAGAGGAGTCTGGTGCGGTAATAAAATTATGAACAGTGCTCTGAGCCACCCTAATCTACATGAATGTGTATACCACAGCTATGATAACACTGATTAAGTCCAGAGTGTGACCTTTGACCTATTAAAACTTTTCTTCCAACATTTAGTTATTGATTCATGTCACAAACAGTTTCTAATAGTCGTGCATCTAAATTGGAGACAAACAAGAGTGCCTGCAGTGTAAAAGATACATTATTCAACAGAGATAATTTTTTTTTTTTTTTTTTAGAAAGCATCTACTGAGCAGTAATAACATTTGTAAGACAAAAAGGGTTGATGGGTCTCTAAAAAATGATAGCAGCATCGTATTTGGACTTAGATTTAAGGCCAGCAACAACAGTGATGGACAAACATCAGATCAATTTTAAAAAGCCTCATCAGTATTTCAGAGTAAGCTTATCCACTGTGGGTATTCACAATATAACAAATATTGTACTTGTAGTGCAAGTCATTATCTCTACTGCATTGGGGAGTTCTGAGGAGAAGAAGGAGCAGACGGTAGATCACTGCCAATTGGAACAAATCTCTGGGAAACAGAGCAAAAGCAAATATTTTATTTAGCAAGCAAATACAGTATAAAGAGAATATGTGTACATGTCTAAAAAATGTATGTGTGCACATAGCTCATGTTTCACACATGGAGCTATATGCACACATGAATAACAGTCACTGTCAAACTAAATGTAATACAACTTGTCGGACTAAAGCTCTATGCTGTGTTTTATCATTTTGTGTTTAAATATTTTTTTTAAGGGAAAGAAGCTCATTTGCCTTTTTCTAAAAGTTAAATGAAAAAATAGATACTGTGCTCATGTCTCTAAAGAAAGTAAGTGGCTTGACCCAGCAGTCTGTTAGCTTAGCATTAAGACTGGAACAGGATGAACAGCTAGCTTGTTTCAGACAAATCACCAAGTGGATCCTCTGAACGTACAAGTTCTACAAGTTCAATCTTGTTTCTTTAATGTTAACAAAAACCGAAGTGTAAAAACAATGTGTTTTTGGTGGGGGTGCAGCAGGTGGGCATTTATGTGAAGGATTTTTTAATACTTTACCACACTTCCATGCTAAAGAAGGTGGATATAGTAAACATAACTGGTAACAGCATGTCAGCTGTGTTTTTGTGTGCATATCAACTTGTGCTTAAGTGCAGTCTAGAAGCTGTTTCAGACCAAATCATGCATTGCAGTGATTGCTGCAGGTTTGTGCAAAGGTGTGGTACTGTCAGCCCATCTGTTCATGGAAATGAAGTCTTTAAACCCCAAATGGCAGAGTTGTTCACAACGTTCACTCTGATTGCCAATCAGCTAACTGGCCGCCACAGCATTTCTCCAAATTTTTGACACCGCTGTGGCGGAGTACTGAGTACTTACATTGAAGTGAGTGGGAGAAGTTGCATTTTCATTTTTGGGCTGAGACAGACCTTACAGAAATGCTAGCTTGTCTGCAGGCTTTAAGTCTTATTGGTTTTGGCAATACATGCAGCTTTATAACACAGAGCACATTTTTAACTGTTGTGATTTTTGCTGGTTGTTTGCCCTTTTATACAGTTAATTAACTAAACATTTTAATGATATGAGAACTGATCAATGAATCATTTCCAAACAACTATGACAGTGATAAAAGATTAATATAATGCTTCTTTTCTGTACATGAACACTGTGGGTGGTGCACTCACAGAAGACTCTTCGAAGTGCAGGATGGAGGCCAGTGGGTTTCCACAGCGTGGCCGGTGGGGTAGAAACCCAGGAGCAGCCGAAACAGAGATGGTGGTGTAGGTGGCCACCTCCTCATCCATAAGCAGCTCCTCCAGAGGAGGAAGACGCTTACGCAGCATTGCAACAGGAGAACTCAGAGCACAAGTCTTCGGAAAAATTTGGTCTGTGATTGAAAAAAGTGACACTTTAAAAAGACATTCCAGTCACAGTTCAATGTTCAGTGTACGTAATACACTTAAGAGTAATTATCATAAGGAGTGTGAGATGCCAGTGTTACCTCTGTGCAGACTCTGGACAGAGGGCCTGATCTGACAGGTCGGTCCTGATACAGACGACACTTCTTCATGTTCCGGCGGGACCTTCCTCTCCTCAGATGAAACCTCGCCATGCTGCTCATGATGGGCTGAGCTCTCTGGAAAACGTGGGGCTCTTAACAACTTTTTGCCCGTTGAGAAAAAAATGACAGATTCTCTTTGAACTGGCTGGATGAAGGGTTGTACCCCCACAGCCTGCTCCTCATCCTCTTTGCTGTTGGCTCTGATGGTCTCTACCTTTTCTTCACAGTAGGATTTAGCCTAGGGGGGTGAGGGAGGACACCAAACAGCACACAGTTTTTTATATATATATATATATAAAAGGGCTGTCGAAGTTAACGCGTTAATAACGTGTTAACTCAAACTCCTTTTAATGACACTAATTTTTTTAACGCACGATTAACGCATGCACGGTCTGTGCCTTGGGAGCTACTGTAGTTTCAGGAAGTGGCGCTAAAATAACATTGCAAATGGTTACAATGCAGAAATGGTTGAAGAAAGGGGACTTTTAAATATAAGATTAAAATATAAGACTTTATATAT
>JAPZDV010000002.1:12689435-12745248 GCA_029814665.1 Acanthurus lineatus | reverse complement strand
ATAACAAAAGGGAGACACAAGGAACAGATGCAGGAAGGGGCACATACTTAATTAGGTTAAGGGAATCAACAAGAAACTAAAGTCAGGATGGGGCATTTGCATTGAGATATACAGAGGGGGCAGGATCAAGGGGTCAGACTAGGAGGTGTCAGCAAAAGGGAAGTGACACAGCTGGCATGAACCGATGAATGGTTGATGTACCCAAGACGTCTTTGGCAACAACAAGATCAAAGGTTCACACCAGTAAGGGGTGGAAGTTCCTTGACGTAACTTAATTTCAATACATTTCTTCATCAGTACCAAAATCTCATTTGTAGTGTGTGTGTGTGTGTGTACCTTTGTGACTTTTTTCAAAGACAGAGAAAATGTGTTTATGTGTTTGTGTGTACCTTTTGACATGTTTTTGTGGGTGTGTGGATCTCTGTGGCTTTGTTGAACATGCTCGTGTGTGTACCTTTGTGGCTAAGTTCAGTGTGTGTGTTTGTGTGTACCTTTGTGGCTGTGTTCGGGGTGTGTTCGGTGGAGGTCATTGATGGAGTCCACAGAATGGAGCTCGATCTCGGTGAGGTCTCTCTCGCTGACCCTGTGGAACTGAGGGGTGGTCTGGGAGGACGGAGGCCTCGACATGTTGCCCCACTGAAGGGATGAACAGACAGACTACTTTTCTTGAATAACTTGAAAGTCACTTTTATTCTTGATGTTAGAGCTATTATGCATCTGTAGTTATTCAAATATCATATGCATAGCAAAAACGGGGATTAGGTGTTTTGGTTTATCAAGAAATTGCATCTTTGTATGATGTGTTAATAACCCAGTCTGCCCTGTGAGAAGCACTTCCTGTCTAAGAACTTGCAGCTCTACAGATGCTGTTTGTCTGCGTTGTGGCGATACTGTTGCCTTGAATTAGTGAATGGACACCTAATTTAATATTGAATCAAAAATGACAATTTGGTAATCAGTAAATGTAATTATGTGGTGGGTTTCCTCTGAACGTTTAAGAGAGAGGAAGAAAGGAATGAAAATAATAAATAGAGCAGTTGGTCTGCATGTGCCATGTTAGAGGACAAGTAACGGATCATCTTGGTTTCTATTTAAAGACAAAACAAACAGATCATATGAATGACTTATTCATCAGAGCTATTATTAGAGCTGGTTGTCAATTATAAAAAGGCACAGTGCTGCTGGAATGTGGATCAAGGATCAGAGAAAAGGACAGACTCTTAATGATTAACTGAATGAATGAATGGATGATTGACTTCATTACTGTCTGACTTTCAGACCAGCTGATTATACTAAAGACGCTGCACTGTCAGACCAGATCTGTTTCACTGGATAAAAAAGGGCTATAAAGTACTGTTCCTCGCTCCCCACTTACCTTCTGATATCACGTGTGCGTCTGCTCAGTTGTGCTTGTTGATTGCTAACACATGCTTCTGCACCCACAGGAGCAGCAATGAGTTACATCAAATATGCACACAGGTCATCCAGGAGCCACATGGGGACAAAAGTAATCCAATGAAACTCACATTAAACCCCAACAACATGAAAAAGTAGATTCCAATACAATCCTTGATTTATAAAAACAAAATGGAACCTCCAGGTTCTGCCTCTCGGTTGCTCTCCTTCCTGTGAGTGAGTGTTTGTCACTGAGCAACTGTCAGACGCCTCGGTGCAGCCCCCTCCCGCTAACTATGTTGGTGTGTGTCCATGATCCAATTTAGGCCACCCAACTGCCCCTGTGAGAAAGGTAAAGAGAGCTAGATACATGGCGAGAGAGAGAGGGTCCTCTCAGCACTGTCACCCGCTCCAAACATGCTCATGCACACACCCAACCCTGCAGGCCCGCGGGGCCTAAAATAGCAGCAGAGCCACGGGAGTATTATTAGTTTCTCAGGCCAGAGGATGACTCAATGATCTGGGTAGAGGGCACGACGGGCCAAACTGGGATCAACACACTAACAAACACCAACATGAACAAACATCAATAGGTTCACAGTCAGAGGGCAAGTTTATCAGATTAAAAACATCCTGTAAGTTTAGGAGCTGAAAAATCACTGCTGCTTTCAAAATAGTGGACAGATGAATGTTACTAACAAAATATGATGCTTAAATATAAAATTTCCAATTTATTTAGATAAAGTTTGTAAACGCCAAATGTACAACAAGCATGGTGGAGACTTAAGGCTTGATGCTACATGCTTGAATATCAAATATGCGTGCAGGTAAAGGTTGTAAAATGGCAGTTAGATGTGCAGGTTAATATGATAGCACCACTGAATGTGCTGTTCTCCAAAATAGTAACATTTTTTTTTAAGTCTAGAGTGTGTCAAACACAGTGCAGTAACTTAGAGTTCAGGAATATTTGTATTTTGTATTTATCTTGAAAGCCTCTGTCCTAACACTAAATTAAAAATTTCCTGTGAGGTCTACACAAATCTCATTGATATCAACTTCTTTAACTGCAAGCACATAGGCTATAATGTAGAATAAGTTAAATTATATTAGATTCTACAGGAATTATGCCTTCTACTGTGAAATTCTGTAACATTGTCTTTGAAACAAACCAAAAATCCAGTCTTTATAATCGGAGTTGTTTGCTGTGGTGAGGCACCGGGGCTAAACTCCTGCTGGGCAAATGGACTAATCAACTCCATTTCCCACAAACCTTTGCTCCTTCCTTTAATGTGGGCGCTTCATGTGTTTTTGCCAGGAAAGCAGAAATTCCAGAAAGTGGAGTTCAAAGAGTTTGGTAACACAGCGGAAGTGCTACTCTTCAGGTGAGCGTGTGTGCGTGCGGGACTTGAGCGGGCTTTCAGGCATGATGTGGGCCAGGGCGATGGTCGGGGTCGGGGTCGGGGCTCCGGGGCTCGGGCTGCGGGCTTCCAGGGACGGTTTGCTGAGGATCGCTGGAGCTGGATGTGCGGGGAGGCAGCAGCAGCAGCAGCAGCAGCAGCGGAGACAGGCGTCAAGTGCAGAGGTAAGAGAGCAAGAAGTGTAAACTTCTCCTGCTTCAAATGATACAAAATGCTTTTTTACTTGTCATAGTTTCTTATCGGCAGATCGATGGGACATGCTTCCATAATTCGGGCAGGAGTTGTGTTTGTTAAGCAGAGTGTGACATTTTTAAACAACCTCTCACTTAAAGTTTACATCTCTAACGTTTCAGCATGAATTTCCAATAATATTGATAATCTTGCAATACCTGTGGTCCTCTAACGAGCTAATTATCCTACATAATGTTTATATCTTGTATATGTTTCTTTAGAATGGGCTGTTAATATGAAACTGTCACCCTCCTAAATCAGCGTTTTGGATGTGTTATGGATGTATTCCTGTTTAAATGACCGTCTCTAGTGTTACTCACTTTTGCAATAATACCATCAGAGTGTGTGCCACAGCAGCAGTCAGTTCATGCAGACATAATGTGCATATGTCCCAGCAGTCTGCCCCCCCTTCCTCCCTCTGCCTGCCTCACTTCACTGCCTGCACAGGATGATTTTATTAAAACCACGAGTGACTGACTCTACTGCACTATCTTACTCTCTGCCTGGGCTATGAAATGTAAACCCACCCTTTCATTCATTTAGCCTAATGAAAAGAGGGTTGTGAATGAATAAAATAAGGGACATGAGATTCATGTGTGATTCATCAAGCCACCAAGATAAAGTTCACATCTGAAGAAACTTCTGAATACACTAAAATATATCAGATTTGTCTTGAATATTGCACAAAGCAAATGGATTAAAAAACAAAGTCCCAACAACATTAGTGGCCTATGTGGTTCATTGTGTGTGTGTTTGTGTGTGTGTGTGTGTGTGCGCGCGCGCGTGTGTGTGGCATATTACAACCAGAACAACCTCTTCTCTGTTCATTCATATTATTAGCTGATTCTGCACTTGAACAGTTTTGTAAAAAAAACAGTTAAGTCTTATGTAAAGTGCCGACACACTCTGTCCCACTGTCCCATAATGCAATTCTGCTGCTGCACTGATAAGCCCCCATCAAAGGCTGGTTCAAAGGTCAGAAAGTTAGGGCAGAATGAACACTCTGCTATTTGACCGTCAAATTGATCCGACTATGAACAAATCTTTATACTGATTACAAGATATCAGTAGATTCATCATTGTTGTGGTGTTTGCAGAACAAAATGCTTTTGTTACATTTATAAATGCTATACAAATGTTAGGTACCAGGAGAATCAAATTTTTACACACTTTTGTTCTAAAATCCCTGACATTTAACATTTGAACACTGTGTGGACATTTAAAATCTTAATTTTAGCACCTTTAAAATGCATAATTCTAATGTCACTTTCATAAAGACCATCAAAATGAGCTTACTCTTTTTCAGCTCTGGTGCTTGCATTTACTGTGTTTCTCTTTCTTGCACACTCAGTACAGTGTTTTCTATCTCACAGGCTCCCCTGAAGAAGACCCCACTGTTTGACTTCCACAGGAAAAATGGGGGAAAGATGGTGGAGTTTGCAGGCTGGAGCATGCCGGTCCAGTACAAAGACAGCCACATCGCCTCACACATGCACACCAGAGAGCACTGCTCCATCTTTGACGTCAGCCACATGCTGCAGGTGAGATGGGTGCTAGCTGACAAAGAGACAGAGACCAACTCACAGAGACACACCCTCATAGTAGATGGTCAACTAACAGGGTTTAATTAGATTCCATGAAACAACCCACCAGGAAAAAACTGCCATTTTTAATTTGAAACACTTCCTTTTTTTCCTGTCAGACCAAAGTCCATGGCAGAGACAGAGTGAAGTTCATGGAGTCTCTAGTGGTTGCAGATATCGCAGAACTCAAGGACAACCAGGTGAGATGAAGGACTGCTTCCTGTTGAGCCTGCAGTCATTGCATTTGTGTCTGCTTAGCTTGGAAGCAAGCTGGAAACACGTCATTGACATATTATCATCTTTTAAGTTGCATATTGTCCTTTAGGTTGTATTTTCACATATCAGACTGTTACAGAGAACCATAATCATTAATATTGCAAAAAATAATTGGTATTTTAGGTTTCACCAAAAAAACAGATTTTTGTAACACACTAACACGCTTAGTTTAAACGGATTTTTGATAGAAATTATGAAGAAAGCATGTTGTTAGGTTTTCTGCTTCAAGGCTTTATTAAACAAGGTTTTTTATTGGGAAGGACAGCTCAGACGGTAAGAAAATGAGACAATCAAAGAACTACAAAATGTTTGAACTGCAAATTGTATTTTTATAATTCAGGTGTGACAGAGTGTTTTATTGTGAATTTTGTAAAGTCCTATTTTCCAGCTTGTCTTATTTTAACTAATTGGACTAACTGTACAATGTCCCACATATAAATCCTGTTTGTACCTAAAATTACTCACCAACTCATTTTTCTCCCCACCCTGAACCCCCAGGGTACACTGACCCTCTTCACCAATGAGAAAGGAGGCATTATTGATGACCTCATAGTGACAAAGACAGACCAGGGCTACCTCTATGTTGTGTCCAACGCCGGCTGCGCCGACAAGGACTCCACTCATATGAAGGTAAATACAGACAGTGTGTGTGTGTGTTGTGTGTGTGTGTCTGTGTGTGGTAGAGTGACAGAAAGTGTCTAATAAGTTTACGTGTATGTGTGTGCGTATAGGCACGACTGGCAGAGTTCAAAGCTGCTGGTTTAGATGTGGATCTTGAGTTCCTTTATGAAGCACTGATTGCTGTGCAAGGTAAAAGATTCTCCCTCTCACTACGTCTCTCTCTTTCTTTCTTCCCTCTCTCTCGGTCATGTTTTCCTTCTTCTCTCTTGATCTTCCTTTTATTTGGTACATTTCTTTTCCTGCTTTGTTCTTTCATCATCTAAGTAGTTTTCTTTTTGTCCTTGCCAGTATTTCTTTTATCATTTCATGTTTCTGTTTCACTATGTGACACTCTTTCTTCCATTGCTTCTTCCATCTTTTTTCACTCTTTCCTTGCTTAAGTTTTTTTAATCAACTCTTTGACTTCCTCTGTGTCATTGCTTATGTAGACAGTTTAACAGTTGTTGTGTTGTGTTTGCTTTGTCAGGTCCATCCATGCGTCAGGTGCTCCAGAAGGGGCTGAAGGACGACCTCAGTAAGCTGACCTTCATGACCTCCACCTTGGCCACTGTGTTTGGTGTTGGTGACTGCAGGGTCACCCGCTGTGGATACACTGGGGAGGACGGGGTGGAGGTCAGCATTTTTCTATCTCTCTCTTATCACTCTCTAGCGCTGCTTTTTTTCTTTATCCAGGTACTAAATACAAAGTACAGCTGAGGCTGATGGGATCTCTTTAGATTTGCAGGTATATGGCCAAAACCAAGCTACTGGATAAAGTAAAATTTTGACTTAAAAAGAGAACTAGTTGATTTTAAGGAGTCACTAAAGCTCTTGAAAATAATTAGAGCCTGAGCACTGAGGGTGCGAGGACTTTATTTGCTTCGTTTATTATTATTTTTGTCTCTACTGAGTGGATCCCTTTTTTGTGACTTAAACATGCTTGAAAACTCACCAAATTAAGCATGCATCTCAGTCACAGTGAAAATTTACGAATGTTACAGTTGTCGTGGATGGGTGTGATCAAATGGCTTTGCCACACCCCTTAAACAGCAGAACCCATGGCACATTTCACCGACATGGGCATAAAATCAGTTTACGTGTATCATGTCCAGAGGTAAAATAAAAGTCTCTTGGACTCATCACCGAAACCCAACAGGAAAGTTGGCCATTTTGAATTAAGTGGCCAGCGGCATTGCCCATGCAGGACCTGCAACAGTTTTGCTCTTGGGGGCCCCAGTGAGGGTTTACTGTGTTTGTTACTAATATATATTTATTGAAAAAAAAAATTAAGTCTCAACAAATATGCATTTTTTTAACCGGGGAGTCAAGATATGTCGTTTTCAGTTCGTAAAACTGTAAAACCTCTCTGGATGGAGGTTTAGCTCTTCAGTCATACTGTGTCTCTGTGTCCCAGATCTCCGTCCCCAAGTCCAGGGTGGTGGAGCTGACAGAGAGGTTGCTGGCTAACGATGAGGTGAAGCTGGCGGGTCTCGGTGCCAGGGACAGTCTGCGGCTAGAGGCGGGGCTTTGTCTCTATGGCAATGACATAGACGAGACCACCACGCCTGTGGAGGCAACCTTGGTTTGGACCATAGGTCAGATTTCTGTGTTAATTTGCGATGTTTTCATGAAACACAGCCTGAAGATGTCTATGCTGGGATGTTAACTTCTCTGTATCTGTGCTCTGTTGTCAAGAGGAGAGTTAGATTAGAAGATTGATAGGGAGAGCTCACTAATTAACATGTTAGAAAAACAACAATTTTAGTGATTTGGATTTTTTTTTTTTTTGCTGGGACCTGTTACCAGGCAACCAGCGGAGAGCAGCCAACAATTAGTTTGGCTCAAACTGTACAGCAATTCTTTGTCATTGTACTCTTTGTCATTAGTATTAAAGAAATGAGATGCCACCTTTTTTAATCAAAAATGTTTAAGTCTAACATAAAGGAGTTAAAAAGTTGTAAACAACTGTAAAATTAAGAAAGTGTCCTTGACAATGGGCCCATTGACTTAGAGCAGCTACATTTTATGTTTTTAATGATAACAGGGTATCAAATAATACTGTGCAATGTGCAAGGTTTTGCTCACAGTGATAAATGGACAGAGAATTATCACTAAATCTACAGCTCCTCACATCCTAGCATGTTTAAGCTTGTATTTAGTCATTTGGCCCCAATTTAACTGTTTTTCTTCACTTTCATAGCCCTCAAGCCGTATTTTTAGAAATTAGAAACACAAGGGAACACAACACCGGGTTTTTAGGGAATAAACTCCAAAAACTATGCCATCTTTTTAGCATCAAATGGGGAGTAGACACAGTTGGTGACTAGCTGTTGAATATAAAAGAGCATTTAGCAGCTAAAGAGTGAAATATTTCCTCAGGAGTTAGTAGAGACCACAAACAGAGCTAAAAGAGTTAGTATTGTACTAACAACCACCTGGTGGCCAAAAAAATGACTCTGAATAAATGATTATGTTGCCCTGTAACTTCATGGTGTGTAAATCTGCATCAACTGGTGGCCAAAAAATCAGTTACTTCAGGTTTAAGTGTGAGAGATGCTAACACAACTTGAGAAATATTTTCTGCATGTTGTTGTGTCTCTGCGTATTTCAGCCTTAAATACACAGTGCAGTCTGATATGTGTATTACATACTTTGCTCTGTCTTCTCACACACAGGAAAGCGTCGGCGTCAGAATAAGGATTTCCCCGGCGCTGACATCATCGTTCCTCAAATCAAAGCTAAGACAGCCAGGAAGAGAGTTGGTCTGGTGTCCACTGGCCCCCCTGTCAGACAACACACACCCATACTTGCCCCAGATGGAAAGGTCATAGGTCAGAAAGCAAACACTGTGAGAGCAGTGGACAGAAGAGAGTTGTGTAATACCTCTGTACTTCATATAGGAGTGATAGAACACCACTGCAAGAAAAAAAAAATCACTGCTGGATAAACATCAAATAAAGTTAATAGCACATCTCCGTATAAGAAGGGCACCACTGACATATAAGATTTACAGTTAAAGCAATGATGTGAAGGACATACAGCTCTGCTGCCTTTTGATGTCTTTTTCGGTTCTACCACTGGAGGCCGCCAAAGTCAGATATTTTCAAATCACAGATTGTGGCTTGAATATATCAACCTTAGTTTGAACTGTTTAGTTTTGTTTAATATCATACATAACATTACAACAACCTGATAAATCTTATCTCTGTTCTGTTCAATCTGTTTTTAAACCGTATCTTTATATGTCATTTTACATATGCGATATTGGGATTTATTATAATACTTAAAAAATTGAATAATCAAATAAATTAAAGTGTATATATAAGCAGCCAAAAACTGAGCGGATTGACAAGCCAGTGGGTTGCTTTGGAACTAAATATATACAACGAACAAACACAACATTTCTAACGTGCTGCTCTTTATTTATTTATATATTTAGTTAGTTACTTTGGAAGTTGTTGCCAGAAAGGGTGTCAGATCTATTCTTTTGTGTTTTCTGTAGGTGAGGTGACCAGCGGCTGCCCCTCTCCCTGCCTGAAAAAGAATGTTGCCATGGGTTACGTGGATGTGGCCTTCGCTAAGAACGGAACAGCCATCCAGGTGGAGGTCAGGAAAAAAGCAGTGCCCGCCATCGTCAGCAAGATGCCTTTCGTCCCCACCAACTACTATTCTGGATAGGAGGGACGCATATACAAACACATGACTGTACAACCCTGATGCAGAAAGAGGTGGAACTCAGTGTAAAACATAAATAAAACGGAATGTGGTAATTTGTTAATTCTTCATGACACATACTGAATTAAAAACAGTACAAGGAGAATCCATTTAAAGCAACACAGGATTGTATAGAGGATATCACTATATGGTCTTGGGAGCACTTTTTAAAATATCTGTGGATAAACACAGTTTGCATTTTGTTTTTATTTATGTTTTACACAGTGTCAAAATATTTTTGAATCAGGGTTATATAAATACAAAATATGGACTCTCACTGGACCATTCCTCTGCTCTGTCCCATTTTTACCAATGCTGCCCCCACCTGTTTACCTCTAGCACTGTAAGACTGACAGTTTACGTGGGCCTGTCTTCTGAGAGGATATAATCAAAATGATTATATTTTTTGTAACACGTATACAATTTAGTATGTGAGCTGATGTAATGTAATCAGTTACTGTCAGTTTAAACCATTTTTTTTAATTCACACCAGTTTGTGTTTGAGACACTGAAGCAGCAGAGACACAACAGACAGTGGTGGTTTGAGGACAGCAGGACATAATGTAAGACTTTGGGCAGGATATTTCAACAGCAGGCTTTCACTCACTGCTGTGTTTAAGTGATGCAGCATTAGTAACATGGTTTCATCAGCGGATGAGTGCATGAAAGAAATTACAAGCAGTATTGTTGAGTTCAAGAATGCACTGCATGTGTGATGGTATGAGCCTTGATATTGCTAACATGGCTCATAGATCAAGTTCAGTATTTTTTTTTTCTGTTTTGTCAGTGGACAACAGGTTGCACTGAAACAACTTACTGCACTTTCAGCAAGAACAAAAGCGGTGAGGCTGTGTGGATCCAATAAATACAAGTATTTTTTAATAACTTTGTTATAGGATTTAGATTTTGCTAATGAATCCTAACATATACCTTGTTGCTGGACCAAAAACAGAAATTCCAAATAAGTCTTTTAATGTCAAACGACTACATGTCTGCAGTGTTTAAAGGCATTTCAAATATCACAGAGCCAAATTTCTACTTGAATAATCTTTGAGTTATCTTGCAGATGTTTTCATTAAGTTCTTGTTGGAGAGATTTTGAGGGATAACTCACTTATCTCCTCATCAGAGTAAAGCTGACCAGATTGCTTCTCAGACTAGTAATGTGATGAACCTACAGAAGAAATGTACACTACATGAGGTACTATGAGAACTTGAAAAGGTGTTAATTGTCATTATGTGTTGTCTCGGAACTAATGAAATGTAGTTTCTATAATAAATGAGGACATTGTGTTTAGACTTTCTGTCAAGCTCTTAGTGTCTTATTTTAAATAAAAGAAATAACATAATAGAGAATAATACTACTGATCTATAGGTTGTCAATTTTTTGTCAACACTGGAAGGTGCATATTGTGCATTACTGTTGATTTAAACATTTTACTGTATTTCCATTAAAAAAAAATTCCAATAACATTGTGCAATTAATTAGAAATTCTCTTTATTAAAGACAATTTTCTTTTTAATTTACATGATCTGCTGTGTTTTTCCTCCGTTGAAATGTACACTGAAAGAAAAAAAGAGTCCATACATGATTTCAGTATGAGACATTCCTCTTGACATTAGTGTGGTCAGTTAATCTGACTAAATCTTGATCTTTAAAAAAGGGTTTCAGGGGTCTTCCCATACAAAACAGTATTAGAGCCTCATGAACATATACAATATGTTTTTATTACCCTGCTAATTTTATTAAAAAGCATGTTTGATCATTCAGGCTTGCCACATTTCAAATTGTGGTTTGACATGTCTGTTTAACAGTTGATCTGCTGGAAATGATTAAAAAAAAACACTCAGAATTCTGACTCAAGTGTCAGTATTTTGATTTAAGCTTGAAAAAGTTAATCTGAATATTTCAGTTATGATAATTTAATATTTTGTCTCATCATTTCAACAACCTGAGTTTACCAAGCTGACTTTACTGAAATAAATCAGATTGTTAATCTGAATTAGAAGTATAAAGATCAAATCGGTCTGTGAACAAGAGTTTCCTCCACCGAGTCATGGGTTTGTTCCAGCACACCGGAAACGGGGGATACCAACTGAACTAACCTGGCAACCCCGGCTGCCGGTCTGTTCAGTAGTTATTAGAGGAAGATGGTGGACTTAGCGACAGCAGCGTGCTCAAAACTCCGTCCCAAACACTTTGGAAAATACTTACTGTCTCAACCTGGTATTAGATATAGATTACCCGGGGACAAGCATAGATAATACATTTTGAAAACCTTTTAGAAAAGTGACTCTTTCGCCGCTGGATGACAGTTTATTCCAAGACTGAAGAAAGCGGGAGTTGTTGAGCGTGGTGTAAAGGACGCTAGCCAACGTTAGCCAAAGTGTCAACAAAACTGTAAAAGGTGGAATAGAGGACGCTTTTCACCCAGTTGTCTTAACAAACCACGGGGACCACCCAGCCCTCTGCTGCTGCCGTCTTTACATCAACTGTCAAACTTGTGTGGGGCAGATTTGTCAGTTGGACTGAAGTGGGCTAACTTAAGCTAGCTAACCTCAGCTAGCTTTGTTGTGAATTGTGGATCAAAGCGCTTCTCATAATGCCACGGAGTAAAAAGGGGAAACGTGGCTCCAGCAAGCCGGGTAAGTAGCAGTAGCGGCCATGCTAACTCACCATTCAGCCTCGGGCAAGAAACTGGCAGGAATGTTGTTTTGACTGGCTATGACAGTCTCGATAAAAAGTGTACACACTCTACAGCTTAATCGCCACGCCTAAAAAGTGAAGCCAGACTAGTGGTAACAGTTTGGGATCTGACTACATGTGAGGCAGCTTGTTGCTCCTCTAACTTAAGCTACTTGACATCTTAATTGTTTTGCGGTCTGCCATGTGGCTTTTGTAGGTTGGTGCGGCTGAGCAGCGCTGTGGGCATATGTTTGTCATACGTATGACAAGCCAATCACTCTAATGAGTATATTTACGTTTACAAACTTTAAAAAGTGGGAGTTAAAAGATAACTGATACTGTCTGCTAACATGCAGGACCCAGGCTTCTTTCCAAATGCCAAACGCTGTACTTGTAGGGTTAAGGTGAACCGTATGCTATTTTTAGCAGCAGTGCCATGCTACTTTAAACAGGTAGATGGAAATTGTGTTGAAGAGAAACAACCCGTGCAACAAGTGCAGATATCCCCTCAGGATCTTCACAAACAAATCGAGTTCATTTACTTGCAGATTCGTTTCCTTTTTGGAGTCACAGCTCCACGTTTTGTCAATGTACAGTAATAGTGCGGACCATGCATGTGCCTGTGATAAAGCCCCCTCACGTTTTATGGAGTGACGTTGCATGAGAAGCGCACACGTGCACACAGATACATTCACATGGAGTGTGTATTTCTGAAGACTTAAAGGAGAGTGCAAGACAAAAAGCAATAGATCAGTAGAAATAACGAGTGTGGTGTTTCCAAAATATTTTTTCAATTTTATGGTGACTTAGTTGAATGTAAAGCTTCGTTGTGCAGTACTACTGATTGTGCATCAGTATTTTGCAATGCAAAGTTTCATGAATGGGAAAATTGAGCTCACTTTTGATGTTTTCTTCCCATCATGGTCATTTTTTCATCTTACCTTCTTCATTTTATTCATTCACATGTTCATTCATCTGTCTGCCATTCTTCCTACAATCTGTGTACCCTTTATTCCATCTATCATTTAATTCCCTCATTCATACATAATCTTTAGGCTCTCTCCGTCAGGAAGTTCTACAGCTGCAGCTGTCGGCTAAAGCCTCACAGAAAGGTAACTCCTCTGACCCTTGACCCCTGACCTCAGCTTCCTGACCTGCGCAAGGCTCATCTAGAAGCCCTTGAACCTAACAACAGTGCATGCAGTACACCAAGAGGCCACTATTATGCTAAACTTATCGTGTTTTTTCTTTCACTGCACTGACAAGCTTTAACTCTTCCCTCCCTCGCATATATTACCTGCACAGGCCGCGTACCGCATTGAATGACCAGTGTACTGACTTTACCACAGGTTCTTTGTTGCTGTAATTTCTTCAGTCCTCCCGCATGCCATTCTGAACACCTTGAGTTGTTGCCCTGCCTTTATGCTGAAAATGAAGGCTTTTTGAAAAACAAACTTCACAACTTACCCACTTTCAAGTGGCTGATATAATCTAGTTTTGCTTCATCACCATTTACTTTGCTAAAGGGTGAGCATGCTCCTATGATGTTATAAACTTGGTTGAAATCTCTCCACCCATTCAACCTCATTCTCTTACCTGCCCCGACACCAGAAAAGTTTGGATGCAGAGGGAGTTCCTGGAGCAACTCCCTCTGTCTCTCTCTCTCTCTCTCTCTCTCTTATGTGTGTCATGTCAGTGTAAAACTCTTGACAGTGTATGAAAATCACCACACTGCACAATATACCGGAGAGCCTGTTTAATTTTTAATTGTGTAATCATTACTCTTTGTGGCTTTCTCCCCCACATTACCAAATTGCTTCCATGTGTATAGATCTTTGACTGATTTGTTAATGTAGAGTTCAAATCTGCAGCTTTTCAGAAATATTTACATACAAACAGGAAATTAGAAGGAAATTGAAATTTTATTTTCAAGACCTGTTAAAGAGGCTCTGTGATTGGAGGTTGCAGTTTTAGAAATCTGTTATTTGGATCCTTACATCATGAAAACAAGAACAAATGGTGAAAACTAGAATTAATCAAGGATTTTGTTGCATAACTTTCCTAACTGCAGGCAATATTCTTTGGGGAACCTCAGCATAACACTTACATAGAAATAAATCTAGTGTTTTATTTAAAGCTTGTACCACCTATGTATGTGCCAGGGGGCTCAAACAGGCTCTCCCACCCCTTTGGCTCAGAGTTCTGATTTGTCTGTCAATGAAGCCTCCTCCTCAGGGACTGAATGACTGCTGGAGCAGGGTGAGTGAATGCTATGTAAGCATAAAATAGCAAAGCGGAGATGACACGTGAGTCGTGGCAGGGAGCTCTCTCTTACCATAAATGAGTTGTGTGTGGGCAGGCCTGCGTGGGTAGTTGTGTAGTTTTGTGTTTCTGTGTATATGTGTGTGGCTGCAGTGGAGTGGTCTGAACAGTGGCCAGGGGTTCATGGATGCAGACAGGGAAATTAGTGATACAGGTTCACGAGGGGTGTTATCTCTGTTATGAACACTAATTTTGTGAGTGAAAGAGTCCGCAGGGTTTTCCAACATAGAAATTAGAATATTACACAAGATGAGCAGGGCTGCATTAAGGTTGATCGAGTAACGATGAAAAGCTGTATTTCATACAGAATTATTGCTAAATGAAATGAGTAAAAGAAAGTGTTTGACCTCTTCATTTTATTTATTTACTTGACTTCATAAAAACTTTTTACAAAGTCAAGAAAATTATTTGATTTTGAATTAATATACTGTGCTGCACAATTTGCTTGTTTGGCTGGGAAATCACTGTTTACTACACCTGTAAATATGTTTAAGTTGTTGACATGAAATGCCATGTATTATGTTCTCTACTACTGTTTGTTTTGCCATATCAGTCTAATTCCTATCTTAATTGAAAGAAGGTGACTGCAGATATTTGTGTTGAGATGCTTGGATATCTTTCTTTGACCAAAGGCTTTTGATCCCCAAGTTGTCAGCTGTTTCCCCAGAACATTTATGACTTCCAAGTAGGACTGTAATTTGTACTTTGTATTGCCAGCAACTACAAGCACTTGCACACCCAGTTTTACCACTAACCGTTGCATACTGACATGAAGGAAAAAGTGGCTGTTAATAGAATTGCAACATGAAACTATATCTCACAATTGTTGTTTAGTGCAGTTTTGGCATGAAGTGGTTATTTAGCTGTAATCTAGTCAGCTCATGTGTAAAATATTTTAAAAGCAGTAGGCAGCAGTAAGGTGTGTTGGGTTTAAGCTACAGTACTCTGGCTTTAGGATTACAAATGTCACTGTCACCATTTTACCCGGCAGTAGCAATTTCAGAAGAATAGAGAAAAGCCTTTTATCTGACAGTCTGGTGCATAGTTCTGCATTTGACAGTAACAACAGAAGTTCAGCAGCCTGTTGCTGAAAATAAGTTGAATGCCACATTTCTGTGGTGTAAAGAAAAGGCAAAATACCAACAATTAAACAACAATAACTGGGTTTGCTGAACTAAAGCTTACTCATTTTCTACATCTAGCAGTGTGATACAGGCTGGACCCAATTCCTTACT
This sequence comes from Acanthurus lineatus, assembly GCA_029814665.1. Taxonomy (NCBI): domain Eukaryota; kingdom Metazoa; phylum Chordata; class Actinopteri; order Acanthuriformes; family Acanthuridae; genus Acanthurus; species Acanthurus lineatus. The sequence continues at coordinate 12,729,729 of JAPZDV010000002.1, read as the reverse complement.
TAGCTGCTTTTAAATTTCTCTCTAGAATTTTCTTATTACGTGAGCACAGCTGGCAACAGCTGAATAATATCAGAAAAAGTAATCCTGGTCCCAGAATTGTCATATTTACTGTAGATTGAAGGCATTAGTTTCTGTTTTGAGCAGAGTGAATGGACAGAACTTGCTACTGTTGCAGGTAGTCTACACTTATTTATTTTGAAAAAAAAAAAGAAGATTACATTTTCACAGAGAAGTAACCCACAGCCACAGCTTCCATGTCACACTGCTGCAACAATAGCAGTGACCCCTGGGCTACCTTGACTGTCCTTGTTGACCTGGTTGAACATGAACACACACACATGCACACTCAGTCTGACAATTCTGGATGGTGCACATCGAGTAAATGAATGAATGAATGAATGAATGGCCACTCTGGTCTCCAGTAATCCTTTCGACAGTAAAAAAGTCCTGAGCCAGCAGGAACCTGAGGGTTAGCTTAGCCTAGCTTGCGTGGCTCTTACGTCCAGCTTGTTTAGGCTCTGTTTAACAAACTGCCCCATTTTTTCACGCACACACACAAAACTTTGACAATGACAAGGAATTGCCTAATAAAAATTCTTCTTTTATCTGCTATTCTTTTTTCATTATTTAAGACAACATGGGATATAGGGAACATGATGGTGGGCATTTTGGAGATTGCCGGTGTGGATCTGTGTATAAGAAGAACTGTGGGTGTAAAGTTACTGACAAAGACAGACAGCTGAGCAGAGTAAGCCCACAGTCAGCTTTCTTCAATCTGCCCTCAGTAAATCCTGGGCGGTGGCCTCCTGCCAAGTTCTGGTTAATTTTGGGATGCTTCTTTAGGGCTTTCCATTGGCACTTTAGCTGGGTCAAACAATGCTGCACTGATTTATGCTTCCATTAGCAGTTTGAACATGCAGAGTTGTTCAGTTTCGTACCAGAGATGGACTGTCTACAGAGTAGAGTCAAAGACCCCGAAACTCACCTTCAAGCCGATTACAGTGACTTCTTATTGACCACCATGAACCCATGAAGATAACACATCTCCCTTTCAAACATGCATGTTTTGGGAGGCTCAATTCATGTCTGCAGGACGCCTGAGAGACAATTGTTTTTAGAAATTTCTTTGTGTTCATCTCTCAGGGTTTTGTTAAGCTTTTGGCTAAATTCGTTGTTTAAACTTAAGTTTCTTCTCTGCTTCCCCGTTTGTACTTTCAGATACCTAATTTATAATACTGATAAAGGAGGACAAAGGAGTTGTGTCAACTTACTGTGGATGAAAACCCAATATTTCCTGGTTTTGCTGCTTCATAATAAAGGCTTCTAACTAACAGTATAACAGGGGACTTTTTATTGGAAAGAATTCAAAGGAAATAAATGTGTGTATTCAGTGAGATGATAGGTAAATAGCTGCAGACAACATGCTCTTACTGCAGACAGTTTATCTTTAACAGGTGAACTACTTTGGAATCACTTCTTTGTTATCGTTTTTTGCATCAGAAAATACAATCAAGACATGTGCGTCATCCGTTTTAGACACATGCAGGTTGTCCTGTTTCTACAAAAATACAAATCCAAGCCAAGTCAGCATGACTATGGAATAGACATACTTGTTAGGGTTTTTATCTCACTTAAACAGTTTAGGCTCTTATCCATTTTACTGAGATTAGAACTTGTTATTAAAGAATTATCCCACAATACCACCAAAATTAACTTAAGTCCCCTTTATTGTCAAAAACTGACCATTTAAAGCTTCGAAAAGTATTTGGTTTAATGCTGATTTCTTGTATTTCATGAAGTATAAATGTAGGCCTTTCTATTCTTTTGTCAAATTCCATGTACTGTAGCCTGCTGAAGAAAAAAGATTCCAAACCAGGCAACATTTTGGACAAAAAAAGGATGAACAATATTTTAACTGCTTGTTTGGAAACTTTAAAATCAGTTTTGAACTGCTGTTAATATCCCATTCCTACATGCTTTTGGCTCTCTGTCTCTGTCCTAACAACTGCTGGTTGTTGACATGTCTGTTCTCACAAATTCTGTCATGATCAAAATGCTCAGAATCATCTACATCTGTTGATTTTAAGTCACCTCACACCCAGTGACAGTCCTGCAGCAGTGTACGGCTTCCACTGAAAACAGCACTCAGACTTGTGCTTTTTAACTCAAACTGTGATTCAGTGATAATTTATTCCCATTATTTCCTTTTACATAACTGAAAAAATCAGAGCTAATGTGCTTAGAAGTGAGTTTACACTTTAATTGTTCTCAATGTAGATATAACACGTCTTGCTCTTCTTTATCCCACCTCCCTTCTCACTATTACTTTTTTCCCTGCATCTTTCCCTCAAGCTCACCATATCACCATTTTTTCTTTGTCTAGGTATCAAAAATGGAGTGAAGGGTGAGTCAGGTGCCAGCGATGATGAGCTGATGTCTGATGTCCTCAGCCACTACAGCAGTGCCAGTGAAAGCACCTCTGTGTTGGAGGAGGGCACAGGTTCGTAAACAAACACAGATAATGCATGATCGTACAGTTAAGAAACTGAATTTCTTTTAGATAATATCCAAGTTACTGCTTACATTCATTAAAAGAAATTATTGAGCATTATGCTGCATATAGGTAAATTTTTTTGGTAATGTGACAAAAACTTAAGCTACTCAATTTTTTCTCTCCTAAACGGAAGCAAATTAAAGAAATCTTGTGTGTTGATGGTCTAAACACAGGAGCGGAGCAGGTGGATGAACAGACTGCTCAGGAGGAAACAGAAGACAAGCTCAAGCAGTGTATAGACAACCTGATGGATAAGAGGTGAGGTTATTATTATTCTCTAGTTGTTCTTGCTTTTGTCCAGTCACTTTCAAGAATAGATACAGGAAACTTCAGGAATAAACATGCAAGTAAAGATGAAACACCAGACCGTAGAACTTATTAGGAAGTGACATAACTTAAAAAAAACTCATTCTCCTCTCTCTGTCTCCTTGTGTCTGTTTGCGTTCTTCTCTCTCTAAGTGCTAAGACACGTCTAGCAGGTCTTGAGTCATTGCGACTGGCTTTCTCCTCCCGAGTGCTTTATGATTTTTTGACAGAGAGACGCCTTACTATCAGTGACTGCTTGGAAAGGAGTCTTAAAAAAGGTAAGAGGGAACAGATGTCAGATATAAAAACAGATGCTTATGTTTATATCTGCTAGCTCATTTAAAGAAACATGTAGATTTTGTGTACATTCACACGGATCATTTAAGTTTTGTCTTCCCTCAGGTGCAAGTGTATAAACATGTAATTCGCTGTCTCTTAAGGTGCAACAGAAGTTCAGTTAACACCAGCTGCAGTTACTGAATTGAAATTTTCTCCCTCCAGGCAGTGGGGAGGAGCAGGCTGCAGCAGCCACAGTCTTCACCCTGCTTTGCATCCAGCTGGGGGGTGGAGACGATGCAGAGGAGGGCTTCAAGATGCTCCGGCCAATCCTCACCGCCATCCTGATTGACAACAGCGCCAGCATAGCAGCCCGCCAGAGTGTGAGTAGTCACATAAATCTTTTCTGATATCGTACAAAACTTCAGATATTAAATTGCCTTTCACTGGGAAAAACCTCTGGGGAGAAAAGAGCAGAAAATAATGCATGAAACTGGTGTGTGCTTGAACATATATATGTGTGGATGCTTGGTCAAATTTAGTTGTGTGGGCTACAGCTAAAACCTCTGTCAGCAATGTGACATAAATACTTGCAGGGAGAAAACAATAAGTCCACAAACATCTGGCTCAGAGTTCATTGGGTGCAAATTCTGTAATGTATTTTTCCTACCAAGATGATCTCACTCCCATTGTTGTCTAAGAGTCAAGTGATTCACAGCTCAATCAGCTAACAATAGTAAAGGACCAGTCCACTTAAAAAGAGACACATTCTCAAGGTTTGGTTTTGAGTTATTTCAGTTTTAAGGTGGTTTGTGCTCTTAAGGGGAAATTCACAGCCTGTAAAAGTTGTGATACCCCCTGTCCACTGCTTCTTCAAACATCTGGGTCAAATTTGGCAACAAACAAATGACTTAAAACTAAACATTAGATAATCTTAAGGGGACTCTTGACCACTCCCACTGAGTGACATTAACAACAGCTATGTTGAACAGGGGTTTCAGAGTTTGGAAACTCTGCCTGGAGGAACAATTATGAGCCAACTGAACTACGTAATACAATTATACAGTCTTTTTTCTTTTGTTTTGTCCCAACAGTCACTCAATTCCAAACCAGGCTATTTACCACTTTTGAATTTCACTTAAAACATTATCAAACAAGAGCATAAAAGTTCTGAGCTTGGCTGGGTTATTTTACAAATAAACTGCGTGAGATGTGGTTGCAACCAGAGTTTATAGTCTTAGGAGTTTTAATGCTAGCAAATCTCAAGTTTTTAATCATGGCTTCATTCTTCATTCATTATTCGACTTTCCATCTCCATCAGTGTGCCAGAGCATTGGGAATGTGCTGTTACGTCTCTGCTGCTGAAGATGGAGAGGTAAGAGCAACTTGCGCTAAATGACAGAATTTGTGATGATACTCCTAACTCTTAATGCATGGGGTTAGAGGGTTAGGAAAAATATAAATTGATAGTACTTAAGAGATTTAAAGTTACTTTTTGTTACCTCTGTCACTAATGTTAAATAAAAAAATATCAAGGAATAAAAGCCTTGATAACATTTTGCTAAATAAAATCTGATCAGATGTACAACAGTAGTGTCTGTTGCTATCAAGGATACAAAGTCATGTTATAGCAACAGTGTAACAGTGCTTTTATTTTAAACTGCACTGTTTATACATTAACAGTTTTTCCTTCTCATCACTCATTAGTTTTCTTTTCTTTTCTCATTTCCATCATCACTCGAACCTTCCAGGACTTGATCAAGTCATTGGCTCTTTTAGAGAGCGTGTTCATGTCTTCCTACCCCAACAAAGAGGGAACGCTGCCCATACCCAAACCTGGCAGTTCAGGCCTTCACAGCGCCGCCCTGCAGGCCTGGTCACTGCTGGTCACCCTCTGTCCTGCATCGAAGCTGTCTCTGCTGCTCGACCAGTGAGTCAAATGAACAACAAAGAGAAAAAATCTGCCTCAGTATTGATGAACTTGTAAATTTCCTTAAAAATAGTAAATGAAACGTTTAAAGCAGTCTTTCATTTATGACTGTTGATTAATGTGTTTTAATTTCTAATCAGTGTCACTCAGTTCTTTTAAGCTTATGGGAATTATGTTTTTGATAAATCATATTTAAAGTAAAACAGTCTCTAGTAGTGACAATGACAATGATTCTGTCTCCCTCTGTCACCCATTTTTAGACACCTCCCCAAACTTCAGGCGTGTCTTCAAAGCAGTGACGTCAACTACAGGATTGCAGTGGGAGAGACCATCGCCCTGCTGGTGGAGCTGGGACGAGACATAGACGAGGTAAACTCACATGGACATTTGTGGTCCTTTGGGAGCAGAGGTATACACAACAAGTAGTTTGTATACTATTTTTACCTTACAGCCGTACGTCCAGTTTAAGGGGTTTTTAATTTCATGTTTATATGCTACAATTATGTCTGTGTGTGTGTAGGACTTCGAGGTGGAGGACAGTGAAAGTCTTTGTCAGTGTCTGAAGAGTTTAGCCACAGATGGCAACAAACACCGAGCCAAGAACGACAGGCGGAAACAACGCTCCATCTTCAGAGAGGTGCTACATTACATAGAGGTATGATTTACTGCTGCATTCATAATGTTTGTTATAATGCGTCTGTGTTAGTAAATCGTGTGACTGCACAAGTGGTCTCTTCATTTTCTTGTTGTGCATAGCTGCTCTGACTTCCATTACTAGTGTAAATGCCACTAAGAGAGGTTTATTCTTTACTTCATATCCTTTTTTTTTTGACTCTATGATGTCCCATATTTTCTCCTGCAGAATGAGGACTTCACAGAGGAGAAGATCAGGTTCGGAATAGAGAGCGTTTACATCGACAGCTGGATGAGGAGAAGAATCTATGATGCCTTCAAAGAGATCATGGAGTCTGGAGTTAGGCACCACCTACAGGTAGGGATAACACAGTGAAGCCAATACTGTGCTTCAGAATTAGTGCCTCAGTAATCGAGCATATGATTTAGATTGCCACAGTGTGCATGGACAGATAAAAATTAGTGAAGCACAATGTCAGTCACACATTTCCTGTCACTTGCACCTGGTCAGCCGTGTCAAATGATGGCTTGTGTGCTGCACATTTCTTGCATGAGTCCCATGGAGTGGTACTAGTTTTAGTTTAAACTCCTGCTCTGCTGAGGCATTTGAAGCCATTAAGCAAACACCAGAAGCTGAGTAGGAATACTGGTATTTGCCTGCAGAGCCTATTTCAGCAGGCTGCGAGCTCAGCACACAAAACACACAATGAACACACCTACACACTCACCACATATGTGTGGGCAGATCCTTCTGCCTCTCTGTTGGATTCACTGTGTATAAAGAAATAGTACAAGCAATAATGCACAAAGACTCTTAAATGAGAAATCCAGCATTTAGCCAAATGTAACCCATAAAAGGCACATTATAAAGGAGACTTTAACTAGACATTTATTTGTTGTTTACTTTGATGTATATTTTTGCTTTGGTGCAGTTCAACCCACTACTGAGAGACATTTTTGGACTCGGCCCCCCTCTCATCCTGGACGCTACCATCAAAGCCAACAAGATCTCCAGGTTTGAGAAGGTAACAGCTTCTCTTCAGTCCTCAAATTTCGACCTGCACGATCCGTGTGTTTACATTTTTCTGGTGCTTTTCTCCTGGTCTTGCTGCAGTAGATATTCAGTCACAAGTCCATATAAAATAAAAAAAAGTCAACCTTTGTGACTTCAGCCTGAGAAGTAGAAATACTGTTGCGCTCATCTCTTTATCTTCTCTCTTTCACAGCATCTTTTCAACTCAGCTGCCTTCAAGGCCAGGACTAAACAGAGGAACAAAGTCAGGGACAAACGGGCCGACGTCATGTGAGAGAAGGACAGGGACGGAGTGAAGGGACAAGTAAGCGAGGAACTCCCCAGGCTGTACTGAGATGGATATAAAATGATGCCTTCAGCTGTCAGACACACAAAGACTCATTTAACTCTTAACAGGGCTTTTTCACTTGTGCTCTTCACCTGCAAATTGATTCTCCAGGATTCAAGATGGCCAATATTTATTTTAATTATCCACATGCAAAAGCAATCTCTGTGAAAGAGTTTTACAACTCCTATAAATGTCATGCTTGCATCAAAGTGGACAATAATCGTAAAATGACGCCAAACCTCTTTCATGTGGGATTAAATCCACTTCTGTGCACACAAGAAATGTGATCTTTAGATAAAAAAGGGACTTTTATTCACTTCATCAATGCAAATACAGAGAAGGTAAAGCATCAAGTCTAACTGTAGGAGTCACACATTTTTAAAGCGTTATGGTACATTTTAGATCTGTGGAGGCCTTCTATGTTACACTCACTGAAACCCTCTTTGGTGCTGATGGGTATTATTATTGATACTCAGCTTGAACTGCTGCTCTTTGGCTTGTCAGTCAAGTCAAGTCTTTTTAATCCTAATTTCTGTTTCTACACAAAGCCTTCTCTCCAGGACATAACCAGTCCTGGTTTATCTCTAAAGCTTAATGTTCCAGCATCCACTTCTGCAAAAAAAAATAAAAGAAAAAAAAAAAAAGTAGAGCTACAGAAATATTTTTGAAAACTGTCCTGCACTCTTTGCTGATGACTCCTTGTTATTCCCATCTGTCGTTTTGCTCCCGCAACCAGTTGTTACTTCAGCTGCCAAACCAGAAACTGACGTTACCGACAATGCAAACTGAAAGAAAATGTGTGTGGTGTTTTGCGTGAGGGTGTTTTATTTGAATTTTATTTAACATCATGAAATAAGACACAAAACCATACAGTGTAAACAAGATGCCTAATTAAAATATGAGATCCAAGAGTTAATATTGTCATCTATGTATTAATATTTTTTTGAGAGGAAAAATACGTTTTAACCATTTCTGGTGGATAATTGTATTTTACTTTCTAATTTATTAAACGAGAATACAGTGTGATTTTTATGAAATTTAAAAATGTTAAAAACTGTTTACAGACATAATTATGGAATGATTACAAGAAAAATTTCTAGTTTTTTTTCTTGTATATTTTTAATGCGCGTTGGTGGATCATATGATCTATCCATGTGTATGTATTGCAGATAGACTGTATATAGGGATTTATGGTAAGATATGTACTTGAATCATTATATGCATTTGAATGGTTTTCCCTTTGATGAGCTGTAAATGCATACAGGCCACTAAACAGAGCTGCTGATCAGAAGAGTTTGGTCCAGGTGTTTATCATGGTGGTCAGGTTAGCATCTAACACTCAGTGTGCTCCTGATCCTGGCAGCAGTATCAACATTTTTAGTGTTTTTGATGATGCTGAATTCTAAAAGCACATTTAACAGCTGCCTGAATACTTGAGAACTTTGTTGAAAACTCCTCATCAGCTTTCAGAGTTTCCTGTGGCCTCCCATATTACAGCCTCACCAAACTGTCTTATCAGTGTTTCTAGTGTTGCAGCACTTGGACAGAAGGTGGATCAAATGAAATAAAGATTATATATGAGAGCACTTTCTTTGTCTCTTTTCTAATTCCAAAAAATGACTCTTTAGGGCAGTCCTGACCACACTTTTTCAGCTTGCGAACTACTTATAAAATGATCAAGTCATAATAATCTACTTACTATAAAAATGCATGAGTTGATGTACCTTACATAACTGCATGAACCCATACTGCTTCTTACTTGGTCCAGCTCCCCTACTCATTTTTTACACCCTTTCTGAAGTTTAGCAGAAATAAACTGGGCAACTGAGTCAACTTCTTGTTGTCTGTTTCCATGGTAACCGGGGAAAGACCCGCGAATTGCTCCGAATTAGCGCGCGCAGCTTCCCGTCTGCACGGTCCGTTTCACAGCGTGATGCGTCACGTCGGTCGCCTGTGGCAGCAGCCTTACAGTGAGGATGGATTTTTTTTTAATGCCATACGATCTACCCACATTACCTTGGCGATCGACGTAATGAACGCCCCTGCTTTAGGGAAACATAGTTGTTCCTGTCATGAAAAGACGTGATGGGTGAAAAACAGATTGTTGGTGAAATAAACTTTGATACTCTTTGGAGTTATTGATGGTACTTTAAACAGAAAGCCATCAGTTTATTAAAGCAGCACTTTATAACTGTTTACAGTACAAATCCCCAACTCAACTTTAAGACTTTGAGTTGCTAAAATGTGGTCAAATTCACATTGAATCCACAGAAAAGAATTGTTGCATGTCCAAAATCACTATCTTGGTGATTCTCTGCTGCACCCTTGCGGTCACTTTCCCCCAACACACCCCTTCAAACTGAGCCGAAGTGGTATCGTCCATTCACGAGTTCAACATGGAGGCGCTGGGGCTTTGAAAATCATTGTTGAGGAATATTGAATCAACTCCACAGCAGGCGATATAATCTTTGACAGACTAATGTAAGGGCATTCAAGAAAGGAGCTGGAGTAAAACCGAACCAGGCGACTTTTAAGTTCCGCTAACGGGAGGGCTACTAACCGGAAACGGTTCAAATAACGTTTGATGCATGAGTATGCACTTCTGGTTGAGCTTTTGACCGCGAAAGAGTGACTTTTTGGTGGTCTGGATGTGACTTCCGTGTGTGTGGACGGACAGAGATGGACCCCGGACAAATTACCGGGCTATACGGAGAGGTCGGCAGCCTCCCATCGCCAGTTTCTGCCCATGTGCGCGAGGAGCAGCTCCCAGAACTCCGGATATACACAGTAACCGTTGGTGAGCTGCTGGATACTGTTATACACACACACACACACACACACACCTCTCTCCTCTCTCTGGCTCTCTCTCTCACACACCTGTGCATCATATGATTGATCAATTATAAATTGGTTTTGCCCCATGTCTTGTCAGTTTGCCTGTTCCTCAGTATTACCACTTAATAATAATGAAAGAAGAGTAGGTTAGATTCTGAAAGTCAAGGCAGGTTCAATTGTCTGCCTACTTCTAACTAATCTTAAAATGAATGGAAACTAGAACGAGAAAAGACACGCTTATAAAACTGAAACACTAGTCTGTCTAGATTATTTTAAAAATGAATCAACTCCAACACCTAATTTGTAGTTTAGGAGCTAAAACTTTGAAAGCAGTGGTTTGCTAAGATAAACAGAGCATTAGTTAGGGCAGAAAAGTGTCCAGTTTGTAGCTGTTTTCACAGTCAGCATGGAATCTGTATTTCATTTAATTATTTTTATGATTTCTAAACTATAAAGTGTAAAAAAAAGAGGATGGTCACCACCATTTCCCAAACACCAAAATCATCCTCAAAGTTTGCCCCTTTTGTCCAACCAACAGTCAAAAGAATTACACATTTAATTACACAAGGACTCCAAGAGGTCAATACAATATTAAAAATGCTGAAAGAAACAAACAACACAGTACTATTCTGTGAGCCCAAGCAGCATAGTACTGAGGATGGCTCTTGAGGGAAGCTACTGGAGTTAGTGATCTGATGTTTAACTATTGTTCCCTGACAGCTGTCCTGTGTTCAGAGTTGATATTTGGACCAATGATTGCATAAGAGGAAATCCCCTAATGTCTTGAAAGTCTTTCATCATCCTGGGAATATTGATGTCCACTGTAAACTTGTTCTTTGTATGTCCATTTGTCTATGGATGTAGGCCTATGAAATTGTTTATATCTCCGTTCAAATAGCCATGGGAAGATGTTACCATGAAAGCAATGAAAGATCAGACAGTTGTTGGAGGTCCTCCACCAGCCAGATGACTGACCTGTACATAACCAGAGTTTTCCTCTTATAATCTCTTTGACCTGAGTCGGCAGGTAAATAATGCAGAAAATAAAGAGATCATCACCTGCTTTAATTTCAGCCAGCCAACATTAAAAAACAAAATCCCTCTAGGAAAGACTTTGTTGGGATTTCGTGATGCCTGCTGCTCAAAAGTGCTCTGGGACTGACACCTGTGATCTTGTCTTAAAGGTTTAAAAAGGTTTACAGGGTAAATCCATCTGTTTGTCTGGCAGAAAACTATTCACCCTGACTGCTGGATATCGAACAGTAGATTGGATTGTGGGTTGAGGGAAGGACAGGCAGATCATTTAAACAAATCAACTTGAAGTGGACATGGTCCTGGACATTACATAAGTCACATACATTTTTTTAAAGTACGTTTTATATTTTAAAGATTATTAAAAACTTACACAGCATCCTGAAGTTATGACTAACATATTACGCTTACGTAATGGCAGATAAATTAAAATTTATGGAAGAATAAGCATCATAATACCACTACTGCCAAATGTGATACACTTTATTTTAAGAGAACATTCATTAACAATATCACAAATTTCTTTACTCGACGAAAATAAAGCCATTCAAGGCAAACAAGACTGTAATAAAAAGAAATTAATAAGAAAAACATAAGAGGAATAAAAACAGATCAGGAAACTTGAAACATATTTGTACATCCAATGAAGGCTGTAAATGTAATGTTGTGTTTTGTACCAGCTGGAGACAGCAGAGGGAGCTGTGGCTGAGACCCCAGTTAAGTGCATTACAATAATACTGTAGGTAAGAAAAGATTAAAGCATGGACAACTTTTTGTAGATAATGTTGAGCTTGATTAAAATATAACTGACCAGCGTCTTTGACTTCATCAATAAAAACAGTTTAGCATCAGACTGTGCCCACAGATTTCCAACAGCCGATATTATTTGACAGATTAGCACCAATGAAAAGCTGACAGAATTTTTGGATTAACAGCAGCAACTCAGACTTATTCTCAAAACATTTCTGGTTTTAAAGTCAGAGAGGTAGTTCGTGGGATTAGCTAAACTGCTGGAATCGTCATATAAAACTGAGGGTCATCAGCATGAAAATGGAAAACGTGTCATAATTTTGGATAAGTGAAGTAAGTAAATACACACTAAAAGTTAGACTAATTGTAATAATAACAGCAACTGCTTTTCAAATATCTGCCAACGTGCACCAACACAAACACGCTGTGTTTGTGATCAGCTGCATCTCAAAGTATGATTCTTTAAAGCAGAAAGCCGGGGTCCTAAATTAGATGCACACGTGGGTGAAGGTTTTGCCTCTTCATGTTGGTATCACATATATTTGGATGATGAAATCATTGAGTATATCTTTTTCTTGTGACTGCTCTCTTGTAAACTTCTCATTGTGTCCACATCCAGTGTGGAGTCAGAGCGACCTGGTCCGAGGCTCCAGAATTCGCTACTCGCAGCAGTGGACTCTGATCACAGACAGCAATGACCACAAGAGCATCAAGACCATCCTCCCTCCAGGACCCTGTGTGCCTGTGTCTGGAGAGTGAGTACACACACACACAAACACACAGTCATAAATACTGTGAGGAGAACATTCCTCAGAGTGTTTAGGTTTTATTGAATTCTCTGGAATCTGTGCTATAACTTCACCTTAGGCTGTTATACCTTTAATTAGAGAGTGCAGAGTTTTTCAGACTGGAGTTGAGTAGAGTTTTAATTCCCCCTCCTCTCTTCAGGTTATTGAGTGGACACTCGCCTGTCCGAGACCTGAGGGCTGTTATCAGGGAAACCAGTGGCCACCAGCTCCTCGAGGTGAAAAAAATGGACAGACATATCATCTTTAAGATCAAAATTGTGCATATTGACAGACTGTTGTTGTTAACTGTTGTTACTGCTCAGATATGGGACTTCTATGGCCTCAGGAAATGCCTCAACTTAACTGCTCTCAACAAACACAGCAGAGTGTATGATGATGGTAAGACTCATGTTTTGTGTTTTTGCGCAAGTTTTGTCTTTTGTAAGCATGATCAAAATGACTGCCCTGGTTGCGTCAGCCTGTGTTTCACTTTTAATAAGAACATTGTGGTTATTATGGTCGTGTATTGTTGTACGTTCATGTGTTTAAACAAACTTTTTTGTGTTTGTGTGTGTTTCCAGCCCAATTTGGCTGTCTCTCATGGTCGGAGTGTGAGAACAAACTGCTTTATGTCGCTGAGAAAAGCAAAAACACATCAGCAGAAACAGATGATGGTGAATCTGCATGCTGGAAGGTATAACACACACACACACACACACACACACACCAAACATAAGATTACATTGTCATTAGCTACACTATTATAGTTTTTTGTGTACAAGTCTGAGTTATTGTGCTCAAACAGGACAGGAGTGTGTACTGTGAAGACTGGGGGGAGGCTCTGAACAATAAGAGCGTTCCTGTCATTTGTGTGGTGAATCTGCAGAGCGGCACCATCAGCGTGCTGCAAGGCGTCCCGCATTGTGTTTCACCTGGACAGGTGAGGACAGAGAGGCTTTTAGGTACTTTATCTGACAATGAGGGATTCAAATGCTTTAGACTTTTCTGGAATCCCAGCATGCCTTTGTGTTCATGTATGCACTGATCAGCCATTACATTTACTGAGTAACATACACCATTGCACACAAATGCCCCTGAATAAAGTTCCCCCCTCCAGCAGGACAGCGTGCCTTGCACACACAACAGAAACTTCTCAGGAATGGCCTAAAGAATGTGATAAAGTATTATTTTGACCTTCAGAGTTCCCTGATCCTAAATGAGACTCAGTCTGATGTACTAGAACAGATCTGATCCAGGAGGCCTCACCATGGATTGGAGTTGGCTTTGACCCACTGAGACATGGACTCTGGGCCTCTGGGGGACTCCCGTGGTGTCTGAAACCAGGGCGTGGGTGGTGGATCCACGAGTCTCTTGGATTACAGGGTGTGGCCTCTACAAATCACTCTTGTTCCCACAGCTGATTAAACATAGTGGGATCTGGGGAATTTGTAGGATAGATCGATACAATTAATATTTTGTCAAGCTCCTGCGAGGTGTTGAGGAGCACATTGTCCTGCTGGGGGGCCGCTGCCATCAAGGTGTACTGTTACCATGTAGGGTTGTTCTTGGTCTGAGTTGGCGGTGCATGTGTAGTGGCATCCATGAATGAAACCCAAGGTTCTCCAGCAGAACATTACTGAGATATCAGTCGAAATCACAGCTGTACAAAACAGATTTTCATGCTGATTTTGGCTGATCGGTGTAGTACGAATGCAGATTTATTGATTTGATTGATTGATATCTTCAGTAAAACCGATATAAACTAACAGCATAAACTGACAAAAGTTTCTCTCTGTAATTCTCTGTGCGTGTGTGTTTGTTGGTGTGTGTTGTCCTGCAGGCTCTGTGGGCTCCCGACAGTCAGTCAGTGTTTTTTGTTGGTTGGTATCATGAACCTTTCAGACTCGGACTAAAGTTCTGCTCCAACCGCAGGTCAGATATCTGCTTTCTTACCTGACTCAGCCTGAATCCTTCAAAACAAAAGATAAAACAGTTTGCATTTTGTCTTAAACTTCTGTTTCAGGTCAGCGTTGTTCAAGCTCGACCTGGATGGAAACTGTGGTGAGCATGTTGTCTTTGTCTCTTTATTCATGAACCAAACTCACACGCTGTCTTTACTCATCTGATCACTGCACGTCCTCCTCCTTCCAAACCAGAGTGTCTGACAGGGGACAACCTGTCTGTGTCCTGTCCCAGGCTGAGTCCAGACGGGTCCACACTGATCTACCTGCAGGGTCAAGTGTTTGGCCCTCACAGCCAGTGCCTCAGTCTGCAACAGGTACTCTGTGTGTGTACAGGTGTGTGTGTTCTTATGTATATCTGAGTGTTCCTTCAGGTAACGGTGACTGTCGTTCCTCCACAGTTGGACTTGAAGAGTGGGAAGACATCCACACTGCTGGATGTTGTTGCCAGACCTCAGAATGGTAAGCTCAATTAATAGAAGGCCTCTATTTTATTCACAGTGTGTTCAGCCACATAAACATTAATACCCCGCCGGTAACCCTACATTATCCATGCATCACACACACACATTAAACACACATTCACTGTCTCCAGAGGGTGAATCCTATTGATTTTAGTGATTCTATGACTTTTTCTCAAGTGCCAGTTGACACAACAATTTGTAGTTATGAGATAAATATCTCAGCAACTATTGGATAAATAGCTGTAAAATTAGAATACAGATTTTTGTTTCAAAATTTAAAAAAATATCGAAAGTACAAAGTGCTTTATCTCCATGTCTCTCTGTTTCAGATGAGTTTGCAGGCGTGTATGAAGCCCTGCCATCCAACTGCTGGTCTACAGACAGTCAGAGAGTGGTGTTCAGCAGCCCCTGTAGAAACTGGAAGGTAACAACCTCATACTTACCTAATAACTGGACATCAATAATCAGCATGTTTGATTTAAGCTGTAGGTATTTGTGGTGGATTTGGTGACTTTTGGACAGAGGAAGAAGGACTCTTTCCCTTTGCTTTCAGTCTAAGCTAAGCTAAGCTAACCGGCTGTAGACACAACAATCAGACACAAACATGACAGTGGCATTCATCTTATTTATCAGCCCCAAATTCCCTCAAATAAAAAATAAGCTCTCAAGATTTTTGTAATTCTTGTCATTTTGATTCATTTTTTATAAACACTTTCCTTGACTCCATATCTGTCTGTCTCTCTCTCAGGATCTCTTCATGGTCGACAGAAGATCAAACAAAGTTAACTCCCTCTCTGATAGTAAGAATCCACCCTCTCCTCCTCTACCTCCTCCTCCTCTCTCTCTGCTCACTGCATCTCCATCTCTCTTTTTCCCACCTCCTCCTCCCTCTCCCCTCTCTCAGCCTCCCCTCTCTCCTCTGCTCCCACCTCCTCCTTCCCCCTGTTGGTCTCCCCATCCTCCACCATCCCCTGCTTTTTTCTCTTCTGCTCATTTTCCTCCCCCTTCTCCTGCTGTTCCTCTGCCATCTCCTCTTTATCCTGCTCCTCCGTCTCCTCTTCTTCCACCTCCCCCTTCTCCTTTCCTCCCATTTCCAGGTCCTACTCCTCCTTCCTACTCTCCACTTCCTCCTCCTCCTCCTCCTTCCCCTTCTCCTCCTCTTTCTACTCCTGCTCCTACTGATCTTCCTTTCCTTCCTCCTCCTCCACCTCCTCATTCTTATCTTCATCATCAGGAGCACAAGCGAGAACAGGAAGGTATGACAGGCTAAATTCTTTTGGAGAATTTCAAAATAAAAGTCAGTAGTTGCGGAGAGACCACAGGAACATGTCCTCAGGACCAAAGCTGACACAAGTTAATATCAAATATAATTTAAAGAGGACAGCATTCCATTGTTATAGTAACAGTATTTGTTTTTTGCTTATTTCTTTTTGTAGGAGATAAATGGTTTATTACAAGAACTGAAAACTTCTGCCAGTGTCACCCACTTTGTAATATGTTCAAATAAGTTAATTTCAAAGCTGTCATCTGTAAGTCAGCTTTACATCAGTGAACTGGGAACTGAACGTACTATCATTAACACCTGTATAGTTAATATGGATGTACAATTTCATAATCCCTTTACCAAAACTTTACCAGGGCTTTTATTTCCATGTTAGATTTATCCCTTTGTCCTCTCTTTTGTTTTCTGTCACTTCTCTCTCTCTCTCTTTCTCTCTCTCTTCACTCATGTCCTTGTTGTCGCTCTGTGTTGCCTCTCCTCTGCAGGTCCTTCTGAATTTTCTAAAATTTATGGCAGCTGGAAGCTTTTGACGATCCAGAGGGACCTGATGATCGTCTCCTGTTCCAGTCCAAGCACACCTCCTACTCTGGTCAGACACACACACACAACACACACATAACACATAAAAAAACACACAGACATGACAAACACAATACTAAGAACTGAGCTTTGATATTGTTCAATGCATTGTTAAACTATTGGTTTGATGGAAAAATAAATTTACATAAGACTTAATGTTTTTGGTGTGTGTGTGTGTGTGTGTATGCAGAGGGTGGGTTTCCTCCCCTCAGCAGGTGAGACTGTGACCTGGCAAACCCTGCAGCCCCCTATCAGGACCTTTGACTTCAGCTGGACAATTATTGACATTATACCTCCACCAGAGGAGGACAACAGACACTACTGTGAGCACAACACACACACAGACACACACACACACCATGGGTGGAATGATGATTGGTCCCTCCTTCAATATAAAATTTGCAGTAAAGTGAAGTAAGAGGAGCTGTGCTGTGTGCTCAGTTGTTTTAAATATTTTGAATTCTCTCTCATCAGCTGGTTTAGACTTCAGCTCTGTCCTGGTGAAACCGTCTCGTTCCCCCAATGAAGCAAAGTTACCTCTGGTGGTCTTCATCCACGGTATTTATTTAACCTCTTGGTGTGTTCACTGTACTTCTGTTTCTAGGATTAAACCCTTTTTTAACATGTTACTTCATTTTGTTTGTTTGTTTGCTCCTGCAGGTGGGCCGCACTCTCAGTTCCCAGCAGAGTGGAACAGCACCACAGCTGGACTGGCTAAACTCGGCTTGGCTGTGCTCTTGGGTGAGACACTGCAGTTTCTCTCACACACACACGTGACATATTTAATCACTGACGTGCTTAAAGTCTGAGGTTGACATTTTGTCAAACAGAAACTAGTTAGCAAAGCTTCTGCTTAGTCTCAGCTTCACATTTGATATAACTCCAGGCAAAAAATTGAAACAAGCAACTTCCAAAATAATGAAAAAAACAAGGTTTTTAATTGAAAACAGGTTTTTGTGCAAAAGTGTCAAGTCTTCACTATAAAGCAGACAGTGTCTCTATCAGTTTTATTTTTCTTCTAATCCAGTAAATATGAATGAATATGAATATCCAATTTAAAAAATAGAATTTGCAGAAAAGATTGGTTTCACCTTTTTCTTACACTTTCTTACCGGATGAAATTTCTGCGCTCTTATGGTAGCAAGAGGAGTATTAAATGAATCTGTTTCTGTGTAAGCTTATATAAAATCTGTAAGGAAAACAGTTTAAACCAATCTGCTCTGTACAGAACGTTGTAGGTTTTTTGGGTTAGAAACTGTGCAGAAACTAAAACAAAAGCCTCTTGTATTACCATCATCAAAGGCATTTACATTTTTGTTGATTCGGATGTCTCTCTTTGCATTTGTCTGCCTAGTGAACTACAGAGGATCCACAGGGTTCGGCCAGGACAGCATTTTGTCCCTGATTGGTCAGATTGGAAGCCAAGATGTAAAAGATGTGCAGGTATTGACTGATGCAGAGCCACAGACAGAGTGAACCTCTGAGTAAAATAAAATTAAAAAATCTGTAAAATACTTTGCATTGTCAGGCGTTGTGATGATAAATGAGAACAGGGTCCAAATTGCACAGCTCAGTGTCGCCTGGCAACTAAAAACCATTTAACTCAAGTTTCTTTACCCAGAGGGCCGTGCTCTCTGCACTGCGGATGGACAACACCCTTGACCCCAAACGCTTGGCTGTGACTGGTGGGTCTCACGGAGGTTTCTTATCATGTCATCTGGTTGGTCAGTACCCAGAATTCTACAGAGCATGTGCAGCCAGGAACCCTGTCATTAATGCTGCCACTTTACTGGGTACCAGCGACATAGTCGACTGGTGAGACACAAGCATCTACACAACAACTCATACACACTCTGCGGCTCATCATAACCATTTTAAGTCAAATCTCACCCTCTCTGTGCCTCTGCAGGCGTTACACCACTGTAGGGTTTCGGTATTCATACGACCAGTTACCAACTGCTGAAGCCCTGGCCGCCATGCTAGAGAAGTCACCCATCATACATGCTGCTGAGGTCAGAATATGTTGGTTATGTGTATGTTATGGTTCAAAGACTGTTTATTGAAGGGGTGTGTGTGTGTGTGTGTGTGTCTAAGACCAGTTTTCATAGAGCTGCATTAAACTAGCAAGGCTAAAAATCTGAAGATTCTGGAGCTCACAAGGCTCATTAGACTCGTCTCTCAGAGGGCTGATGCCACATTGACGAGGACTCTCATTATGACAAATATTAATATTTTAGTGGCTCTAAAGCAAACGTCTGAAGGATGCTTTTTAAGGAAACAGTAATGTTGCATCTGAAAATACAATTTTTCTTTGTTTTGAGGTAACAAGAACTTTCAAAAACTTCACCAAAAAAAGAAAATGACATTAAATAAGTGTATGTTAATGCAATGAGTTTAAATACATGTTTTTTTCTTGTTTTGTTTTTTTTTGTTCTTGTTTTGTAGATCAAGGCTGCCGTGCTGCTGATGCTGGGGGGCAGAGACAGGCGAGTGTCTCCTCACCAGGGTCTGGAGCTCTACAAAGCACTGAAGAGTAGAGATGTACCTGTCAGGTACAACAGAGTGATCCAACTTATCACCAGAGGTTTCATTTCAGCTTAAGTGTTCCTCTGTAGTCATGCTTATTTAGACTGATTTGTACCTCTTCCCTTTATTGTTTGTGTTGTTCTTTAGATTACTGTGGTTTCCTGAAGAAGGACATTCTCTGTCTAGAGTGGACACACAGGTTGACTGCTTCCTGAACACAGTGCTGTGGCTGCAGAAGCATCTCTGAACACACACACTGACTGTGATGAGGCTTTTCTGAAGGAGTCCTGCTGCTGCTGAGCATTCCCATTAAAGAGAATGCATTAGTTTACCATGACAGCAGCTGACAATCTTGAACACACCACTGCCTTTTTAACAAAAAAACAAATTCTGTATGTTACAACGAACCTGATTTTTTAAAAAACATTTAATCATGTAATAAAGGAAATCTTACAAACATGTTTTGACTCAAACATTGTGACATTTGGTTACTGAGTGCTGCAAAAAGGTGTCTCAAAGTTTTACTGTCAAACCTTTTGAGCGTTCTTCACACTATTCCCAGATGACCCCTCACTCATCTGCAAAGATAATTACTTATATATATAATTGTTTAGACTGAGTCTTGTCTGCAGTCTTATGTTTACCTTTCTGCAAAGGCATTCCTTATATAAAGTAACTGTAATCTGCACAATGTCCAGCAGATGGCAGTCTCTGCTTTCTGTAACAGTTTCCCTTTTTTCCCCTCAACATTTATACCAATCAAATTTAAGTTTTTGACATTGCAGCTTTATGAAACGTTTGTGCACTGAAGTTTGAGGTATTTAAAAGAATAATGCACATGGATACGTTTGAGAATGTGATATCTTAAGTCTAATATCCACACGGACCCACTACAGGATCGTAAACCAACCAAACCACGTGAAACCTCATCTGGAGTAATTACTTGGGGCTCTTGACCACCTTCCTAACGGAGCTGCCAAAGCAAATGATCTACTGGAACCTTTCAGCCAAGTTAAGGGTTCAAGACAAAATCTGACAAAGCAATTTATTATTCTCTCTTTCACTCCTGGATTTCTTAACGTGGTGATTGACTCTTGAAAAAGAAATCTGGCTCTCTCATGTGCCACACATTTGTATCTCCTCAACAGACACTTGTTTATCTTGTCCTTTCTCCATTTGGCATAGGACAAGTTTTTCCCCCATATCTAGATTCTTGTAATTCACTGGCTACACACATACTGTGAGGTCAACATTACAGATTTGAATTTTCTACACATCAGCAAACCAATTTCCAGTGCAAACTCCAGTTTAGATCTAAAAGCTTTGCTCTCATCCTGTCTTTATTTTCTTGGTGAAAGATCTTTAAAAAAAACTTGAAGAAATTGGAGGCAAAGGACAAGGTACACCAAGATAGTTGCTGAGGAAAACACAACCTCTGTTTATGATACATTGGTGGTCTTATTGAGACTGGAGAATGGCCTTGAACAACCCACCACTTTCATTTTCCAGACAACAAAAGTGGGCTTTCCTTCAGCCCACTTCAGCTGATAACGGGAACAAATGAAATCCACTGATGCGGAGCCAAAGATGACACAATGAAGTGGTTGATGTCTTCCAGAAGTTTCCTGTCAGCAGTCTCACCCTGGTGTCTCAGACTCAGCGGTGGTGTTAATTGTCCACCAACACTTTGCTCTGTGGCCTTGACTGCAGCTGCTGCCTGATGAAGTCACTGTAATGTGGGTGTTGGGTGAGGTCATTGATTTAAGAGACGGGGGGGAGAAAAGGATGGAGATGGAGGGAGGCAGAGACAGAGAGAGAGGCTGAGCTGACAGAAGAAGCGACAGATAAAGAGAAGAGGACTGGGACAGAGGCGACTGGGTGACAGATAGAGGGAGAAGTTCACGGTGTCCCATCATGGTATTCTGGTGTGTGGGCTGGGGCACAGAGATGAAGCATTGTTGGAAGCTGCAGACAGAGGGAAAGACTCATGCTCATGCTGGGTGCACGTAGGAGGCACCCAGACAAAGGGAGGAAAGAGTGTAAGTGTGCTTTCTGATGCTGGAGGACAAAGAGTCTTTTGGAGTTGGTTTGTTCTGGGGCTTCCCCCTCTTCAACCGGCTGCAGAGACAGACGAAAGGTAGAACCCAGCACTGCAGACGATGATGGAAAAGAGCTGAACAGAACAAAACAGGCTTCTGTGTGATTCTATGTATACATCCATAAGATATTTCTTGGCAGTGTGGAAAGTGCTTCAGATCAAACTGTTATCCGCTTGAATAGTTTGACAGGAAATACACTTTCTTGCCAAGAGTCAGATAAGATTTATATGACTGTATGTTAAATATGAACCACCACCAGCAGGATGAGCTTAACTCAGCATGTGGTCTGCACATTGTTCAACGACCCATTATGCACAAACTCCATGGCTGAAAAAAAGTTCCTTAGGACCAAAAGCCCATTTGTCTGACAGCCAGCCTGTTATCCCCAAAACAAATGCCCTTTGCACCACATTTTGCTCTTGGTTGAATACAGTTAGGAAAAAAATTTTGCCAAGGGGAAGAGTTTGTACCTGGAAGTGCTTTCCATCCTTGCATTTAACTTACAGCAAAACAGGCTGTAAGAATGATCTCCTCATATGCATAAAGCATCTAAAAAATATTTCACACAAAACTGATATCGAAGAATTAGCAGCAATGAAGGTTACATGTTACTTCACATCCTCTCGCCATCTTTGTCTTGGTCAAAAAAAAGGCGCATTTGCACACACTAATGCTAACTCTTGTGTATGCTATTCGCTTGTGTAGGAAATAACTCTCCAGGCCAGCAGGTGGAGGAAGTCTGCCTTTGATACTGAAAAAGGAAAGAGAAGATCTACAGATGTGGATGTATGAACCACTGCTATGATAAACCAGCTTTTGTTAGCCATTCTCACACCACTCTGGAACACCTCTTTGATAGTTTCATAATATAGCTGCTTCTTAATAAGATTATTTGTAACAAGTAGTCGCAATGGAAAATAGAATTGTGAGTCCTCGATCTTTGGGTTTTTGAAGAAGAAAAAGGAAGACGAGGAGGAGAAAATTATGAAGAAACTTCAATTAGATGAATTGTAAATACCACCGCATCAATCTGAAGAGGCTTTCCTGAACCTTTGTTTAAATGTAACTGGATTTAAATGTAATGTCTGATTCTAACAACCTCACTCAGCTATTTTCTTTCCAGTCCTACATGTTGAAGTAACTTATGAGTTCAGTCATGCAGAGGCAGAGCGCTGCCAGTAATGTATTTTCAGATCATTCTCGCCGACAGCTAATCAGATTTTTTCTGTTTTGTTGCAGACAAGAGTTATAATAAAGCAGCACAGCACTGATATCCGTCTTAATCTGAGCAGTCAGAGCTGTTGAACAGCTTGTTTGATGTTTATAAAAAAGTGTGTGTGTCTTGTTTGAGGTCCAACAGTGAACGCTCCTGTTTTTGCTTGAGGGCCAAAAAACCCAAAGTAGATAAGGTGTGACTGTAATCCTTAAATGAGCTGTGCTCTTCTGTTCTGTCTAACATGAAGAAATTGATCTTTAAAATGGATCTCATCATGTTACAGGATTGAGAGAATAATTTACTGTGCTGTTGGAAGAATAAAGAAACTATATTTGAGGAACAGGTTCAAATTGGATTAAGTTGGACTTTGAAGGTGTATGATTTGTTTTCAAGCTGTAAGAGGCTGTTTAAACTGCCTGGTTACCAAATTTAATGATCAGCATTACAAGGCAGATCAATTAAATTTTCAGGAATTAAATTTCAACATCTGCTTCCCCCCTCACTCTGTAATGGAGACTTCCCCTCTTTTCATTCACTTACTGAAGCCATGACTCCCACCTGTGGACACTGAGTATCTGCCAACACGTTACGTCTTTGTGTGTGTGTGTGTGTTTTTGAAAAGAGGCTGTACGCAAGTGATTCTTTTACAGTCTGACTTCACTCTATTCACTTAAATGTGTCCCTTAACTTCTCATTCCTCGTTAAATTCTCCTCTTTTTTCCTCTTAACCCTCTTCCTGGCCCTCATCCTCGTTATTCTCTTTGTCTCATTGATTTTACCATGAAACAGCGTTTGTGTGTGTGTGTACATAGTGTTCATTCACAAGCTTGTGAACACAGGACTTAATGGGGGGAAGCAGCATTTTTACCATCTCCCTTTGATTCACCCTTTGACAGTTAAAGCTGTTTGAACAGCGAGGGCCCTGTTCAGGAGAGGATGGGACGTTCCTTTATGTCAGCGCTACGTTTGCAGTGACCTTTCACTTTTTTTCCCCTCTCGTTCTGTTTCTCTGATCCTGGATTCCTTCACTGCACTCCTGTCCCTTTGGTTTTTTTGTTGTGAATCTGCTGTCTGCTTTGTTAAATGCTGATGAATCACAACAGACTGGTGGGTTTGTTCTTTGGATTCAGATGGTTTTACAGTGCAGCTGGTGGAGACTATGATGGCTGTGGCTCCGTCATCTATAACAGGTGGAGCTTTTGTCTGTGTTGTGAGGGAGGTGGGTGTGTTGGTGGTTATGAGGATGCTGTAAAGACTTTGTGGTCTGGTTTGTGTTTGCTTTCGGGTTCTGTAAAGGTGTGTCCTTCTGTGAGTAAAACAGTCCGCTGCTGCAGGGAAATCATTTGTGTCTGTTCCCAATAATAATCAGAAGTTTGAATCTTTCTTAAATCTAGCTGTGTGATCTGCCTGTATTCAAATAAAATTAGATATACTGGAAACAGGATGGAATCATTTATTACAGGTCAAGAGTCTGTCTCTCTTTTTAAATAAACAAGGTTGTTAGGATTTAATAGATGTACTATTTGTGCAAAACAACCTCAATGGCCAAATGCCTGAATTATCGCACAGAAGTCTCCATGCTTGGCTTAGGCAAAATACCATGTACAATAGAAACAGACTTAGCAAAGAAATCATGATGTAGATCTACATGAAGCATGAAAACATGCACAGTACATGAAGACTGAAAACAGCAGGAGATGAAAACATCAGATATGTGTGAGCCGCAAAGGAACTTGTTCCCCACTATTTGAAGTTTGTTTCCTGCTTTTTTTAATTCCATCCTTTTATGTGCCCCGTCTGTCTGCACTGGTTTGATGGCACCTGGAGAAAAAAAATAGACTTTACCTTGATAGACAAAATCTTTATATTCCCATATTGGCAGTGGATGAAAACATGCATCAGTTGTATTTTTTTCCTGTTTTCTTTCATTTTGAGTTGAAATTGAAAAAATGCACCACAGACTTATTCCTGGGTGTATATGTATAAATGAATATATGTATATAAATAACTATTACTGCTCCTTTATTTTTTTTATCCTATTTTTTGTGTACATGTTTAATGTGTGTGGCATGAAGGACTACAAGCTACCATTACATTGTGCTGCACAAAGATGAAAACATTGTCTTAATCCTCTAAATTTGCACTTAATTTGGATAAATCTATTTTTTAATAGAAAATTTAAATCTAGGAGGATTTTGGAGGATACCTGCAACTCACTTCAGTCTCAGTTCACCACTAAAACAAGTAGTGATTAATTAACTAATTTCTCAATACAATGACTTTAATGTTGCTTTAAACATGTGTTTGATGTTGTAAAATGGCTGCCCTTTGGTTCAATATTTATGAATCAACTCTCGTAAATGTTGACTGTGTAATTTCACTGGAACTCAAACGCTGGTCTCCTGCTGAAAGTTGGGAACTTTTTGTTCCTTTTCTTGCCTGGGTTTCATAAGCCATTGCTATTAGCATCCCTTATTGCAGTGTATGGATTTACATGGACATTTGCTGAAAGCATGGTCTGTCAGTAACATGCTAAACTCATAAAATGTTCTTTAAAAAGTAACACTGAGGGGTCCTGACCAAGCCCCCATATGTGATTAGTTGAGAGAGAGAACATGTTGGTTTCTGCAGTGTTAAGTCCTTGAATCTTGCTTGAAACATTATTAAACCATGTTGATCAGCTAATGTATCAATCCATGTTGTTTTTCATTGCATTTGCAGTAATTAAAGCATTAAAATGATAGTGTTTGCCATAGAAATCTTTGCTGTATACTTTTGATTGTATTAACTAAGTCCACAGTAATGATCATGGGAATATTCCTTCTCCGCTCTTTTTAGGCTGTGGGATCCACCTCACGTACACACACACACACACACACACACACACACACAAACCTCTTTCATCTCTCCTGCTTCAACTATTTGGCTCGCCTCCATCTGCCTTTTGTCACATTTATCTTTCTCCCTATTCCCATGCTGCATCCTAAGCCACTCTTGTACCAGTGCCATGCAGGATAATACTGGTTGAGGGGTGAGGGGGGACATTTCTTGGCTCCAGTTTAGGCTTTTGGGATGACATTCTTATCTGGAGGGCAACTTACATCAAAAGAAGGGCAAGACAGCTGCAGCCCCCTACACAGTGATATCTCTTGACCTCATTGTTGTTGCTGTTGTGCTTCTTTGTATTTAACAGATGATTCAAGTGTAAACGAGCTGCTGGTTGGAGAATTTACTGTAACTGAAGGTAGAGCCACAGTTTTTTAAATGTTCCATCACCTGAATTTGCTGATATAGATCCTAAAAATTCTTCAAAGCCTTTATCAAATGAAAATAAAAATAAGGACAAAGGATTGAAGAGCTTACAACAATCTGATGAATTATTGGTGGTAGAATTAAAGGTGCATTCCACTGAATTAACTTATGAGGATTTGTTTATTTGTGGCTTTGGAGCAAACAGTCTAAAGTGAGAAAACAATTACTGCCTTACAAACTGAGGAGGCAGCATTAGAAAGAAATTGGTGTTAACCAGGCAGAGAGGGTCTAAAGAAAGATGCTAGTGCATGATGGGAATTGTAGGATCTTGTATCTGTAGCTGGATGCATCCTGTTGACTACAACTCGTAATATCTCATCTCCCGCTGCATCAGTGGTTGAGCATTATGTTGTAATATGTTGCTTATGAAATCCTCAGATTTATAAAGGCGCATTAATGTATTGCTTGAGTTCCTCTTTAAAGGAGTTCCTGCTCATTATGAACCTTAGTGTCCTTTAAACACACACTAAAGCCACGCTGGCTCAGCAGACATCTGAGAATTGTCAGCGATAGTCCACAAGTTTTTTTAAATAATTAACTTCAAATCTTTATTTTAATTTGTTCAGGCGCAACCATTATTACTGAGGTTTTGCTTTTACACACAAGAAACATTTTAAATAATGGATCATTTACAAAACACAGTGCACAGTGTACATCTGGAGAGAAGATGTTTAAAACAATCCAAATAACCTATCACAAGGCAGTAGCTTTTGTCCTGCTACCTCATATCAGTGATGAAAACCAGTATCTGTTCAATTACAGTTACATAACATCACAATGAAACAGCACCTTAAAACAAGGTGAATTTCAGTTAGAGAAGGTTCATGAGAACCCACCCCTTCACCTGATGTGACTCCTTGTCATTTGGGAGTTTTTAAAATGATGCATAATCTGCTGACAATAAATCAAAGTTTTCTTTTGCTCTCAAGACACTGTGGTTCCTTTTTCTTTCTTAGACAATAACTCAAAAAATTGGAAAAAACAATGGTGACTGTAAAAGAAAACAAAGCAGGATTTCTCATCCATTAAAATGAATGTAAACCAAACCTTACTGGTATTTGGTGAAGTGGATTAGAATTTGTATTGAATGAAAATAGAATGAAAAAGACTCAACAAATGAATCAAAGCTTCAGCAGCAAAATATGTATTTCCTTTTAAAGTAAGTGCCATATGATATTTAATTAACCAAATTATAAATGTCACACACTGACATGTTAACTTCTTTCACTTAAAGCTGTTTGTTTATTGTATTTCATTTGTTTTGCAGTCTTTTTCATCCAGCTGTCAGATCCTCTGAAAACAAATGTGACTTGTGACACAGCCCTGATTCTGCTGTCAGGCAGTGACCTTCACATCTCCAAACTGTCAATGTCACGACTCAGGAATGACAAGAATTTAGAAAAACAGCCATAAGTGTTTTTCACGGCTCCTGAAGTTATAAACACTATGTCAGCAGTCAAAGAATTACACACACTTTAAGAATATAAAAGAAATTAATAATTAATTCTTTCACCTTGCAAAAAGGGCTGTTAAACTTCATTGTCAGTCAATACATTTTATTTTCTGTTTAACCAATTAATATGCGCCATAGAAAACTTCTCAGCTCAATAAAATGGACACTGGATACTTTCCTCAACATGAATGAAGAAAACTCTGTCTGAACTTGTGCTTTATGACAATTCTGTCTCACCTTTAATCTTCTTAATAAGAAAGTTGTCACCTCATCACCATCAGTCAAACATGCTTATTCTCTTATAAACTCAGTTAACTCGCAACTCATCTTTAAGGAAGTTGACCCGACCTTACCTTGTTCAGATAACACAACACCTGGAAGTGTCAAAAATGAGACTTCTCTTAAATTAATGGAAATCTCTGCAAGTTTAAGTGACTGGAAAAATCCCAAATAAGTCACTTCTGACCTTCTGATCTTCCTGTCAGGTGCTGTGACTCTACAAAGAGTTCATCTACACTGTTTAAACAGCTTGAACCTTGTGGAGCTGGCTTATCATTCTTTTACTTTGATAGTTCCCCTTGTGGTGACCGTTTGTTGTCACCACAAACAGGAAAACATTCACTTCTCTCATAAAAACATGATCACATTTCTTCTGCTCGTTTTAAAACTATGTCACAATGTGTCAAGCTCAATTCATGTTTCCTTGTGTTTTCTATTTTATTTTGTTAACATTGTCATTTTCTGTTTCATATCCCACGTCCTGTCAAGTTTGCCTCCTGTGTGGTTGTTTTTTCTCCGCCTTAATGTCTTTCACCTGTGTGTCATTGTCTTCTTTTTGTTTGAGTATTAAAGTCCTTGTCTCTCTGGTCTTTGCAGTCAGTTCATCACTTTTTGGCTCCTCTGTTCTGCTTCTGCTCCTCATGTTACCCTGGTTTGTTGTTTCATTCAGTTTTGTATTTTTAAAGTTTTTATTTTTCCTTCAGTTGTTTTTTTATTTGCTTATCAGCTTTGCTAATTACAGTTTGTCTTTTATTTTTACTCACTTGTTGCGTTTAGTCTTTTGCTTTTGGGTCCTTATTGTAACTCTGACACACCACTTTCAGTGTTTAAACACGTATTTGACCTTTCTCAAACTCAGACTCCATTTTTCATCAGTTATAACTTCTGAAGGCTAATAAACACGTCCCCAAACACTCATGGGAATACTTGAGTGCAGATGTGCAGATGAAGCTTCACTTAAAGTTGAGTTTAAACTGTCTTGCATGATGCATTTTGCTCACCGCTTCAAGCTGTTTCTCTTTCATCTATCAGATGGTTGAGGGAGTTTTCTAAAACCCAGTGATTGATAGCATTAATATGTAGCTGCATTTTTACCTGAGTGAGACTGAATATTATCCATCAGTCTGGCTTTCCTCCACTGTAGAGCGGAGAGAACATTCAGAAACTGTATATACTTTTAATTTTTTTGGATATCATGGATGTCTTTTTTAATGTGACCTTGCAGCTGTTATGTCGTCATGTTTGTCTAATTTTCAGTGGAATTGTAGCTGGATTTAGTCCATTAAACGGTTAATTCTGTTCCTCTATGAACCTGAATCATTATTGGCAGTAACCTCACTGAAGAATAGGATGTTTCAAAAGTCTGCAGCCAGTTATGGAGATTAACCAAACTCATTGTGAAGACTCTTTTTTTTCAGCAGCTGAACTTTTCAACATTAGCTTACAGTTAAAAGTTCTGCAGATTTTTACAAACTGTAACATGATTTATGATCTTTCTATTTTCTTGATCTATATTTGATAATATCAATTAGCATTGGCTGACTAAAGCCTGCTGAAGGGCATGACAGAAAAAAGTAAAGTTGGCACCAGGACGCAGAAAATCATAAAGCATTTTTAACTATTTAACAAGACAAGACAATGTAGGCCTCCTTAAACCTCCTCTGTTTTCACACAAATCATTGCAGGTTCTCTCTCTGATCTGCTGTCTCTCCTCATGTCAGCAGGTAATGGCCTCATCATTAACCTCTTGCCCAGTGAACATCTGAAAAAGCCAGTTGGGACACTACAGGTAAGGTTATCGTCATGAAAACATACATCTTTCAAAGACGTTTTCAGGTCTTTGCTTGTCAAAAGAGAAAACTTAAAGATCCAGTTCAGAGGATTTAGAGGCATCAGGCTGTGAGGTTGCAGATTTTAATCATCTGAATGTTCTTATCCTTCACTTCCAAGAGTGAAGAAGAGATGTTAGTATAAAAAACCCTTGAAAGGGATGACTCCAGGACTGGCGTTTGGCATGTCTTTTAGGCTTCTGTAGAAATATGGCAACATGTGCATCATGGTGCTGTAGAAGAGGACCCTCCCCATCTGTAGATATCAAAGGCTCATTTTAAGGGAATTCAAATTTTTATTCTTATTTCAAGTTTCACTCCATTTTTGCTGTAAGATCCCATCAAATCCTACACTGTGTACCGCTAACTCAGATTTTCTTCACTCATGCACCTAATGATTTCACAAAATAGACAGTAAAGTTTCAACTCAAACTTTGAAAAATTTAGAAGACACAGGCAAAAGTCAACAGACAACTCTTCTATAAAATGCAAATTGCAAGCGTGACAACTGTGTATGTCTGCATATATCTCCAAAACTATTAGAATTTCAAATCCAGGTATAAGGAGGAGTACAGTAGTTGAATGATATGTGTGTATTCATGTTTCCATTGCCACGCCTTAGTTTGAGGAAAGAGCGTTTTTGCAGTTCTACTGGATTTCCCATGATACCACTGTCCTTGGGTGCCCTACAACAGCTGTATTCTGTATGAAGTTTGAGCAGCTGCATGTGTAGCGTCCTCCAGGGGATTAATATAACCTGTGATGTGGATTATAATATGGAAACACCATGTTGTTACGACTGGCTTTGTTCTGTCGCTGTTAAACTTTACTACCATCCACTGGACTGGAACACATATCGCAGTTACTCCACCAGCGTCTGTGGCCCTTTCCCAACGTGAGCAAAAGTGGAACACAATTTGGGGTCTTCCTCGGCTCACGCTTCACTTTTACACCAAATTAATTGAAAATCAAATTGTATTTTTTTTAAAATTATTGTTATACTGCTGTCAGACAAACAGACAAGCAAACCAAAAATCTCAGCTCCGTGGCTGAGGTGATAATATGAACGGAGAGAGTGGGTTTTGTTGCAGCAGTGGCTAAGGTTGTGACTGGTCTTGGTGACTGTTACTGTATTTTGTCTGATTTTTCCTTGACTTTGAGTTCAGCTTGCTTCATGTCCACCCTTGTGTAAGTGTAGACTCAACAAGATAGTATATTTTCTCAACGAATATCTGTTGAGCAAATCTAATTGCTTTTGACTTAGATGTTTGACCTGGTTAAATGAACCATTTATAGCAGAACCTTCTTTTTACTGTGCAATTTTCAATCCAAAATACAGTCAATAACCATTCAGTGGGTTGCTTGTTCTCTGTATGCTAATCTAGGCTACTAACCTGACTGAGAAGGTGCAGACGCTCATAAATCCAACATGCTGTAACATTATTTAATGTCTCAAAACCTTCATCAGCACATTTTTGACTTTGTCATTTTCACATACTTCTAAGTAGTTTTTTGTTTGTTTCAGCATTTATTGTCAGCATGTGTGCACATTTGTCTATACATGTTGGCAGAATCTGCGTTGGTATTAATAATCTATGCAGTGGAGCGTTTTGTGATATGTGATGCATAATTCATTGATAAGAAATGGGATGCTCTTTCATTAGTCAAACCATTTGGGATGCTGGCCTGGAAACACCTTTTATTACACTGCTCAGTGATTCATAATGTGCATGTGTGAGTGTGTGTGCCTACGTGCACCATTTGAATACATTATGTGTACAGTTTTGTCTTTAAGCATTTAGTGGATAAGTATAGTATATAATTGGATAAGTATAAGTAAAAAGGAGAGCATGCAGTACAAAAGAGTATTTGGGAACCAAGATTTCAAATCCTGACACAAATTGTTAAATATATATATTGAAATTTTGTTGTGATATGTTCATAGTAGCAGCTGTTACGTGGACAGATTTAGCACTAACCAATGTCAAAAAATATATCAGGACTTTTTTATAAGAGTTACAAAGTTTCACGATAAAATTTATAATAGTGTATTTAACTGAGTGTCAATGTAAAGTCTAAATGATATACAAGTTGTTGGTCTGATGGATCGTAACGGTGAACCAAAACTCCTTACAAATAAAACATGGCTGCCATCCCAACGACTGATTTTGATGTGATCCCAGAGCAGCCAGAGTGTCCAATGTTTCTAACCATAAAACTGGTCTGGCATCAGCCATCTTGATAGATAATAAATAATGTAATTTCAGGCCCTCTTTGGTTATGTTATGTAAATGTGACATTAAATCAAGATATTAATTTTATTGTTGATTTTTTTTTGTTGTGATGAACTTGTTCATTTTATATTTTTAATGACATAACTTCATAATTGTAGTAAATATATCTCAATGATGCCTGGTCAGCAACTAATAATTTCTCTGCATACTAACTGGAGCAATGTGGGATGCTGGACTCATGTACTGAATTTCAGTTTTAGACAAATTTTTTTTTGCTACTTTCTCTCTACCTATTTTTTCTTCTTTGTCTCTTTTTCTTCCCTCAATCACAATGCATATTTTGTTTGGTCTGGCTGGAGATTAACCTGCTATTGGCTGCTGAGGTCCATAGCGCTTTATCCATCAGTGGCGTGTTTGCCAAAGGCTTCTGCTCTTTATGGGCGGCAGCAGAGACAGAAGAGGGTATGAATTGTGTTTGCTCTCTCATGCACTTTCATTTGTGCATGTGCATGTGCCTTGATCTGTCAGTGTTGTGCACGTGTTTGTGTGTGTGTGTGTGTATGTATACCTTCACTTTGGCTGTTGTATGTCAGCTCATGCAGGGTGGGTTTCAGACAGTGAAGGTGTTTTAGAATATAATGTGTGTGTGTGTGTGTCTTTCATAAATGCAGGATTACCCTGTCGCCCCTCTCTGCACAAAGACAAACAGGCAGGAGCTAAGGTCCACTTAATGAAACCTACACACACACACACACACACACACACTCCACTATTGAGTGACAAAAATCTATGTGCACTGTATCTGGTCTTACTTTGTTCACTCTTTTATTTAAAATTGCATTTAAATGTGCACTGACGTTAACTTTAAATATATTCTAAAGTCATGAAGCTTGACCCTGTACAGTGTGTGTGTGTATGTGTGTCTGTGTTCATCCCTCTGCACCTATGTTAACATTCAGCAGGCAGCGTGTGTGTGCAGCAGCAGTGTTGTTTATGTGCCGTCCACTGTTCTTAAAGCGATGTGTGTACGTGTGTGTTGCATAAACGTCCCTGCTCATGTTTATTCATCAGCTGCTGAAACTTCGCTGCAGTGTTCGTCTAACTCTCCGCACTTTGATCTCTGGATCACACAAACAGCTGAGTCAGGGAAAAACCTAAGGACACACACACACAAACACACTTCTGAATATGGGGGCTGAACATGGACACACTTGATTGGTACAACACACTGCACAGGCGCTTTCTTTAGATACATTTTTAAATTCGCACACAGCTGCATTAAAGGCAGTGCACAGACCAGCTTATAGATGCAATGCACTTCATACAGAACTTACACACACTTGTGGGGCAAAACCCCCCACAAATAAAATTTATAACTACTCCACAAAGACACACACAACTGAATACACTGCTACTGCTCCAAACTGTATATTTTAACTACAGTATCTTCTGCCCAGAGTACCTGGATACAAAAGGGAGTTCAAATCAGTCTTTTTCTATATATTTTTGCTTTTTTGCTATACATTTTGCTTTTTCCTTAGTGTTTGCAGGGGGGGTTAGGTTTACCTTGACTTCTATCTAATGTAAGCACATGACCATCATCTATATCATTGTCATTAGCAGTTTATTAATTTATTATTTTTAAGAGGAAGGGTGGCCCAGACCCTAACCCAACTTAAAACTGACACTAACCTTATAGTGAAAAACAAATCTGTACTCATGTCTCTCCTAAAATATTTTGTCACAGATATGGTTTGGTCTTGGGGTGTATTTTTAAGTGGCCCTCTAAATCTGAAATAGCCATACTCATTTCCTGAAGTATTGTGCCACTTTATTTGTCCTTTTGTTGCTTGTACATTTGTTTATGTGAGTTTGACTTGCAATCCTTGCTTGGTTTTGTGCATTCAGTGTGCATGTTTCCTGAGTAATTCTGTGGAGGTACGGGGGTGAGGTGGGGTGAGGATAGTGTTTCTGCATAGTGGCCCTTGCTGGATTCATTTCAGTGAAAGGTTGCACGGTTGGTCCAGTCAGCAGGGTGGTCCGAACTAATGGCCTTGAACCAGGAGCAGAGAAAGCACTCAGTGATGCTGACAACACTGATGTGTGCCTTTGTGCAGGTGTTTGTCTGTGTTTATTCATGTTATTCTGAGTGTGTTGGGAAAGATCAGACTGCTGAAGTGATGGATAGGATAGTTTGGAGTTTGAGGGAGACAGACCTCTGAGTTAATTGGTTTTACTGATTGAGGTCTTGGTTGAATGGAACTGGCACAGCACTGGAGATAAAGAAAGCTCTGTGTGTGTGGGTGTGTGTGGGGGTGTGTGAGAGAGAATTTGTGCTTCTTTCTCAAAAAGTGACACACATGCACACACAGACTGTGTAACTTCTGGCGTATCATTGAACTACAAGTTCCATGAGCATGATGTGTGGGTAAAAACTTACACATTGCTATATTTTCCTCATGACAGTATTTAATTGAAAAGCATTCATTAATGTATTTTTCAGGGCCGCTCCTGGCCAACCTGGGGCCCAAAGTGAAATTTTGTTATGAGGCCCCCCTGTGTATACAACAAAGACATGACCAGCCCCACCAAGTACACTCCTCCAAGTGCACAACAGGTGCAAAATCAGTGCATAAAAAAATGGCATTTAATGTAACTGAACTTCTTTCTTGTCGTGAATTGCAGCTGAAGCAGCCAAAGTTTTACATTCTAAGTTAAACAACATAACCGCCTTCCAGTGACGCTCAAGCTTCTTCTTGTTTTTTTTTTCCTTTTCCCTGATTTTAAGTGTCTTTTCATCCCTATCTTTTCACCTGCACTGCTGCCCGGCTCTGAGCAGTGATTGGTCAGTAATTTTTTGCAGCAGATGACAGACTTCCCTTTTCTTTTCTCAAACGTGGCTGACTTGACTTGGCTTGTGCAGCCTCGTGAGCGCCTCACGTGCACATAATTTTACCAAATTTGCTCATAAAATTAGGCTCCCAGTGCAAATGAGGCCTTATGCACAGCGCCGGTCCTGCATTTAGGGAGGGGCGGCCCTGATGCTTTTATTATATTTAATTATATTTTTATATCTGCATCACTGTCAGATTATTAAAGCACTGAATTTATGAGGGGTAATTAATGAGTGCAGAGTCAGTGTCAGAGGACTCAGCACAATTCCTCTTTAACATAGTCCCTCCCACATTTACACTATCGGTCCTGTGGTTGCACA
The DNA here is from genome assembly GCA_029814665.1 of Acanthurus lineatus. Lineage (NCBI taxonomy): Eukaryota > Metazoa > Chordata > Actinopteri > Acanthuriformes > Acanthuridae > Acanthurus > Acanthurus lineatus. The sequence goes on along the minus strand of JAPZDV010000002.1, from coordinate 12,694,816 downwards.
AGCTGGTGTCTTGGACATCCAGAGACCGCTCCACAGCTGTCATGACATTAACACTGATGTCAAAATGGTGATCACTGAGCTCCTTTTCTATCTTGGGAAAGAGGCAGTTGAATCAGGTGAACTGGGTGGGTGTTGGATAAGTTCAGAGCTATTTTTTTAGATGATGCTGACTTGTCAGCACCTGAAACAGGAACACTACAAAAATTAGTAACTTCAAATTTTCCACATAATCATTTAAGGGCCAAACTGCGTAAGCATGAAATGAGAGCTGTAAGACTCATCTACCTCTACTTTTCTCAATCATCTCTTGCATCTCAGTGCATTTTCAAAATAAAACTTCATTGTCAGACAGAGATTTTAAACTGATGGTGATACAACATGAAAGCTCAAATTTGTGTTGTTCTTGATGTGAGTGCTGTTCTTTCACAGTAACTTTCCTCCAAAGTCACAGTTTGAGAGTGCAGAGCCCTCTGTGTCTGTTGTGTGTTTACTTCTGTCCTGTAATCCTCCAGCCCTCTGAGTCAGCAATTAGATGAAATACAGATTTTTCTTTGCCAAACACCTGAGGGTTCAGCCTCCTGAACTTGGCAGGAGGAAGGAATATTGCTGTTGAGGTGTGCAGTTTCTCTTTTGGCATCAACAAGGCTTCATCTTATCATGTAGTATCTCATGTCTTTACATGTATTTCATCTCTCAACATCCATGTGTGTGAGTATGAGTGTATAAGTTCCCTCTCTCATGTCTGCACAAGCTTTTATTTGGGTTTGCATTGTAAGCTGTTTGTGTGTGTGTGTGAGCGTGTGTCAGGTGAAACTCTAAAGAGATGAGCAGACCCTGGGGTTGTGACATGTTTTCCCTCAGTGGGTAGCTGCTGTGGTGGGCCCATGCCAGCTGGCACAAGAGACCCTGTTTCATCAGCATTTTGGTGTAAGTTTCATCTGTCTGGGGATTCAGTGAAGGTGCCCCTCAGGCTTGGCAAACACATGTCAGCACCATTAAATACTCTCCATCACGCATACATTTGCATACATAGTTTGTTGCTATATTGATTGTATTATTTGCGGCATTTATTGTAGAAAATTGCCTCATTTGTGCAAAGATCTCATATGTCATGGAATCATGGAAAATTATAGAATTTTGCAGTCCAGATATATAAAAATAAGGGAATTTCATATGTTTATGAGCACATCAATGAATCTTAAATTTTTATGGCTTTTCCTTACAAGAGTAGTGCTGTTTTTTAAAGTTAAAAATGAAAACAGACAGTTGAACTCAACTGCTCCAATAGATTCATAAATTTGAGTTGCTGAATGAATGTGATGAACAACAACGGGAGCCTCAGTGGTGATACAAAAATCTTTTCAGAGAACATATGGTTGTGTTTGATGCTCATTTGTGTCGCAGATGGATGGATGTTTTCTCATTTCTTCTGCAAGATGCTGGCTGGTTACGGTACACCTGGCAGCACGGCGCAGAGTGTCTGCTGTAATGGGAAATAAATATTGATACAGCACAGATTAATCACACACTCAGGAATTTGAATGGAGAATTATCAACCTGCTTGAGTTCTTTGTCCCTTTTAATGTCTCATTTGTTCCTTTTTGATTAATTGGTTAATTTTGTGTTTATAAATCCTGGTGTCACATTTGCATTAGCACATGCATCAATAAAAATGATATGGGTGGTTTCACTCAGATAAACCTAGATGGGGCATTTTTATTATTTATATTTCTGAGATGATGGTATACTTTACATAACATTACAAGCAGCAAACAGTAAGAAGAGGAAGGGTCAAAATTGCAGAGCTCACCAAAGAGATACCAAAAACTACAGTTAGAGCATTACAGTAAAAAATGTACTTCTTTGCCTGCAATAAAAGACAGAATGGAAATAAAAACCACAAAGAATATTTTCTCCTAAAACAGTCCAGAGTTATAAAGTTGAACCAACAAGTCTGTTGTACTCAGGGGCATTTAAGGATGATGGTGTTATTGCTGACGTTATTTCTTTCCGGTGCTGGCTCATTCTTCTGGAGCACTGGCCCATGTTTTTGAACAATCCACGGGCCTAAAGCGAAATCTGTCCTCGACTGTTGCAAAGACTCTCTGTCCTGCAAGTGAGATTTTCCTGTTTTCTGTGTTCATTAACGTATAAGTGTGTCTGTGTGCGTGTATGTTGTAAAAAAAAAAAGCAAAGAAAAAAGGGAGACAGACAAATAAGTATACAAAAGAGATAATAGCCCCTGAAGCATCCTCTCCTGCAGCTTGTTTAAAACCATATCTGCAAACAGAAATGACAGAATGTTTCACATGAAATAACAGGAGTTGTGTCGGCATGAATTCAACAGTCATGACATGACTTTACTTTTGCGTGGTTACTTTTAAACCACAGTCCAATTGACAAATTATTTGTTATTTATGGGTTTGTTGGAATGCTGTCAGTTTTGAATGGAAGTGATTTATTTTTGAACAGGACAGAATAAAAAGCCTCAAGCCTCGGACTGTTTTCATTCTGCGAATTCAAAATGTTTCCAGGAAGGTGTGATGTTTTTCAGACACTCCCACTGACAATTCAGACCAGGAGCTTTCAAAGTCTTACTCATGTGGGTCTCTTGAACCATGCAGTGTGACTTGCTTTTAAGTAATTTAAATATGAATATAGTTCCTGCTCATTAGAATTGACTAAGATGAATCCACAAAGGATAAAGATTTTTGAGGCAAATTGTGGCAATCACTTACTAACACCTGCATACACCTGTCCCTTTCTCCTCACAAGGTATCCTCTCCTTACATTTTTCCACTTTTTGCAGCCCATTAACTCTCCTGTGCCCCCTTTGTGCAATTACAAGTTTTTTGGGTCAAACATGGAATGGCCATAACAGCCTCAAGACTCTGTAGCCTACCGTTGATGTCTCCAAACATTACACACACCATGTGTCATCTGATATGACGTGTATATTCCTGCAACAAGTTCCAGTGTGTTTTATTTTTCTGTCAACGCTGTGGACTTTTATGAATTACATTTGCAATTTTGCTTTCCCACCATAAACAAAATACCCTGCTTCTGGTTTTTGCCCTCGAGTCAGCTGTTTCTTTCCCCAACTGGTGTTTGAGGAACGCATGACCTCCCATATTCTTTTCTCCCGTTCCTCGCTCAATCCATCAAATCTTTCCCTCCTCTGTCAGGTAAGTGAGCTGTGAAGAGATTTACTGCTTACAAACACGAACATGGTTTACAGCACATCCACTTCCACGTCCAGCCATGCCTGCTTCTGCCAGGCTGCCTTCTTGTATTTCTTCACAACAACAGAAAACACAGTTTAAAGATTTGTCATTCCTGATACCAGCACTGCATGTGGGCACTGAAAGTTTTCTTGACAGTAGCTCATCCAGAAGAAAATCCATCACATGTTGGCTAAAATTAACAAACTGAAGCAGGAGAGGTACAATTTGGTGACAGAAGCAACTCTTCTTTTCTTTCTTACTGTGGGCTCATTAAATATCCTCACACTTCTTAACGTTGTTAGCTTGCACTTTGCAGAGCTAGCTTGCATTGCATTAGATGCTGTAAATAATAACAGAATTGTTAACTTGGAATAACAAGACGACACAGCTGTCCTAAACAGTTTTATAACTAAAGACAGTACCCCAAACAACTTTCAGATCAGGGCAATTGGGAGACATGAGCTGTTGCTAGCTAACTACAACTATAGTCAGCATATTGGCTGAAGCAGAAAATCACAGTGACTGCAAAATAAATTTAGCAATCAAAGTTGAGCAAATAATGCAAACTAAATTTGCTTTGCATTCAGTCTGAGAGCAACTTCAGTCCATTTTAACAGAGGATAGCCTAATATAGTATGTGAGGCAATAAGGTGTGAATTAAAGATTATTTAAAAGTTTAGCATTGCGTTGTAATTTTTGTTCATTCTTGCCGCTTTGCTAACATGATACTGATTAATTTCCGAGAAGAGCATTTCGTCATTTCTGCTTGTCTTGTTCTGTTACTCAGCTACAGACAACTTGTAATGATGAAGATTATAAACATGTTAGAATGATGTGAATTTAATCCTTAACAAAATATCATGGCTACAGTGGGAGTTATGATTCATGACTTGCCAGGTGTGTGAAAACAAACCATCGACTGACGTAATGTGTAATAGGCTTAGAAGAAAAATTACGCTTCAGCATACAAAGCGAAGAACTTTTACTCTCTGGAATGGTATTTTAGTTAAGTCAAGAAAAGGTAGCCCATAATATTTTAATTCCTTTGCAAAAATGTAATGAACAGGGTTATTTATCCACCTTCAGGCCCCACAAAGGTGACAATTATTACTCATAAGTACATTACAACTCTGAGTTGTTTCTGAAGAACATACTCTCTGAGACGCTGTGGGGCACACAGCTGAGTAACACAGCTGTGTGAGTGTTTTTCAGTGTTTCTGTGGTTGTGCTTGTACCTGCATACATTTTTGTGAGTTACCTGAAACAGTTATCTCATACACCCGCCTCTTTGTGTGTGTGTGTGGATGGATAGAAGCTTTTTTTACTGTGTAAGGACAGGAAAAGAAAGTTCACACTACTTTAATTTTTTTTCACAAACTGTCATTTATTTAATTAAATACTTACCAGTTAGTCATGGCCAACTGGTCCAGCAATAATGGCGACCATGCTCTTGCCCCTTTCCTGTGTCAGGCCTCTTGTGTCCCTGCATGCTGTGTCTTTTGTGGTCCCCAGAGTCAGAGTCCTGGTGTGGGCTGCTGTAAATCACTTGTGATTCTGTAATCCCTGTTGCTGAACTGGCCTCAGCCTCAGTCGTTTCCACACGACCGTGTCAGTAAAAATGTTTGGCTGTACCATTTTCATTCTGCTTTTGGTGAAAAAGGCTCCTGTTTAAAGAAACACAAACAAGATATGGTCTTGGGCAGCACTTCACACAGGATGCATTGATGACAGCCATGCAGGACAGTAACATAAAGACAGTAACATGCAGACAGTGAAAGGAAAGGAAAGTGCCCACTGCAATAACTGCTCAATGGCAGCCTTATACCCACAGTCTGCATCTGCTAAGTCAGACAGTTTTCAGGATAAACTCAGGGAACACAACACCCTTTCTTTACTTCCGTAACCTGCAAGATGTATTGAGGAATACCCTGAAAATATTATTAAACTTTTGTTTAATAATGTGTTCCCTGATGATGATATTATCATTACAATATATCTACCTATCCAAAAAAAAAGTTTTGGTTGGAAATGTTGTAAAAATTTTATGAAACCAGCACTCTGTCATTTGAAAAGACTCCTGCTTTCTCCTCTCTTTAAAAATAAATACCAGCTTTAACGTGGAGTATATTCAAGTTCCTCAATCATCATTTAATGAAC
>JAPZDV010000002.1:12658149-12689335 GCA_029814665.1 Acanthurus lineatus | reverse complement strand
GAAAATATTATTAAACTTTTGTTTAATAATGTGATCCCTGATGATGACATTATCATTATAATATATCTACCTATCAAAAAAAAAAGAGTTTTGGTTGGAAATGTTGTAAAAATTTTTTGAAACCAGCGCTCTGTCATTTGAAAGACTCCTGCTTTCTTCTCTCTTTAAAAATAAATACCAGCTTTTATGTGGAGTATATTCAAGTTCCTCAATCATCATTTAATGAACTAAAGCAGCTATCCTTCATTGAATACAGACCTTGTGCTTTTTAAATCTTTTGACTTTGCAGTGTTTTTGAACAGTTATGTGTTAAGCCTCACAGGGGTCACATGTAAAAGCCAAAAACATAATATGTAGCTGTGACAAATTTACTTGAACTGGAAACGTGTTTTGTTTTTCTTAGCACAGCTCTCATCTTGTGGTTACTTCTTGGCACAAAGCAAATCCTCTGGAGGACTTCTATGATGACGCAACACATGGTTTATTGAAAATTTTTGACAAAAGTGCAGAGCCTTAATAAAATGCCGCTGTTGCTCATGTACTGAGTTTTATCGAGTAAATCCTATTTGGTATGAGGCCTGGAAGTGAGAAGGCCTGTCTGAACCTGCCTCTCAGCACACCCCAGCAGATGGAGGCCCTTTGGATGGATAGATGAGGAAAGAAAAGGAAGGTGAGGTGACAGACAGAAGCAGAACGATGTTGGAGTGAGAGGCCTGGAGCTGTGATGAGATTGAGTGACGGAGGAGGCAGCTATTTCCAATGTGAGGACAGATTAACTGAGGGCTTAAGTGAAAAGTCTTCACTCTTCATTTTCCCCGTTCGCCCCTCAGCTTATTATCTAAAAGGCTGCAGATTTATGCGACAGGTTCTCTGTTCCTCCCTCCTTCGCCCTCCTGCTCTTATGATGTCCTTTCCCTCTCAGTTTAATTCAGCTGATGTTGCTCTTGTACTCTCCTTGCTTTGCTTTCTCCTCTTGACTTCCCCCCAGTTCACTCTCATCTAACCCCCCATGACTTTTCCCTGCAGGTGATAAGCATTAAGCCAGGAGTACGATAGCTGTGAACCACAATTTCAGCACATATTGTCTTATCACAGCCTTGAACGGAAAAGGCTGTGCAAGAGTGTAAAAGAGGTCTTGCCTCATGAAAGATTCAGGGACAACTTTTTTAATCTGACACTCCCACATCTGCATTTTTATTTTTCAGGTATTTTAAAAAATCTCTCTCAATTTTGAATCTATCTTTAACATATTTTCATAAAAAAGGTCACCAACATTTGCAGTGTGAAGTGTAGGAATGTTGTTATCCTTTTTTTCATGTCCATTTGTTATTGGTGAATCCTGGTTCTCCAAAAGATGCAGTGTCTTCTAAAAAAAAATGTTTTGCACTAGTAGAGGTGAAGGGTCCTCCTCAGTTTGGGGCCCCCTGCTAGTTTGACCTTCCCTCTCACTGTGCCCCTGGGTGTTACAGATAATGTGCTAAAGTGCCTCAGAAGGTGTATCTTTCATCTTGTCAGTGAGTGTAGCAGAGCTGGTACAGGTGATAAGAATCAGGTCGAGGTATTGCAGGTAATCCTCCAACCCACATCCAACGAAAACTTAACATCAGCACCCTCAGCCATGACTGAATTTGATACACACCTGATACACACACACACAGGCAGGTGGGCTCTCAAATAAACACAAACAGGAAGACAATTGAGCACATAGGCATACTCAGACTGTTTTTTTCTGCAGGTTTTTACATCTGTGAATGATGTTGAGGCTTTTTGGATTACACAGAGCTTGTAAGTAAAGAAAGTACATTAAATTTAAACCACCCAACTATTATGTGGGAAGTTGGTTCTGGAGTTTAGCATAGAGATGATTTCTAGATATTTTTCCTCTCTATTTGACATTACTGTCAGTTTAAAAGGTTGAATCCCTGTATTTTTTTATTCAGGAGGAGTTGCAGAGAAAGCTGAAGATGTCCATACAGAATGCAGCAAGAAGGAAGAGAGAACTTATATTTGCATGGTTGTCAGTAACATGACACCAAATTAATCCCAATATCTAATTTACTTGATGTTTAAATTAGCCAGTGCTCCATATATCAAATTCAAATGGGATAATGTCATTGTTGTGTTCACAGATAGTTCCCGTTTCCCCCAACTGGCAAAAAAAATATTTTAAAAGGTTCAGGTGCTAGTGATGTGGACTGAAACTGTTCTTGTGTCTCAAAGTGCTCTGTAAAAAAAAAGATAGAACAAGATGTTTTGAGTGTAGGAGGAGTTTGCAGTTTACGGGACACAGACTTGAAGTTGAATTTTGATTGTTGGATGTTGGCAGATTTTCCTTCCATTCAATTCATTCCATTCACAACTGCAATTTCATTTTGTAGTTTCCAGATGTGTATTTTTCATCACGCCAGTTGCAGAATGACTATCAAATACACATAGAAGGCCAGTATGCATATGCAGTCACACACAAACAATGATGGGCAGGTGCACACACACACACACGCAGGCACACAGAGATGCACCTACACACGTACCCTGCAGGCTCACCCACATGTTAATCACAGCTGAGTGTAACACAAGTGGAATGTGATGCTGGACTGTAATCAGGATGTTGACCCACATACTGATTACAACACTGCATCTCCAACCACAGCAAAAAAAAGCCTCCATCAAGCACTTTAGCTACTGTTTTTCATTACTTGTGCACTTTTCATCCAGGAATTTGCTGGCTTCACATTTCAAATATGTTCAGTGTTTTATTACTTGTTTTGACACTCATCCTTTGGCTTTTTGTTTTTTGAACCAAGGGACACAGTAAAGTCTCAGATATGCTTTTAACTTAACTATTACTACTTAATTACTCTGATCTCTGTTTTTTTTTTGGTTCTGAGCCTCTTTGCTCTTTTCTGTACAATCAGCCACTCATCTCCATCCATTTTGAACTTATACTAACATGACAGTTTAATGTGTTTTATCTGTTTGCAGCTTCTCACATCACTTAGATTCCCACATCAAAGTCTGTCATCAAAGCCCGTCTGCATCATCTCCGCCTGCATCTGACTGACTGTGTACCAAGAGAAACCTGTTGCTGTGTGTCAGAGTGTGTGTGTGTTTTCTGCAAAAACCTCTGTGTGCATGTAGTTAATGGCATATACCTTTCTGACCAGATCTGAATATTACTTCAGGTATTTTTGAAGGGCTGAAAACCATCTGTCCCTGCACTGTTCAAAACAAACTCCTATTAACCACAGAAAGGCTTTTGTTTTATATGAGGCTCAGTTACCAGATGCTGCATTCCAGTCCTTCCTGTAAAGTCTGACTCTAACAGGTTAAAATACATGTGCCCCCCTTTCTTAAAGAGCAGTTCCACTTTATTTGTCCTGTCAGTGTGATGGATGGAGGGGCGTGTTGTTTGGTCATGTCCACTCACACACACACACACGCACAAGTATCCACGCACACACACAGGGGCCTCTCTGTTGTGGTGAAGCCCTGTCTTCACAGCATTGTTGACAGATGCACTAGGCTTGATTAAAGACATGGCTCTGTGTGTGTGTGTGTGTGGTTGTCCATTTTTGTTTATGAAAGCTCTGTCTTGATACGTGTGTTTGTGTGTAATGTTGCATCCACCTGAGTGTCAGCGTTTCCCCAGTTTCCTGGATATCTGCCTGTTTGTGTGTCAGCTCTGCAGACAGTCTGTACAGTATACAGTGATTTTCTATTGAGTCCCTCCAGTCATTTTTTTGTGGAAGTGACAGATGCTCTTTGTACTGATTTGGAGCACCTGCCAAGTCAGGAAAAGAGATTTTCCACAATCACTCAACTTCACTTTATCTTCTCCATTTGTAGCATATCGCACACCTTGTTTGTGTTGCGGTTGGCTTCATGTGTGGGCACTTAGATCTGGCATGTGTGTATTTGGTGGGTGGAAGGTGAGTAGTGTAGGTCTTTAAGAGTCCAAAAAGACACGAGAATCTACTATCAGGAACCAAATCAAACCAGTCTATTATGTCGGTAACCATGCAGAAATAAGAAATGTCAGATCAGAACCAGGCTGTGAGTCACAGACTGGATATGCAACTGTTTCAAAGTTGATTTATTTATTGTTGTTAACAAATTAATGTCAGTTTACAAGTTGTAAAAACTAAACTTTGTGTGTGTGTTAGTAGCTTTCTCCCCACATGACTGGCCATGACACACATAATCCATGCATGTGTTAAATTTTCTAGTTGCATTGTCCTCATAAAACTCATAGTGTATCATAACTTTGATTTTGTGTGTGTTTGTGGGTGTGCATGTGCATGTTCGTGTTCGTGTGCGTGCGCATGTGTGTGTGTATCTTTTGGTCTGCAGTTCATCTCACTCACACACCGCTGGACCCATCAGCATAATATTTCTATGCGTATTTATGCCTGTATGCTGAAGGACCTCTAATGATTGAGATGATTCACAAAGTTTGAAAAAAAACAACTTTATTGACTGCTCTGATTTAAACCAAAATAATTATTCACCTTTTAAACCACTCTCTGGTTTATTCCCCACTTTATGCCAAGTAATAAAACATAATAAAAGTCTCAAAAACTGACATTCACAGAAAAGTTTGGTCTTTTCTTGAACCGGAGCATCTGCAAATTAATTCCATGCCTGAGATGTTTTATGTCATGGCCCCCTCGAGTTTAGGCATGGGACCAGATAAATATATCCTCATTCTTATTATCTTTGCCACCATCTGGACTGTAAGAAAAAAAATCTTTGTTTTGGAAGAATGAGGGAGAAAAGGGTGTTTTGTGTAGTTTATGACACTTAAATGTTTTAAATAAAAATCATTGTTTAAAATTGAGAAGCTTGGCCTTATGTCATAATTTATTCTTTCTTTTTTTAAACTTTATACAGGAAGGCAAACCCAGGCCCTAAAAAAATGTTATACTTTTTTATGGGTCTGTAAAAGCTGAGACTTTCCTGCTATGTCTTTCCCACCTGCTTGACTGTCTGTCTCTCTCTGACTGGTTTCACCTGTTCCTCATTATGAACCTCTCTTTAGTATCAATGCTTATAGTGCTGCTGCCCCATCATTACGGTTAGAGTAGATCTCACTATATTTGCATGAGTATATATTCTATAAATTAATGTGGTGCCTGATTATTTTTTTGTGTTGTGCAACCCTGTCAGTGTCAAACAGACCAGGGAGAAAATAAAAAACTAGGAAAACATAACTGAAAGTTCCTTGTAGGCTTAATTTCAAGTAGTCAAAAAGAAAAGTTACAAGTTTCTAATGCTTGAATTAGACTACTGTGTGATATCAGTATACACAAGAAAAATTAAATCACTCTGACATTGGTAGCATTAAAAAATAAAATGGAAAAAAAAGAGGAAAATTCTTCAGCTGAATAGCTGAAACTCTACAATAATAAGGTTCTCTTTGTTTTTTAAGAGGCTCTCTCACAATTGGCACATTTAGCACCATGAAAAATTTCAAGAATCATAAAGCCATTTTCCATTAGTTAGTAGATGATGCTTTTATACTTATTTATTTCTTATCTTGAACAACAACCTGATTTCAGAGCAGATTAGGTGTGTGTTGCCATGGTGATGTACTTTAACTGGCCTTCCTTACACTGAAATATCGCTAACCTCAAACCCTGCTCTGTAGAACAGGCCTTGCTAAAGCCCAGCTGCTCTTATGTTTTCTGCCATACTTCCATACTTCATTTTTTTCCCACCATGTAGAATCGGAGTGACTGATGAAACTCCAGGAATTTAAAGATGTTTGAATGAACTTTTCTTTTCAGGTGCCACCATATCATACTATCTCCCGTCACTGCTTGGACACTGTGGGTGAGGTGCTGCAGAGGTCAACAAGCATAGGTTTGGGGTTCAATTTAGTTGAACTTGAAAATCATAGCAATGTGCGGTACCATGGTTTACATGCCAACTCTTGAGAATGCAGCCATATTCTCCACTGACCTTGTTCTGCACAGTGTTACATTTGCAAATTTGTTATGAAAGCAGGCATTGTTAGTTTCCTAAGTAGGGTGATATAAGATTCTTGAAAATTCACCATTGTGCCAACACCGTTACAAAATCAGGTGAACAGAGTACAGCAAATGGCAGATTATTCAATAGTTTGATTGATGAGTAATACCAGTGGAAAGATTTGCCAACAAACATTTCCATCCTTGGAGCAGAGCTGATCGTGAGGCCAAAAATGGAGAGGAGCCACTGCTGCAGCAGATGTTGTGTGCAACTGTGTGTTTGGCTCTGCAACTGTCTGTGTGTGTGTGTCAGCTGAGGACAGGTATTTCCTGAAGCGGTGAGCCAAGAGGATGAAATGACAGGCAGGATGTAAAAATGTTGGCTGAATAGGGAGTGAGGGATTAAGGAAGAAAATAAATTTGTTTTTTACATACCCATCCAAAGCAACATGCAGTCAGGTTTAAAAACTTGCAGAAAGATGCTTTAAGGCTGCAAAAGTAAACATAATTTTTCTGTATAAAACATGTTCTCCATAATATGAAGCGTTGGATCCTCATGAGATCAGTGTTGTGCAATGACAACAGGAGAGATGTGAGGTGAAGATAGAAAACAGAATGGAGAGAAGAGGACGTGATGGAAACACAGAGCAGCTGTTGCAGTGTGTCTCTTTTTGTCCTTGTTGTGCTCAACACATTTAGACTGAGAACCACCTGCAGACTGATGGTCACATTTAGGTATTTATGTGTGTGTTGTTGCGAATGGACTGAAATTTAAGCTGTTGAAGGTGTGTAGGTGTGTGTGCGTACACGTGCCTGTGCATGTGTGTGCATGTGTGTGTGTGTGTTCCTCCCCGTGTGGCCAGATATGGATGCTGAATCTGAAGTCAGTGGAGGATGAACGAGGCTTTAGCTGACAGACTGTGTCCAGCTGGTTTTGCCTGTTTGTCCTTGGGATTCTGAGACAATAGGACAAAAGATAAAGCACTTAGAAGGTTGTTATTAGCCCAAGAAAACCAATTTCTCTCTCTTTTTCCCTTCCCACTATCTCCCTATTCTTGCAACAGTCACGCTGTGGTCTGGAAAACACATAAAAGTCAGTTTAAAAAAACATAGGCCTACAGATGCTTGCATGGCCGCACTGCACTGGTCAGACTTGAGGGAAGTTGTGATGTTACATAATTTAAAAAACTGTAAAATGGCATCAGCACATAGTTGTGCTATAAAGGATAACAGGGGCCACATACACATGGAAATAATATTAGAAAATAAAGATATTTACAATCAGAAGTACGGTCACAGGCTCAGAGCTCCCAATTCTTTCTGATCATTGTCCTCCTGAGCATTGTGGGAATGCAAGGTGCCAAACAAACACTCTGAGGGTGCATGAAAATTATATACATATACAGATGTTTACTCCATAAGCCTGAATTATGGAAGTTTTGTTGACTAACCCTTTAAACTGAGGTTGTTTTGACCAGCTTTGAATCTTTTTGTAAAAAAAAAACCTTATTCCCTCACTTTTTTCCTGATCCCTTCTGTCTTCGTCTCAGCTTATTTCTATTTTTTAGATGAAAAAAGGAAAACCAGAAAAAGGTTTGCTTCTCTAACTGTAAGAGAAGATATGCACTGCATGCATTCTTTCTTCCATCCTTCCTGACATCCAGTTTATCTTCATCCCTTCATGAAAGGTATAACTTTTGCTGCAACTGCAAAAAAAAACTGTTTACCTGAAAAGACTCTACATGTCTGACCTTTAGTTTACTGTTAATAGTCATTTCTCTTTTTTATTTTCTCTTTTAAAGCTCTCAGTCTGTCAGTTTATCTTAGAATAGGTGTGATAAATCATTATAATAAAAAAAAAAATATTTTCCCTTTCCAAATAATTATTTTATAATAATGTGCAGAATAATTAAAAATGTTCTGGTTTTAAATAGAGCCTGGCAGAATTAGTGCTACAACCACTCATATTTTTGACCTTCTATCTTAAAGCGAGTGTAATGATTTTATTCATAATAATTCAAGAAATTTGAAATACACATACTTTTCCTGGATTTATGCAAATCCTCTGACAGGAGACTCCTTACTGCAACCAAATCCACCTACACCTTCATCATCTTCACTGCTGCATCTCAGAGTTTCCCTCAGTTCCTCCTGCCTGTCAGAGCCTAATGCATCCTTAAGCTGAAAAGCAGGATTTAAGGGTCCATTTACTCGACTGATTTAAAGGAATTCTGGTTGGGAATGAAAGCCACCCAGGACCTCCTCGCTGTATAAGCTACAATGTCAGAGTGGATTAATGCACTGAAAAGAAAGTAAAAAACAATGTTCATGATGATAAATTGAAATATAGTAAAGCAATATCTTGAGTGCAATGCCACTTATTTGTTTTACAAGAACAAAACAACGCAACATATTCAACAGCTGCCAGAAAACAGATATTGCCTCGTGCACAGCGACAAGTGATCTGCCTGCTAGTTACCTAAATACTTCCTGAAGAAGCAGATAGGAAGTCCTGCAGGCGGGATGAGTCTTCAGAGCCTCCTGCACTGTTTCTGAAAAATCATCTGACATAAAAAATTGCATCAAAGCAAGCTTTCGTATTCAGCATTTAACATGATGTGTGAATACCGCTGAATTTTTTTTTTTTAATTCCGTCAGTGCAAGGCTTTTATTTCAGCTCAGATTGACACTTTTCTCTTCTTTGCTGTAACACTGATCCAGTTTGTCTTTACTGTCGCTTATCAACACTGTCAGATTCCCTCGCACCAAATTTTACATTTGAACTGTGTCTGGAGAAAAAATGCAGTTTTTCACTCAGTGTATGAAATTCCTAAAAATCCAAAATGCTGAGTTTTTTTCTTTCATTTGATCCCTCAACTGTACATGAACCACTGTCGGGTACATTCATTCATGATGTGGCTGCTCGCAGTACAGTGGCACTGACGCAAACTAAACAAGGGCACTTAGACCTAATCACCGAGGGAACAGTTTCCCAGTATTATGGGTTGGAGTCTAGAATAAAGAAATAATCCCCCTAATTCCGCCCAGAGATAAGGGCACCCGCTAAACAAAGAAGTCATAATAATAAGACAATTTATGTGGGCAAATTCCCACTAAGCTCCTCAGAATCCGATTATGCTCCATCATAAGAATTTTGTGAATGTTTTTTTGGGAGCAAACTCACCTCCTCCTCCTCCTCCTCTTGTCCTCTGGCCACCTCGTTGCCCCCCTACTGTACTTTCCTCTGATTGGATCAGCCCACACTCTGGCTGGACGATGACCTTGTGTGCAATTGGTTAGTTTTGGGACGCAAGGTATGAAACCACCAGCAGAGCTTCATTATGGGGTTGGATTGATGGCGCAAGTATTTTTAATACACCACACACACACACACACCCAAACACACATGCACGAAAACACACACACACATAGAGTCATAGCCATTCCTTTCATTCCCCAGACTTTAGAAAAGCTTAGTCAAACTAAAACACTTGGGATTAGTTGAGACGTGAAGGATTTTTTTACCAACAAATAAGCCTTTTCTTTTCCGTGTGGCATGATCGCTCTCTCCTTTCCCTTCAGACAGGAGGGCAAGGAGAAGGAGAAAGGAGAGAGAGGAGAGAGGACACTGAAGGAGAAAGTGGAGAGGAAGGCACAAAAGACAGATGGATTAAATTGAAAAAACAAATTATTTTTAATCCTTAAAAAAAGAAAGCACCTGATGAAAAACAAATAAGAATATTTACAGTATATTCACTTGCTATAACTGATAAAAACACTGTCTATAATATAACTGTGCTGCTGTTTAGGTAGGAGGTCCTGTGACCTTACAGAATTATCTTTGCACTGGGTTATTGATGTAAATATACTGATAATAAGTAAAGCTAAAATATATTTTCCCAAAAACAGTTTAGTCCAGTCTTATGGATTTTTTCCATTTGCTTGTATTCTATGATTCTTGATAAGTTATTTTTTATTCTACATGAGCTTTTTATTCATGACTTAACATTTAAATATAGGGTACCTGATGTGTGTTTCCTGTGGACGGGTAACAGTTGCTGTGACTGCCTTACAGTGTTTTTGTCATCACTCTCAGGTGTGTTTGTTCTGCCAGGTTCCTCTGTATGTGTGTGTTTGTGTGTTCACAGCTGTGTTTGCAGTACCAAGGAAGTGTTGGCAGTGATTTCTACCATGTGGAGGTGAGCCAGCTTGTGGTTTGTGTGCTCTGAGGGTGAAGTAGCATCACGCACCTTGTCGCACCTTATTGAATACACACACACATACACACACACATATATACTCCTTTACTAACGCAGAGTGAGTCATGTTCACACACCAACCCAACCATTATTCCTTACAGCACAGGTACAAACCTATCATTTACCTCAGTGTTGTCTTGATTGTATTTTGGTTTTGCTCAAACAATTTGATTAATGCATGAAATGTGCAGTAATTTACAAAGTTATAGACTTTAATCACATGTTTTGTTGGTTTAGTACAGACCATAATTTATTACTTTGCAATCTTTTGATGAGTTTAGATTGAAAGCTAACAGGTGATAATTAAGTTGCATAACCAAGTTTTATGAAAACAAACAAAGAAAATCGTAGTGAAAGTACATAAGACATCATCAGTTGCTTTATCCTTTGCTTCCACAAAAGCAATCATGATGTTAGCAGGTGACTTTATTAGCAAGCAACAGTGTGTGCACATGGAGGAGGTTGGGGTTGACTGATGGAGCCCTGTTTCCAGCTGTCAGTAAGCAATGATTATTTTTCTTAAAATGAGATTGGTTTTTAACATTACATTGTACTCAGTATTGTAACCATGATGTAAAGTTCCCCTAATCAGTTCCTCCACGAATTCGGGATGTTGCGATCGCAACAATTCACGCGAATTCAACCAATCTCCGTGAATTCTGAACGACCTTGCAATTTTGTCCAATAACCGCGACTTTTCCGCAATTTTGGCCAGCTTCCCGTGAGTTCCACCAATCATAGCAGTCCCCAGCGCAAACGTAATGCACGTACGTCACCGAATTCACTTCCTTGTTTATGGATTGAAGATGCAGACGAGCGATAGTAATGTCTCTCACTTACCGACAATAATTACTGCTAAAGACCGTGCAAAACACTTCCTTGATGTTCTTCACGAAAGCGGAGGTAAACTGTTTCGCTATACAGAACAAAGAAAAAAAATGCAACTTTTGAGCAATTTCCACTGTCATCGCAACTTACATCGCCATTTTTTAGATAAGCTGCCGCGAATTCAGGCATTTTAGACAATCTTGAAAAACGCCCGCGAAATCCTGGACAGACTGCTTATTGTTCAAGGAGTACTTACTTTGACCCAAAACCACCATCTTACTTTGCAAAGTTCTTACTTAGTTATTTTTTGTGTCTAAAACCAACAACACATTAAAGTAACTAATTGTAACTACTTTGTCTTAAATTAATAGCATAAAAAATCCCTTTGAATGTACAAGAACAGTTTTACCTCATTTACTCTTTTACAAGCCTGTATGTCAGTAACTCTTAACCCCTTGCTGGTTCCTGTGCTAAATAACTCAGATATCACAAAACTGCTAAGAGGAGGAGATTTTTAAAATCTCAAGATGATGTTAGCAGGGAGCAGGGTGAAACAGGGATAGCAGCCACATTATGACAGAGGCGAGGATACAGAAAAAGATGTTAATGGAGGAGACAAAAGAGAGTGAATGGACAAGCAGCTGAGACATGAGTTATGTCAGAATCAGCCTGTTTTTTGTCCTTGCCAGCATCACCATTGAGGTGCAGATACATAGGAACCTTGACAGAGAGGATTTAAAAGAGAAAAAAGACAGTTCCAAAATATAAATAAAACCAGTTTCTACACAATGTTGCTTTAACTGTAGCATAATTTTTACAATTTGTGAACTTTTTTGGCCTTAAGTAATTGATATATCTGTTTTTAGAGATTATTTTTAATCCCTTTCAGCACTAAAAACTGAGTATTGGCATATTTTCTGTGATTACAATAAATTTTTATCAATCTTAGTAAAACTGTAGTACAGGAAACAGAATCTGAGGAGAATCACTATGTAAGCTCTCATCAGTCAGGGATATTGTGATTAGATTACTAATTTCAGCTCCTTTATATTACTTCCCGACACCCTGTCTATTACTGCCTGCCAGTTACCGTGGCAACTGTGTCACTGCCTGTCAGTCACCGTGGCAACCTGTCAGTTTTCTTGGTTAGGTTGTTGCTCTCCTGTCAGTCACTGCTGTTTGCTCAGTCATGGGGATCAGACTAAGTGTTTGAGGGCCCCTCAGGGTCACCAAGTGACCATGACCTTTGACCCCATGCACGCTGGATGTTTTAAGGGAGTCTGTGTGTTTTTCTTCTGTCCGTTTACCTGTTTGTCTCAGTCTTTATCTGTATGCTGCACTTCCATACAGCTGGGTGCGTCTAAATGTTTTTACAGGGATTCTGGTAATTACATGCCAGTTCTGAGTCACTATAGCTGAACTTGGCCTTCATTAGCATTGAAAAGCATCTAAGAGTTCTTTGGAGGACGACTGCATGTCTGCACACCTCCTTTCAAAAAAGCAAAAAAAAAACCCTGGTAGTTTATTTAGTTGGCAAAGAGCTGAAATCCGTCTTTGATCTCTCCATGCATTTGTCTCTACACGACCTGCTTGTTGTTAATTGAACATGTGTCAGTTTGTCGGGTTTATGGATGGGAACGTTAATATGATGTACATTTTTATAACCTACAGGCAGATGCACTAACAGTATAGGAGTGTGTGTGTTTTCCAGGACACACAGTTGGTCCATGATGCTGTTGGCTAATAGGCCCAGATGCCACCAGCCTCTCTGGACACGTCTCCCAGTGTCTTTCTGTCCTGTGGTTTAAAGTGACAGTTTACGGGTCATTTTATCCTAAACTTCATGTTGACTGAACACCAACATATTGGTAAAGCTATAGACATGAGATGCAGCTATTAATGTAGTTTGTAATTAATTATGATTTTTTATTTAACAAAACAATTCTAAATGCGTCACATTTATTTGGCTTTCACTTCTATTCAAAGTGACTGACAATCAGTGCATTAAACCTGGATACAAGCCAAAAAATAATTAATCCTGCAAATACACTTAAAGAAAAAAAACTCAAATACATTATTAGCAAGTTGATAACATTAGGTGTCTATATCCACACTAGCAGCTCGATAAGGTTAAATGTTATCATCAATATCATAGCTTGTTCAAAACAATAATAATATAATGCTTATGTTCAGCAGGTGTGTGTGCCATGTTTGCTGTAATTTTATCACTTTAACACACTAACATTTTCATATTAGTTTAACTTAAAACTTAAAACAAAGTAAAGCTGAGGCTGAATGGGATGTCATTGGTTAATGACTAAAGAGTAAAACAAAATTTTGGCTAAATTTTGGCTAGACAAATGAAAAATGTTTCTGCCAGATTAAAGTCATTCAATACTATAGTTGTTTAGACATTTTAACTGCAAATAATCGAAAAGAGGAAGAAGGAAGTAAAGCACTTGAAGCCATAAGGCCAAACTTGAGGCTTCAGAGCAAGACGACCAATAGATGGCCTCATGGTGGCTCTGTTTACTATGTAACAAGTTATGTTTTGTATCTGTACCTGGCTTAAACATGACGTGAGTGGTACCTGAACTGAGTGTGAAAAGTATGCGTGCGAACTTCTGAATTTAAGCCTGAATTTAATTCATACAACTGCTGATTTTGAGACACTTTACTCAGATGATACTCACTCTTTACATACTGTATCATTCTTACACATTATTAGTAGCAGAAACTTTTTTTCAGTTGTACTGTTTTAAACTTTTCTATTTGTTAAATGTGTGTCCAGGTTTTAAGTATGTACATTTGTGTGTAATGCGTATGCTTGACTGTGTTTACAGAATCAACATGATATCAGGCCCTCAGGGTTTAAAGGCAGGCTTGTACAGATCTCTTTCTTTAGTGTCTTTCTCATCTCTTTGGCCCCTAACCCTTCACCTTTGACCTCTGACCCCTCATCATATATATACTGACAGCCAAACAACAGGTTATCCTCAGAGACTACAGGTTAGTTAACAGCAGAGCAGATTATTTTCAGGACCTTAACAAAGAGGAAAAATAATCCTCACCCAATTTAAGCACAGAGCTGTAGAACCTTTAGTCCGTTCTTAAAATTTGATGTCAGTGCCACATTTTATCAACATGATTTCATGAAAATGCAAGATGGAACAGAGTCAAAAGTTGAGGTTGTCCAAAAAATGTTTGTCCCCTTTTCTTTTCAGCCCTCCATCACTTCTCCTTCCCTGACATCTGCTCCCCCACACATTCATGCTTTCGGGTCCACGTGAGGTGAGTTTCGACCGCACTGCCTGAGGCAAGATGAGCTCACAGGTAACTTCACCCCAGTCCTTCCTCTGCATGCTCCCCTTCCTGTCCACCAAACAGGTCTCTACCTGTCTGGGTGAGCTAATAACCCCATTACACTCAATGCTGTTTACTCCTGTTGAAACTCAATGCACAATGACAAATGTGTCAGCCTTTCATTAATATATAGAATATTTTTTTTAACAAATAAGAGTTTAATTGAAAAAAAAACAGCGAATTGTGAGATCTTTGTCTTGCTGTGTTCATTTTACCCTAAAAACTATTCCATATCTGAGGACAGTATAAATAAGGTTACTTGCAAGTAAAATCTATAAAATAAACCATTTTGGATACACGATGCAAAATCAGTAACTTAACATATAAATTTAATACTTCACACTAATACAGTAGGTCTATTTTGCAAAAGCTCATTGAGATTTTTTTTTTTTGATATTTTTTAAATAACCATTGTCATAATTATATCTTTGAAATTAATGTTAAAGTGACTAACCATATTATATCTAAACACACTGTTAGCAGACTCATAGCTGCCAGGAGATTGTTGCCAATATTTATGGTTTAAAAATGATTCACTGGCTATATTTATACAGTTAAAATACCATCAATAATGAATCATTTTTTTCACCATGTTCATGTAATTCCATCCCCTGATACAGAATTTTACATTGTTTTTTGTGTTCATTCATTGATTTCATGAAGTAATTACATTTCAAGTCCGAAGGCCAACTCAGTCTGCTTTTGAAATCTTAGGATCAACTTACTGTTCAATTTAGCGGCTTTTCTTTAAGTTCTCCAGCTAATGGTTTCCTGATTTCATCAGTGATTGGCACTTGGCCCAAATTCAGTGTAAAAGGATCTGTTTTCCTTTATCAGTCATACTTCTGGAAGCAGCTTTGGTATGGAGGCATTTTCTTTCAAACTCTCCTGTTTCACAACAGTTGCATGTGACACAGATGATTTGTTTGATGATTGGCATGCGGCCTAAATAAAGTGAAAATGGACCCTCGCTCTACCTGTACTGTTGAGTGCCCGTGACAGAAAAGTGTCATAAATCTTATTAGTTTCCTTCCCTCCCTTTTTTCTTAAGGTGCTGTCTTTCACACGTGCTCAATCTTCATACACATACATATCAGAAACATGCTGCAGGGAAAACCCTGCGCTGCAGGTTCCTTCTTGTGGTGATTGTATTTCAGTCTATGTATAATAATAGGCTAATAAGTAATCTGATAATAACACTAGTGCCGCGGCTCTTTCCACCCATCACATGGACACAGGTATAGATAGCAATACGTACTACAGTTAGCAATAACTGCTTGTGAATATATACACAGTCAGTACACAATTTTATTCCCCCCTCACTGAGATCTCTGACCAGTACAGACGAAGGAAGGAGGAAGAAGGAAGAACAACCTAATACTAAATTAAGCAATCGATGTAAATAAAAGAGGAACACGGGGAGAAATTACTATTTTAAATAGCAGGGGAAGAATATTCTAAAAATCTAAAAGTAGGAGTGTTACAGTGTTAAAATACTCTGTTATAAGTAAAAGTCCTGCATTCAGTGCCCCCAAAATGTTTTACACTGACCAGGTCCTGAAGGCACACAAATGAATTAATTTAATTTGAATTTGTGGATTTTGAACTCTGATTAGATACCCTGATTTTCATCATCATTGTTGGTGCAACCTTTCAAAAACTTCTTCCACAGCAGCACACTCAGTTCTGGCACACTCACAGGTCTTTGCGTCACGTTTCACCTCTAAAAGGGAACAAAACAACCTTTTTTTTGGCCTGTTTTGCTGTTGTGATATTATCAGTGTGAAAGCCTCCTGAATGTCCTTGGCTGCCTGCAGAAACTTACAGAAACAGATTTTAAAATGAATAGATCCACTCCAACCATGTAATCAATCATGTTCACCCGTCACCATCACAGCGAGATTTACAGTCCTTTCAGTGATGAAAGGTTTATGGGGACGCGTGGTTCAGCCCAGCTCATTCCATGATGAAATGCACTCGATGAGTAAGAGGATGTATCTGAGTAGGTTTCGGAACAGTTACACAAGTAAAAGCCTGCAGGTTTCTGTGCCAGTATGGCAGGAATGATGTGACACATTGCAATAATGTTTTAAAACAATTCAAGATAATTAATATTAGGTAATACGAAAAGGTTTTTGTTTTGTTGTGTGTTTTCTCACTTTGCTTTATGATTGTCTCTCAGCGTTCACCTTTTTTTGTTTCCTTCCTTTTATTTCTTTTTGTTTTCTTATCCATCTTTCCTGAGGCACTTAAAAACAAAAGGCCAAGTTTAGTTGAAAAACACGGTTACCATCAACCACAAACTTTGCAGGGTACAGCTTAGCAGGCAAAATGGTCATAACTCATTCACCATTTTCTCCAAGCATCACAAATCTAGGTAAAAATCCCCAGGCAGAGTTTGTAAATAGGCCTACCTGAGCATAACAGAGGATGCCACAAAAGTTTTAAACCAGAACTCAGAATTTCACCAGTTTTGGTGTACCTGCACAGGGAACAGGCATTAACCAAATTCCAAAGCGGTGTAATAATACATGCCAGTAAGTGTGGCTTATCACATATATGCTCATAACTCCAGATGCCTTAAAGCAGTTCTGGTTAAACTTACTTTAGAAATTCTTTGCTTTCTCCTGAACATTAACGCCACATTTCAGTAAAATCTGATAAAGGCAAAACAAAAAGTGCATAATTATTAAAATGTTTCATATTCAGATGATGAAACAAGCTTGTTACTTGCTTTGCTCCATCTTTAAAACAAAACTTAACTGGCCGAGGAGACTTTGCTAATCTTTGCTAACCCTGCTCTTTGCTCTTAGCATTTTGGCCGAAAGAGTTGCTTCCATCTGTTGAGCAAAAGAGAGCTTGAACCCATGAATTTCAGCTTGCAGCTATAATCTTCCTGGTTTTTGTGGTAAGCAAAATCCCTGAGGGGCAACAAAGGTTTTATTCATTCATTTTGTATAACTCAGTACATTTCAACAGCATGCAAACTGCATCTTTCACAATGTGCACAGCTGATTTAGCACCTCTCTATAACAGGGCACTCTCTCATTAGCAAAAAGGTATAAGAGTGTATGCAAAGATGTTACTTTATCAGTGATCGAAAATGTAGTCGAGATGTAAAGTATTTTACCTTTTACCTGCAAAAAGCTAAAATCTGTAGCTTTCTGACTAAGTTTGTAATAGAAGCCAACCTGGCATATCAAGGTCCTTTTTACTGGTCTTTCATCATATTCTCTCAAGTATTTGAGAGAAGTCGAGGCTTATTATACAGTCTGTGAAAGTGTCCACTACCAGAAAACATCAGATTGGATCTTACTACTTGACACACAAACACACACACGCTCTGTCTTTCTATGTCTCGTCTGTGGCACCTTTAGCTGCCCCTTTTGATTTAAAAAGTATTACCGTGCAGTTACTCACACCCCATTATCTGGAGATACTGCACTGCAGATGCAATAATTTTAAATCAAATCCCTGTGCTGAATCCTGCCAGGCCAGCAGACAGCTGCATACAGTAAGATGTCAGAGAGAAATATAGGAGGAAAAACAACTTGACATGAATCTTGATGTAAAGTGCTTCCTGACACTGGTTTACACTGGAGGGGCTGTTCACTCCGTCCCCATTAAGTACTGTGGTGTGTGTGTGTGTGTGTGTGTGTGTGTGTGTGTGTGTGTGATAGAGAGAGAGAGAGAGAGAGAGCGCTGACTCTGCTCAAAGAGCCTGACCTATATTTAAACTCATAAGGAGTGGTGCATTTTTACCAACACAACTTGCCACAGTGTGTGAGTGTCTGTTTGTGTGGTTTTTTCTTGGGATATCAGGATATCATTCAAAATTATGACATTCAAATTACCAGATTCCTCTAAGCTCCTCCAAATTCCTTCCTTATGTTTCTCTCTCTCTGACATGCATTCATGAAAAAGCTGCTAGCTTGGATGCCTGCTATGCAGCTGCAGTCACACTACACTTTAGCTGCACTTGGCTGCTAATTAGGCTGAACCAGTTCTGTATATCACATAGTGGTGTTGTAGTGTCCAAAATCCACAGTGCCTGCCACTTCCAATACGTTTTCCATACAAAATCATCATCATTACACTGTCCAAGCACAATGAAACACTGTTTACTTCTCTAAGACTAGCAGCACCTGTGATTACTGCCCTTTAACACAGAAGACATAACACAGCCTCGGCCTTTGCTACACACCCTCTAGTTTTTAGGGGGAACTCTTATGTGTAAACAGAAGAAATACATGGCTCCTACAGCAGCTGTTGCATTGAAGTAACTAAAGAGGCTGTGTATTTTGATGCAGTACTAACATTAAGATTGGCATGTTCTTTCATTCAGTCATTCTTACTCTGTTTCATAGACTTGAGCATATACTTATTAAGCATCTTAAAAAAAGAAATAACTACAAAAAGCTGTTAAAAATAAAAATAAAAATCTGCAGTATTTAAAAGCCCAATGTATCTTGGTTTCAGTGTTGCAGAGATGAACTGATAACTTCAGAGTTTTCACAGTCTCAGGTGATGAGGGATGGATGACAGGACCTCACACAAAATGCACTGAGCATGGGATGGAAGACATTTTGAATTCACACACTAGGGTTCTTTGGCTTTTAGAGAGCTCTTGCTGATTTAATTGTCCTTGACATTTTTTCTTTCCTGTTCAAGAACTGAGCATCAGTGTGTCAGTGTGGAGTCATACCTCACTGTTTGAGTTAAATCCCCACTGCTGCAGCCCTGCATGGCTAAGGCACTGATGACAGGGACCACGGAATAATTTTTTGCTATATATCCACATTATGGGAACAAAATCTGTTAATCTGTCTCACGGTACCTTAGAATTGCCAACTTGTCATGTTGGAGGGATCGTACTTTATTCATAAAACATGAGTTTAGTTGCCAGAGGCAAAAGTTCCTGGTAGGGTCTTCTAAGCAAATCGGTCATGTAGGCTCACATAAACCAACATGAGGGCATGTGAGCCTTCATGTCAGTGGGAACTGCAATGGAAATATGCTTTTAGGTTTAATTTATTGATTGAAGTACTTTTAATAAATAAAATACATTCACTCACTCACATTTAATTGAAGTCCAGTTATTTTGGATCATCAGTGCAAAGAAACTGTTTTTGCTTTAAATATCTTAATAACAGGGAAATGTCATCACTTTGATAAAGCAGATACTATAAAACACATGATGAAGCTGGTTAATCTGCCTCTCTTCTTATTATTGACTCAAATGATTGCAAGCAGGTGCAGTTTATACTAATTTGACTTATTGTGAGTCATTCGTGGTTCACTTCCTCTCGTGCTCTCGCTCTTCCTCAAACACACACAAACACACACACACACCACACACACATTCAGGCCACACATGCACTGTGAACAAGAAAAGTTTCTTTTCACAAATTGCTAAAAAAAAGAGAGAAAGAAAAAGGCCACTGTTTGTTTTGGAAAAGAAATGAAGCAGAGCAGGACGGCTGGCTGAATAGCGATCCAGGAGAGAGGGAGAGGAGAGGTGAGAGCGGTGACAGGAGAGTAAAACATTGGGAGAGGCAGGAGGTGTGTGTTTTAGGGGTGAGAACAGGAACTCAGGGTCAGGGCCCCCAAATAGCTTCACAACAGGAGCAGCAGAAAGGCGGAGGGGTTACAGAAAACACAGAACACAATAGTTCCTGACAAAACACATATTTGTAAGAGCTTAGATAGATCTGAAAAAAGGGTGTATGGGTTGGCTTTTTGGCTGCCCTGGTATGTGATGTTTTCACTTTGGAGGCTGTCTGAGTGGGAATTCAAAGATGTCTACGGAGCCATTTAGCCAACATTACAGGGGACAAGAGGTCACATCGTCCTTCATCACCTCAGTCTAAACAAGGACCTCCAGTGATAAACTGACTCCCTTTTTTTCCTCTGTCACAAGGAGAGATATTAATGCACCTAAGATACTGAAGGAACTGAAATGTGTTTGAATGTTGTTCCCTCAGACGTTGTTAAATCCTGACTAGAGTGTTTTAGATTTTTTAACATACATTAGTAAATTCCTGCCTTTGACTCAGAGACAACAGTTCATTTAGTACTTTCTCTGCTTCAGACACAACAACATGTGTGTGTGTGTGTGTGTGTGTGTGTGTGTGTGTGTGTGTGTGTTTACGAGGCCTGAGTTTCTACAGCTGCATGGGTCATTTCATAACAGTTCACATTGGAAAAAAATGCACGTGTGTTGTTCACGCCTGCTCATGCTTGTTTCTCTGCATTGGTGCTCTCACAGGAATATGCAGAGAAACAAGCATGGATAGAAGGAAGGATAGAAGGATAGAAGATAGACTTTGTCTTCACACCATCATTTTAACTGCAAAAATATATTTAAGGACCAGGACAAAAATTAAAAATCAGTTTTTAATTTTGAGTTCTACTATTAAAGAAATACTATGTAATAAGGTACTTGATTTATTATATGGCCACTGTAAAAACAGAACATTAAAAAAAATATATTAAAAGATTAAAAACAGGGGTAGTCAAACATGTATTAGTATCTCCTGTGTATTAATGTAATGTGATCATTAATTTATGTTTGCTCTTCATGCAGTGCAAATATAGCAATGGCCTTGTATGTGGAGACAGATAGAGAAATGCACTTCACTAAAAGTTCAGCAGGTTACAGTCTGAATGATGGATGGAACTGAACGTAGAAATGAAATGGAAATGAGTTTTTCAAGGACGCTAATCTGTACAGCTGGAGGATGGACTGCTGTGAGGACGGAGGAGTGAAGACGTGAGGTTAGAGGTGTAATGAACAAGTGATCCCAGAAAGAAGAGAAAACCAGGAGAGAGTGAATTGTGAAATGGACTGAGGGAGATACAGAGAGGAGGTTGCCTTCATGGCAGGAGAGAGGGGCAAAGGATTAAGGGGGGAAAGATGGACAGAAAGAGGAACACACACCCACATACACACACAGAGTCTAGACAGGATGATTTGTTCATGAGATAGCTTGTTTGTCTGAATATCGGGTTTGCCCAAGGTCGTTGTTCGGTTCTCTGCATTCGTGCACAGCTTTATGCATGAATGAGTTTGCCAGGGATGAAATATTCAGTCATCATATACATGAGTCTGTCTAAATGCATGTGTGCACTCAGGTGTGTGTGTGTGTGTGCATGTCATGCAGCAGTGTGTTTAAAGATGTTCTAATATCAAGACATGTATTTATTTTTGAACCTGTCCTGGCAGAAATCCTCTTTGTTTGAGTCACATAAAGCTCCATGCTGGTGGCCTGTTACATGTGAAAAGAAGGTGTTTACTGCCAGATAACCAACAGCAGCTGGACTGCACCTCCTTCATGACAGCTGCTAATGGTGACTGCTGGTCATCCCTCAGTGATGGTGTTTGACGTTTCATGTGTTTATTCAGAGCTTGTGAGGAGTTGTGCTTCACTATTTAGAGGTGTGGTTGGTGAGTCGGTTTAATATTTATGTAGTCACGCCATCAAAATATTGTTCTAGAGTCTGACCAAGTATGAGCTGTTTCAGTGGATCTGAAATCCTCCAAGCTGCCATGTAGACTTGTACCTACTTTTAGAACTAAGATGATATTTGAGTTTCATTGCACTGACATGACCCTTAACTTTTAGTGCTTCCCAACTGAGCAAAAGAGCTAAACTTAACATCACGATGATGTTTTATGAATATGGCCCCAGATATAGATCACTCATCAACATCCACAGTCACATGGTCACTGGTTAACATGGAAAGGCGGGTTTGAGGAGACAGAAGGAAAGTGTGAGAGTAAAATAAAAAAGAGGAAAATTAAGGAACCTCACAGAAAAAGGTGAGGTGTTGAATATTGGCTCTTATTGTTAATGGATGGAGCAGGCAAACATCTGCTTTAGCCATGAGGAAGGAGGCACAGTGCAAAGGGGCACAGAGCAGGTTACCTTTTTAAAAAACACAGATGCTGCCATATGGAGAGCGAGTGTGAAAATTAGGGAACACATTGGCTGTTAAAAACACATCAGTGCTGCCATATGGGGAGAGGAGGGAACAATTAAAAAGCAGGAAGAAATAGGACAATCAGGGAGCTGGTAAATAGTTTAGCTTTTTCCTCAGCATGTGACCATATCAAATACGTCAAAAGAACAGATTCAAATATTTTAATGGACAAGAGGCTGGATTATGAGGATGTTTGTGTAACATGTTGTGATGTTTTTCGGCACATGGCATCATGGAAATCAGGAAATCAAAACTGGCAGGAAATCCCACTGCTGGAAACCTGCTCTCTAATGACCAAGAGGTTTCGGAAAAAACAGTCATAATGAAGAGGAGAGAAGAGGAATGTGATGTCATGTCTGTGTTATTCATCCCACTGTTTTAACAGGTAACCATGAAAACAAAGGGATGCTTCAACTCAGATGCAGAAACACACACAAAAGGGAGGATGGACATGTGGAAAGTTGACCAGGAGAAACAGAATAAAAAAGAGAAGCAAGGAGGAGAAGAGAGGGCAGAGAGGACAGTGAAAAACAGAGAGGGGACAACAGAAAAAAGGATTTTTGGACAGAAAAGGCTGAGAGCTGATTCATATTCCAGCGGTAGCCAGAGGTGGTGGACAGTGCACTCTTTCTGGGATTTGTTATTCCTAGTTTCACTTTAACTACCATAGTATTTGGTTCAAGGTATCAAAATCGGGTCCACCATCAATCTGCATGTAGGTTATTTACTGTACTTGCTAACATACAATGTCACAGACTGGGGAAATGAAAATACACTTGGTTTTTATATATGTCCTGAGGCAGGGGACCCTGAAATGTGAAAAAACACAAATAAAAATAGCTTTTTAATGTCCTGCTGATATGAAGGTACAGTCATGTGGAGCCTCTAACACAGATCTGTTTGTTTTTTTGAGCCTCAACAGCAACAACCATAGAAGCCAGCAGTAAACAGCATTTAAATTCACAGCATGATTGATCTGCCCACAAACAGCCAGTTGTGGTAAGCGGCGCCTGGCGGCCTCACTGTGCTTGGTCTGGCTGTGCTGTTAAGGATGAAAGTAGGAGAAACAAGAGGAAAGAGTGACATAAACCAAAGGACAGAAGTAAAAAGAAAAAGAAAATAACAAGCAAGAAACTTCACAGACTTTTAAAAAAAATCCAAGAAATCATAAAATGGAATAAGCCACCATCCAGAACATGATGTCCAGCTCTGAATATGCAGAAATAAGAACATCACAGTGTCATTAGATGGTGCTTTTTTAAAAAAACGATGTCATTTGTGATATTATGCTTGTGTTTTTGTCTCCACACTGATCATGTGTTTTGTTGCCACAGGATGAGAGGCCGTCATTGGCTGAAAGAAAAAATATGGTGAGGAGAAATGTGTTTTGAGTGGTGATGCAGGTGGTGCATCGTTTATTAGGAGGTTGTTGGGTGAAAAGGGGGACAGGTTTGCTGGGAAACAGGATGACACTGGTTTAAAAACAGATGGTGGATGTTACTGGCAGTTTTAATTGGTGACATCTTGTGGTACGAGTCCTGTAACATTTAAGGCTATTGTGTGTTGAACCAATGCTGCTCCTCTGACCTCCTTTTGAGTCAATAGAAAAATGTTCATTATACTGTTACACATAGAGAAATAAAGAAAGGACTGTAAAACATTTTGTGTTGCTGCAAATTTTAGTTAAATGACAGGAAATCTAGATGGGAAACAAAGAACAATTGCTAAAACACGACAATGCTACTTACCCGAGATAAAATATCTTTTATGTCCAAACAGAGGGTAATTGTTAGCAGACACATAATGGTGTGTAAGAATCAGAAAAACATGGTGTTTTCTTGCTGAAAAGTACAACTTGAATAAAAAACAGGAGGCTTGGTCTGAAGATGCTGACTGGACAAATCTAGTGCTCTAACAAGAAACCAGCGGAGCGTGAAACAGCATCTCACTCCAACAGATTAGGGTGAGCATTAAGGTCATCTCGCAGTGTCAGGTATTCTCCAAACAGAGAGACAGACATTTACTGTACATTTGTCAGTGTCAGGAGACAGGTGGCTACAGGAGGAGGATTTTCTGTATGTGCAGATTTAAAGCTCATGTTATACTCTGATAATCTCTTTACAAATGTCTTTCTGCTTTATCTTGATCACAATTAATACCTGAAGTTGAGTATTCTTGAAACATTCTGGGATTTCAACAGAGAGTCACTTAATCAGCACAAAACCTCTTTTCTATTCATAAGCTTGAGAGCATCTGCAAGGCTTGATATGAAAGTAGAGCAAAGTCTGTCTCAGCCTTATCATTTCAAATTTTTTTGATAGGAGTTACCTAAACTCAACAGCTATCATTATGCTGTGACTGTAAAAATGTGCAATGGGCAGTAAAATTATAGGGTGTATTTTACTACATGAGTAAAATGTCTAAACATAGCAGCTCATTTGTCCAAGACACAGAGAGATCTGAGGGCAGGGATATTTTAAAGTTGCAGTAGGGATCATTTCAGCACCTATTACAGTGCAAATCCTATACAGAAGTCACATTATTACTGTGGACTGTATGTACAGTGTTGCTGTCTCATTTAAACAATTCAATGAAAGAGGGTTTGAACGTTGAATAAAAGACATGAAGCTGTTTATGTACTGGAAGTTGAACTGAGGCCACCTGTGTGAAAACCAGGAACTTTGCACTTTTGGTGTCTTCAAATGGGCTCATGTTTATCATGTAAACAAGGGGAGCCCAAAGTAATGTCCCCCTCTGGTGATATCCATGATGTTGAGTATGGGAAATTTCTAATAGCTCTGAGTTCAGAGTTTAAGTGAGAAAATTGTATAATAGTTAGTTCTAAAATTTCAGGTGAAGCAACTTTAACTGTAGCCCTTATAAAAACATTACTAAAAAAACAAAAACAGGTCAAATAAAAAAGTAACAAGAGCAGAGAACTATTCAAAAACTATCCACAACTACAGCTGCTGCAATTAGCTTTTTCCTTTGCTGGGTTGGATGGGTTTAAACAGGGGTGAGGAAGAGGCTGCTGAGTGAGTAGTTTCCAGAGAAGAGCAGCTCTGCTCATCTCACGGAAAATATTGGCAAAGACAAAAGAGGCTGAACTGATGGGAAGGGACCAGGAAAAGATTCAGTCAGGTGAAACAGGGAGGAGAAAGGTTAGCAAAAGGTTGCTGACAGTGAAAGTTATCCAGGACAGGACCAGCTAAACATAGCAGCTAACAAAATGAGACAAAGTAGGAAAGATTCCAGGGATGAGTGCCTGCAGCTTTTTTAAAATCTGCTTCACATGTAGGGCTTTAAAAAGTCAACAAGGTGGCAATTCTGAAGGACATCGGCTATGCAGCAAACATGGCTCTGTCATGGTTTAGGGTTAGAAGGAGAGTGACCCAAAGGTGACATCAATCCATCAATAACAAGGGTGAAACCAAACAATTGAGGTGTATAAATTTGCAGCCGCTGAGAAGCTTCAAGTATGACAGAAATGTCCCTGTATGACAGGAGAGGGATGAAAAGAAACAGCAGTACTCAGAAACAAGGAGGGAAAACAGTGCATGTGGATTTGTCTCAGCACTGAAAGGCACCTCACTTTTATCTCTGAACATAGGCAAAAGCTGAGGGGGGAGGGGGTTGAAGTGTAGGCTAATGCTATATGATGACTAAGATACTTATGCTGTGTGTCAATTTTAGTAAACAAGGATTTATCATTATGGGAGAAAGAAAAAGGAAAATGCTGAAAAAGGTTTGTTTTACATTATATAGCACAATTCCTGTGCTCAAAGTTGAGCCATACTCTATAAACTTTCTAAGTAAATAAAAGTGATAAAGCATCTTAACATCTTATATCAAAGTAAAAAAATAATTAAGGCACATTATTTAATAAAAAATTGACAGTAAATATAAAATATTGGCATGTTGTCTAATTTTAGTTAATGTTTTATGTTTATAAGGGAAAAAAGTGTTTTGTTTGAATCATACTGGAGGTTTCTCATTATACTATTAGAGTATTTAGGAGCAAAACCTGGAACAGGAGACACTGTCAGTCTCTTTGAAAAATTCTCTTAATGTCAGTGACCCAAAATTTTTGATGTGACTGTATTCATTCATCATTAAATTAACCTTTGGGTCTATCAGGTATGTTTAAGTCCACCATTGCAGCCCTGCCCTTACAGTCGTCAAACAGCATGTCAGCAGCATCGAGTACAAACGCACTGCTTTTGCAGGTAAATATAACATGGAATATATTTAAAATGTATCTCTGAATGAACTTAGCAACTTCATGTATCATTCTCTGAAAGCAAAATACACATTAAACTTCTATTTTCTCCTTCTGGCCAAAAAAATGTAGTAACCATCAAATAGACTTCCCTGATGGTTCTGTTTTTCCTCACAGCTCTCTTCTAGCAAGCGTGAATGTTTTAAAAGTGTGGCTCTTAAGTAAAGGCTAATATAAAATAATGATCTACATTTTCAACCAGGCAGCATGGAGCCGTTAACCTCAGCAGACTTAGCGCCATTCTGCTCCTGCAGAACCACACCAGTCTTGAAAATAGTCCTTGAGAACTAAATTCAATATTACTGAATATTTTACCATTCTGAAATCTAATAAATTCAGTGTTTTGAACCACACTGCAGTGAGGATGAAAATGGGTGAGTCGGGGTGAGGTGCAGGGCTTTGGATATCTTTTCCAGAACTCCAGCAGTGTAAAGCAGCCAACAGATCCCCTCTGGAAGAGATTAGAAGTACAGATCAAAGAGTTAAAAAAAAGAAAAAAGAAAAGAAAAAAGCATGCAGGGTAATCGAAGGAAATAATGAAAGCAAGAGGTTGGAGAAGGCAAGTGGTCAAAATAAAGGGTGCAAAAACTGAAAAAGGAAGGGTAGGACTGACAAAGGAAAGGAAAATGTCCAAAAAAATGTACATAACAGAAGGTGGAGGAGGATGGAGAGGCTGCTGAGGGATGGATGAGAGGAGGGAGAAGTCTGTTGGTGTGATGAATGATGTGAAGGCCACAGTGAGGTTTTATTTTGATATGAGGTCACAGACCTTTTCACCTGTCAGGAGAGGTGAGGTGGAACAGATTGAAGGAAAACTGCAGGAGCAGATGAAAAGAACGTGAGAGAAGCAGGAGTGAATTAAAGAAGGGAGTGGATAGAAAGAGGAGAGAAAGGCAGTTAGCATGTGTAATGGAAGTGTGAGTGACTTATGTCAGGATTGCAAAACTAAAGGATCCGAATGCAAAACAACCAGACACAAGCTAAATGGAATAAAAAGTGATCTTTAATAAAATAAGCTGAATAAAAAAAACAAAAAAAAGAGGAAATAGAAAATAGATAATCAAAAAACTCAGAAGCAGAATCAGACTCTAACCAAGAGGGAAATGCAAAAACTATATAAGCAACAAACAGGGATGATAAGAGGAGCACAGGCAGGACCGAGAAGCAGATGCAGACAAACTGACAACACTTCAGGTGACACACTCACACATACACACAGTGTACCTGAAGACAGGAGACTGATGTTTGTTTCAATCAAAAGTTCAGCCAGAGACTCCTTGGTCAAGGACTTGACCATTTATAACAAATGTTTATACAAATAGATTTGAGGGGAAAAAAACTCAATGCCACATCAAACCTTTGTTTTTTCATCATTAACCAAGTGTTTGTGATTGTAACTATGACAACAAGGATCTCCTAATCGTAAAGTAGTCATTTAGACCTATAAGATGAACAATGTGTCAGCTGTTTAATTTAAAGATGTGTCGTTATTGCTGAAAATGTCAACAGTCAGCATCAAAACTCATTACATGCTACTTTAATTCTTAGTCCAACAAAATGGTTTGTGTTACAAGAGCTGCAATGAAGATAACCAGGATATAAACAAAAACTACAAAAAATATTGATGAGACAGCATCCAACACCTTCCTTTTCACTCTTGGACCTTAGATTGAGGCTTTTGAATGAAGCTTTGAATGTCAGTTGTCAGATTTTATTAATTATCAGCTCTCTCCCAAAGGAAACTTGCATTTTTTTCCTGCATCACTCTGCTGATTTCAGTCATTTGAATCTATTTGTCTTGGCCACACATATTTGACCACAGGATGATTTGGCCTGTTATAGGCCATGGATTAGGGAGCAACAGCAGGCACTGAAGGTGTGTGTGTTTGTGTGTGTTTATTTTCAGTTTGGACCTCAGCACCTTCAGACTCTGGTTCTTTCAGTTATTTCTTTCCACCCCCCACCTCCTGGCTCTCCATACATTCATGAAGTGAAGTATGTTTCTCTTAAAATAGGTGAACCAGTCAGTGAGGAGGGACTAATTAGCACAGCTTGCTACCTCCTTGGCTTTGCTGCAACAGGTTGAGCTGATGATAAATCCACTTTTTAATCCCAAAAGTTTTCAAAATAAAACTCTGAGCTCTCTTCCTGCTGGTAAACAGCTGTGGATCAGAGCCGGATACGGTGTTCCTCCGAGTGTTTTTCCTCCAGAAGCTCCTGGCTCTCTCCCACACAGCTCCCCGTCTCTCAGCAGCTGTCTGCCAGCATCTGTCCCTCAGGTGCACCGGGTCCTCCAACACTCTGCTGAGGACCCAACACGTTCACATATTGATTTAGAGTACTAATGTAAATGTTTCCTGATCCCAGCAAATAGCGTTGACCCCCAGGTTCCACAGCTTAAGAACTTCCTTAATAGATATTGCAGGAGGGCTATCAGGCTAACCTTATTAATATAACATACTAGCATTATTAATAGGACATTATGTGGAGCTCAGGGCTTTAGTTAGGGCTCATTAACAGCAACAGGCTGCCACACAGACTCACACAGGAGGTGTTGTTCTCATTGGGCCTGGATCAAATTTTTTATGCCTGTCAAACGCTAAAAGGAAATGATTGTTATGGGGTCTTGTTAAGCACTTACAAATCTGTCATCTGGAATTGCATTTAAGAATTAAGAGCTGCTTTTGCCTTTATGTGGTGAGCATAATTTGACACACATGTACGGGGACACACATGCAGCACCCCCCCCCCTGAAAAAAAGCTACAGGCTGGGAAACTCGACCTTGAGCGAATTATCGAGATGTAGGGATGTAAATTGAAATATAAAAGAAATCAGCTGCAGCTACAGAAAACCAGAGGGAACTCTTGGTGTCTTCAATGAATCATTGTTCCCTGCATTTGTGCTGAGGACGCACAACAGATATGGCAGAGTCTCATGGGTCAAGAATGAAGTGGGTGGCTCTGACTAACAACTGGTTAGGACCTCAGAAACATGTGTTGTCTGTGTTGTTTTTCGAGAATTATTTTATGGGATTTTGTCATAAATTATCAACACCGCTACTAAAGTGAAAAGACACCAGATCTGAATTGTGTCTCTTTATGACACCAACAACAGTTTCTCTTGTTTTCTTAACTTTGGAAAACATTCTTTACTTTCATAAATACAGGCTGTGACGTCCAAAATTGCAGGGTTAAGGGGATGATTTCCTCCCTCACACATTTAAAAGCTCTTGTGTGTTACTTTGTCATCTGTTGCTTGGTCAGTGGTGTTTAGGTTGTTATTATGGGCTCCATTGTGTATCAGCAGATGACATCAGTGCCAGTAGTGCATGTGTGGTTGAATAAAGGGGTGAGCTCACTGCTGCACATGACATGACAACACAAGCTCTTTCTGTCAGTTTTAAGGTTCATTTATTCTGCACACTGCTCCACCTTCCTATCTTTTTTTTTTATCTGCACATCTTCTGAGATGTAAATACAGGGTCTGTGTTTGTGTGTGCGTGACAGAGAGGGAGGGAGAGAAGAAGAAATGAGAGAAACTGTGTGTAAATGAGTGTGATAGCCATTGATGATGCTGATTTATCTGCCTTTGCTTAATAATCCACATGGACTAACTCAATAAGTGTGTAATGTATTGGATTTACAGACACACATGGAAAATTATTACTCACTACTGTTCAGGGTTTTTTTTTTTCGGAGTGGAGGCTTTGCAAGTCATGAAGTTGAGTTTGTGTGTGTGTGTTTTTGAAAAATAGCATCAGATGTGGAAAAGATGTTGGTGTTTGTCTCTGTGATGGAAACTTTCTCTTGGTTTTTTATGGTGGTCACTGGTTTCATGTGTTGTTCATGCCACTTAACTGAATAAACTGTTTTAATCAAATTATATCAAATCCTCTTTGTTTCCATTCAGCTTTCAAACAACATTTATGCTTCTGGATTGTTAGCAAACAAGTCCATAGCCATGTTTGTGTCCCTGCAAGGCTCTAAATCACGTGTCAAACTCAAGGCCCGCGGGCCTTCTCCAGCCCGTTCCGTCAGTTCATGTGGCCCGCGAGAGCTTAAAAAGAGCTTAAAAAGAGGTAATGACATTTTTAAAATAAAATTCTATGCTGCTAAAGCGTACATTGACCATAAACTACATCTCCCACAATGCACATCGATTTTGTTACCCGCAAAAGTGACGGCAAACAGCAGTGGTTTTCTGACAAGCGTGGGCGAGAAATATCAACAAATAACCCCAAAATGTTCAGGAAGAGAGAAAGTGATGCAGAAGGAAGGAAATTAAATGAAAGATGAGACGACGGATATAAGTTTGTACTTCAAGGAGACAAACCGGTATGTGTTTTGTGTTATAAAGCAGTGTCGGTGGTAAAAGAGTACTATCTATCGCTGTGAAATGAGACAACCTTTATTGTTATTTTGAGTTAGTTACATATTCTTTGTTTTTGTATGATGCCACATCTGTCACACATGTTCTCAGCAGCTCACAGTTACTTACTGAACCA
>JAPZDV010000002.1:12636612-12658049 GCA_029814665.1 Acanthurus lineatus | reverse complement strand
TGTGCTAAATATTTATACATTTATGCAAATGCATATACAATATTTGTAACTTAAATAAATAATATAAAAAAAATCAAATACAGACACAGTTATTTAACAATATGTAAAGGAATAATTGTGTTTATACAGTCTTACATTTACAACCGGCACTTTGAGGGAAAACATGATGCTGAAGTGGCCCTCAGTGAAAATGAGTTTGACACATCTGATCTAAATGGACTAAACTGATAAATCGTCCAGAACATGAAACATAAAATAAAATCACAGCTGTGTGATGAGAGTGAGTCTGCAAACTGCTGTCTTTGTCCAACTAACAGCCTCAGAAAGACACATTCAACCAGTAACGTATTACTTTTCACAGGCAGTTATACTTTTGAATAAAAGTAACTGGTTATGTGTAATAATTCATATATTATCATACGGTATTTTCGTGTTCGCTCATTTACAAAATTTAACCTTGTGACAATTTAATTGTTTAAGAACTGAGTTTATAACTTATTGCAACTAAATGCAATTTTATTTATTGATATCAATGCGTGAAAATATTAGATTTTTACAGTTTCGATGAAGAAAATGTTTATTTGATTATTATTTAATTAATAATAAATTAATTCTCATCAATTGTTCAGTTAATTATTTATTTATTTATTTATTTATTTTAAATGCTGTCCTTTCAAATCTGCCACAACATTCTCTGCCTAGCAACAGTTGCTATGCAGAAGTGAAAAAGTCCTTTGATGTAACTTTGGCTCTGATGACATCATCATCACCTGATCGCCTTTGATCTTCTGAAGTCCTATAAAGCCAAACGTGAGAAAGACAAAGAACGTAAAGAAAGACAAAGATAAAAGACAAAGACACAGAGGAATTAACAAAGCCAAGAGGAATTCAAGAAACGAAGAATGGAACACAAACAGAATCAAGAAACAAGCGTCAAGGAAGAAACAAGCGACATGGAGGCAACAGAGCAAACAACAGTTGGCGTCATCGTCCAAACCAGCTTTCATCCACTGATCGAGTCCTATTTCAGGAGGATTTCGGCAGAGCAGTGGAACATGCTGAGAGCAGGTTCTCCTGACACGGCCACCAAATGCATGCTGGCAGATCTCATCCTGGAGTTGATAATGTCGTTCTCCAGAGCCCTGCTGGCGGCTTTTAACACACACGACCTGACCGTGTGTGTGGAAAATGTGGAGGCCAGTCTGAGCGAAGTGCTCCCTCAGACTCTCTCCCAGGTCCTGGACATCCCAGACAAAGTCAGCCCGATTTGTAAAAGCTCCGAGAGGCTGATCGCCACCATGAGTTCGGTGGTTTGGGGGATGGTGGAATCTGCCCGCTCCAGCACACCAAGGTCTTCCCTGTTTGCGTGCATCACCGCCCCGAAAATTCTGAACAGAATGGTCGGTGATGCCTGCAGGATGTTCAAGGCCTTCTTATCAAAAATGAGAAACAGGGGCTCCAGTCCAGCATGCAGCCCGCTGCAAGAGACTGAGGCGGCGGAAAGTGTCAAAAGCCGTCAGACACTCAGCCCACAGAGAGCAGAGGTCCGAGTGAAGACCTCGTCTGCAGGAAGCTCTTTGAAGGCATCTCCACGGTCTGCCCAGAACATCATTCAGACCAGTGTGGACAAGCTGATCAGCCCTCTTCTGACTGAGGTTAGTCAGGAAGAGTGTGAGGAGCTCCAATGCGAAACCAATTTGGAGATCGAGATTATTTCAGAGCAGGTTGCTGAAATCATCTCTAAAGAGTCGGACTCTGGAGCTGGACAGGTGGAATCACAGGACGAGTGTATTCCATCTACAAAAAGAGTTGGTGGGAAAATTAAAAACTTTTTCGCCAATGTCTTTTTCAAGGCCTGGTTGCAGCGCACGGTGGCTCAGCTTAGGAGCCACTTAAAGCACAAACCTGAGCCCGAACCAGAGTCCATTCAGTCACTGGCAGACAGCATTCGCTCTGTGCTGAGTGGACATGGAAGAGTCAGTATAACTGACTCTTTCAACATCCCAGCGGAGCAAGTGCTCGTCCAGAGTAAAGAGGTCCAGGACCTTCTTTACACTTATGTGACAACTGGGACAACAGAAGTCCCAGAGTCCCTGACACCTGGCAAGGCGGTGCGCATCCCCAAGTCGCACGCCACCCTGTTTGGAGAAATCCCAGGGAAAGTTTGGTCGCTGATAGTGATGATGAACTGGTGGATGAAAACACAGGTCGGCCGCCAAACTCAGAAAGTGACTCTCGCCTTAACCGGCCCTGAGTCGCCGGTTCTGACACCGCGGTCAGAAGCTTTGGTTCCAACACCGCGGTCAGAACCCTTTGTTCGGACAACAAGGTCAGAACCTTTTGTTCGTCCACCACGGTCAGAACTTTTTGTTCGGACAACAAGGTCAGATCCTTTGGTTACAACACTGCGGTCAGAACCTTTTGTTCGGACACTGCGGTCAAAACCTTTGGTTCCCAGTCCAGCATGCCAGGATTCAATGACACAGACAAACAGAAACAAAGTGTTTGTCAGGATTCTCGTTGAGAAGCTGTACACGAGAATCCTCAAGAGAGCAAAGGTCAACCACCACGAAGATCACAAGGACATGGTTGACCAGCTCGATAAAATGCTCTGGGCCGAGCTTGAGGGTGAAACTTTCACCCAAAAGAAGTTTAAGAAGCTCGACAAGGTCATTTTCGATGACCTGCGTAAGAGGTGGGGCCCTGCAGACGAGATCCTGCTTCATATCATGGCGAAGGATACGCACATCTTTAACTCTATTGCTCAGAGTTTCAGAAAGCGGTTGACTAAGCCAGAAAGTCATTGCGGCATCTGCAGGGTCCTGACCTCAGTGGGCAGAGTCATCACGAAGCCCTTCACTGCTCTCTTCAGCAGGCAGTGAGGTTGATGACCTTTGGAAGTCAAGTGGTGCAGTTTTCTCCGGGTGCTCCGGTTAGCCAACCTATTTAATTGGCTTTTAATTTAATCATTTAGCCAAAAAAAAAAAACAACCAAAAAAATCTAAACAAAAAAATTAAAATATCCAAGACAAAGTCAGCCTGAAGAATAAAAGCTCCGAGAGGCTGATCGCCACCATGACTCCGGTGGTTTGGTAGATGGTTGAATCTGCCTGTTCCAGCTCGCCACAGCCTTCACTGTTTGCTCGCATCACTGCCC
The DNA here is from genome assembly GCA_029814665.1 of Acanthurus lineatus. NCBI lineage: Eukaryota > Metazoa > Chordata > Actinopteri > Acanthuriformes > Acanthuridae > Acanthurus > Acanthurus lineatus. Next base: position 12,654,892 of record JAPZDV010000002.1, on the reverse strand, counting down.
CGAAAACTCTCAACAGAGCGGTCGGTGATGCCTGCAGGACGTTTAAGGCTTTCAGAGTCTGTGAGTGTCGTTGACTCGGTGGTGCTGTTTTCTCCGGGTGCTCCGGTTAGCCAACTTATTTAATTGGCTTTTGATTTAATCATTAAGCCAAAAATTTAAAAAAAAATAATAATAATAATAACAAAATTCAAAACTAAACAAAAAATAAAAAAAAATCAAATTCATATTTTTTCTGTCACTCTTATCATTTTACTCAGTCATCTTTAGTTTGTATTGTCTTCTGTGGTGATGTTGTTCACTCCAGGAGCTTTTTACCTGGTAAATGATTAAAACTATGCCAATAATTAAATAATAAATAAATAAATAATCAAAATTCTAATTCAATCTTATCTCTCATCTCGTTTATTCTCAGAGATGTAAACATTCATCTCAGGTTGGATAATCTGCAGATTCAGTTTCACTCATGAATTTCACTTGTGTTGAAAATGTAAAGAAAATTTGTTTTGCAGCATTTTTTCATGAACAAAAAATTACTTGGATCACCTTTGAAGTAACAAAAATACTTTAAAAAAAGGATTGGAGGTGTTAAGCTCAGTTTGCAAAACTTACTGGCCTTGACCAAATATATGAATAAAGATAAATATAATGTGCATTTGCTTGCCAACTCCACAGTGGTTTAACTGAAAAAAAAATCTCACTTTACATTTAAATTCTGCTTGGAAACAACAAGAACTCAAAGAAAAGTATATATGTCTCTGATCTTTTACAAGAGTTCTGGAACTTTTTTTTTCGAATTTTACCTTCTCTGGTTTTGGACCCAAAAGGCAAATTTGGTGTCACTACAGACCCACACGTACTTCATAATTTACCAAAATTTAGGCTCCATTTACAAACTATTAAAGAACAAAACAAACCAGGAAATTTAAAATTGCAACAGATGTGTTTCATTATAAAAATTCATATCATTGATAATAAAATTTACTTGATGTGATGTTAAACAGCATAAAGAAAAGGCTTTTTAAATTTTAAAAGAAATTTAATAAATGGAAACAAGAAGGATTAAATTCAGCACAAAGTCTGTGTCTCTCTGTCCATTTCAGGTTCAATGAAAATGTTGTCGATCTGAACAGGAAGTTTTGAACAAAGTTTTGATCAAAGTTAATGAAATAACTTGTGATTGTGGTTTACTTAAAAAGTTTGATCTTTTATTGAGGTAGTAATGCGGTTTTCTTAACCTGATAAATTAAAAGGATTTATGTCACAGAGCAATATGCTAAATATTTATACATTTAAGCAAATGCATATACAATATTTTTAACTTAAATAATCAATCTTAAAAAATCAAATACAGAGACAGTTATTTAACAATATGTAAAGGAATAGTTACGTTTATACAGTCTTTCATTTACAAGAGGCCCTTTGAGGGACCACATGATGCTGATGTGGCCCTCAGTGAAAATGAGTTAGACACAACTGCTCTAAAGCTTCACTCCAGCAAACAGATTTGTTGGGTGGATGTAAAAAGAAGGACAACTTTGCTGTTTTTTGATTCTTATTGCTCGTGGAGTCAAAAAGCATAAAGATTTGCCATAAGAGAGTCTTGTCATAACCATGAGGTTGCCAGGCAACCAGCAGAGAAACCAGCCGTTGTTCGTCCCCAGAAAAGAAAGAGTTTAGAAATGAACCTTTCAGAATATCAGTGTGATGCTTTTTATTACACTTTGTTTTTTGTATGAATTAAATGTAACAGATATAAAGTGTCACATCAGCTTTAGGGTTGCTTCCATGTGGGTTTTGGCCGGCAGGTGAAATGGCTGCAGGCTGCAACTTTATATTTACTGTGCTGATAGAAAGTCTTGTCAAAACTAATTAAAAGAAAGGGAATTAGGTTATTTCTCAAAATGTAAAACTCTTCTTTTTACCCTTAAAAAATCATATAAGTTGTAATTATTGACTAGTTTCAAAGACATCCCTTTTAACTATGAGAAAAATGCTTCATCACAGCAGGGTCAGCAGGATGCTTCATTGTTTTTACCATAGGCACCGTGGTCGCTCATCAGGTAAATTTACAGGAAATTTACTTGCTGCACCAAAACCACCGTTTTTCATTCAGCTGTCAACATAATAAAGGAAAAAATTGAGACAAAATTTGTCAATGGAGCCGGAGTTTGTACTTCTTTTGTCTCCTTTTCACATGTAGTGTCTGCAGTTTCTGTTATTCCTGAAGTGAGAGGCCTCTATATCAAAACTATGAAACTAAAGACAGTTTTAGAGACTGGTGTTATAATTTGAACATTATTAAAACATTTGGGATAATGTAAGTACACAACACAACAAAATATTTCACAAAAATAAAGTATTTTTAGTTTCAGCTAAGCTTATGAGATAATGTTATTTTATTAATGGAATGAAGTTAATGTAATAACATTAGCATCCTGTGCCTAAAGTGAAAATTTTATTCCAGTATTAACCAGATATGGGAGAAAGAGTATCAAGAATTCATGTACACATTAAAAATTTCAACATGTTAACATTTTAACGTTTCTGTCTGCTTTCTGTAAGTTTCTTCATTCATCACATTGTAATTTACATTGAATTGAAAATGAAAGCTAAAAAAGTTTTTGACTCACTGTTTTTTGTGTCAGTTTTCTGTGACTACAGTTCATAGAAGTCACTGTGGTGCAATCTTTTACTTGAAAGAATGCATGACAGGTTGACACAGTTTGGTGATAATTTGGGGGATTTTCCAGGTTTAAAGACCTGCTTTTAAAACCTGCTCTTAGTGGCTTCTTAGTGGCTGCACCTGTACCTCTATTTCCTTTGATTTTTTTACCTTTTTGTTTTTCTGAAATTTCTGCAGATGTGTCAGTTTATGACTGCATTAACCATTTAATAGTAGCCCTGTCTGACCTCTGACCTCAGTGAGGAAGTAAGTAAGATGGTTGGTAAATATTTGACAGTAAATTTGTTTCATAATTTTTATTGCATGAAATCAGCTGCATGTGCAGCATTCTTAAAAGAGAAGAAAATAAAAGAGAAAAGGTCTGTCACATGTCCAATCCTGATAAATGACGGCTTTTCCTAACAATCTGTTAACCCTTTAAAAAGTTTACTCAACTTTCTGTTGAATGTAAATAAGCTTAGGAGAACTTGTGTGTTGTGGTTTTCTTTCACTTCTCTCTGACCTTTAAATATTTAGATTTTTTCATGTTGAGCCAGTGATGTCACACCGCAGATAAATCCTTGTCCAAACGAACGTTTTATGTGATGTAAATCTTGAGGTTTGGGGTTGATCCATGCATGGGAACCTCGTCCAGTTTATCTGTTTGTTATGCTGCTATTCTCCATCCTCGCTCTGCATCAGCATATCTGTTTGTGTTGACGAAAGAGTGTGTCTTTGTCTCACAGTGCCAGTGTGTGTACATGTATTGAGGGAAATGTCTGGGATACTGGCCAGCATGTCACTGGTTTTGAGTGTGTGTGCATCTGTGTGTTTGTGCATTTAAACAGAAGTAAGCAGTCATGACTCTTGTCCGTCTCTGCAGGGCCCTTACATAAGCCTATTTAGCTCCTTAGGGGAACCTCACCTTCCTCCTCATTTATTTCAACCCTGCCTCCTCCTCTTCTTCTCTCCCTTCCTCCCTCCTCACCCTCTCCTCTCTTGATCCTACTAACCCGCCCACTCATCTCTTAGCGCGCAGACTTCAGCAAAGGGGTTTTACTCATGCTTAAGGGTTTTTTGGCCAAGTCTTTAATCATGTCTGGCACAAGTTCACAGTCTTGAACAATGGTGATTTATATCCCCAAAACCTTTATCTATCTGTCTCTCCTCCTCTGTCTTTTTGCCCATCATCTCTTCTTCTGTCTCAATCTCTCATCCGATCCGCCTGGCACCCATTCTCTCCCCTTTAGGTCACTTTCTTATCCCCTCTGCACACATTCAAGTTCTCCCATCCTCCATAAAACCCCCATTCATCCTACCTTTGCCTCCATCCCTTCACCCTCCCACCCAGCATTTACCTTCCTCCTCTCCCTGCAGCACTCACACTCAATCCCTACATTCCCTCCTTTCCCTGCAGCATTCCCATTCAATCCCTCCATCCAGCTGCTCCCTCTTTTCCCCCTTTTGTGTTTTTTGGGATCACTTGAATCCCCCCTCATGTCTATTCATCATTCACTTATAGTCTGGGATGTATGTATTCCATTATATCACTCCTTTCATCCTCTGCTTGCTTTTCCATATTTTGTTTCCCATCCTTCATGTGTCCTCAATCTTTTGTTAAAACCTTCCTGCATCCTGCAATAAAACACAATTTTCTAACCAGTGATGTTTCTTCCTTATTACAGTAAGAATGTAAAAATATAGCAAGTCCTTAAGAGGAGTGAAGTATATCGTTTGGGCAGAGAAACAGTAATGAAGCAACATCAGCATTAGGTTGAACAACATTCATGATGCAGTTTTAGCAAAAGTTTTTTAAATGAAAGATATTATTGCTAAAAATGAGCCCCTTTTAAATGCAATCTGCACTATTCAACTGTGTAGGTGAGGAGCAGTCTGTAGTGTACAGGCTGGTAGGACTGAAGGTAGCAGCTACATCCACTGATCTGTATTCAGAATTGACAGTGATCGCTGCAGCGGCAACTGAACGCTGTATGAAAGCACCTCATTGCATTCATCATGCATAATGTAATTAACCTTTAAGAAAATGGCTTCCAAGTGATCATATGATCAAACACATGTATGTTCACATGATCAGATACAAAGATTTAACTCACATCTACCGCACGGTTCATGTGATAAAATAAAATCTTAAATGTTGTGGGTAAAAAGTTACTATGAATGGGGAAAAATCTCTAAGACTTCTGAAACATCTTCATTAGCAACTGAAACATTAACAATCATAATGTGGATGAGATTAAAGGAAATCAACCAAAACTGGAGCAGGAAAAACATTGCTGCTGTTTGAGGTGATACATCAGAGGAACTTACAAAAAGAAAAATCTACAGTGATGACTACTTTAAAAAACTGTATTCTTTGCCTTTTTTCTGAGTTGTGTAACAAATCAAAAGTGTATTTGGACATAGAAGTTAAATAGAAAGCATCAGCTGCAATTGGGATGCAGAAAACTATCCAATTCTAAATCATACATTATTGACTCTGATTATGTCTTTCCACCATGATCAGAAGGTCTGAAATATTCTTAATTATGAAAAAATATGAAAAGTAGCTCTGTAGTCTTTTATTTTATCAGCTCAATATATAAAGTCTCTTTTCCTGGACATTCTGTTCTCTCTTCTCACGTTTCCCACATCTTCCTCTTTTTTTTCTTTAAAATTATCTGGACCTCCACATGTGCACCAACACAGAGAGACACACACAGCCTCTGTACATGTGATAAATCAGCACACTGTGCACTCTCAGAGTGCTCGGCGGTTGTATATGGAGATAAAGTGGGGAAGGCAGACAGATATAAAAAAGCCAAGGATGATAATAGGAACAGACAGAACAGAGAGGGAGGGACGAGAGCCAAGGGCAGGACACAGAGAGAAAGAGAGAGAAAATGAAGGAGAAAGTAAATATCAGAAAAGACAGAGCAGGGAGAGACAGATAAAAGCCAAGGACGGCAGAGGGAAGAGGGGGAGGGACAAAACAGATACGAGAGAGGGAGAGAAAAGGAGAGGGGGAAGCAGAATATGCACCTTTTGTGTGTTATCATGCACTATATTGTGTGTATCATGCCAATTTTAGTTATTTAGCCTTATGTGTGCACTTTAGACAATCTGATGTCCAATCATGAAGGGGCTTTTTTATACCTACCATTTCTAAGGGCAACCTCATTTTTTTTTTAACATAATAAGAGTCGATTTCCTTGTGTGTGTGTGTGTGTGTGTGTGTGTGTGTGTGTGCTGGTGTGTGTATGTGTGTTTATCTGTTAGTGTGTGAGACACTTCGGCTGACTGCTCCCAAGGTTTCTAGGTGTGGAGCTGTTGTGTCGTGCCACTTATCACTGTTTAAGTGTCCTTGAGTAACACTGAAAAACAGACACACACACTCACAATTTCATGTGTGTCTGCGAACTGAAGAAAATTGACACATATTTCAGTTTCAAAAGGAAGTGAAGCATGAGAGAAAAAGATTAGAAGTACATGAAGATATATTATCAACCTACACAAAAAGGTAATGTGGTTGGACAGGAAAATTGCAAAATATTGACTTTGATTTTTTACACACACGCAGACACACACACACACACGCAGACACGCACACACGTACATGCACATTGTCATAAACACTCTCTTGTTTCCCACGGTGCAATGTCAGTTTGTTCTGCAAGCGCCAGGCTTATCTGTCTGTCATGTCATTATAGCTCTTTAAAGTGTGTGTGTGTGTGTGTGTGTGCATGTGTGTTTGCATGTGTATATGGGGTAGATACATGCATTCATACACACACATACATTAACATACACAAAGCCATGGGCCCTTGGCCTCCAAAAGGTCAAACGGCCTAACACAGGAAGTAATGTTACAGCAAGCGATAGCTGCACTTCCTGACAAGATCTAGATATGTACACATACACACAAGAACACACACGTATTAGTGCGCACACAGAGTAAAATACTGCATACGTTTTTTGTATTACTTTAATTTCTACTCATTTAGTTGAATTTCTTGACTATACTGACTTTCTACAATGAAATTGAGTGAGTGGTTACGGTGCTGAGCAGCTTTCAGCTCTTTCAGTGGCTTTAAAGCCACTGAAAGAGCTGCTACTCTTTCGGTCATCTGGCTTTAACAGAGACAGAGACAACTCAAACAGGATGAAAAGGTTCAGCAAATTCTTATAGATATTCTTGAAGATTTTAAAGCAGTGTTTTAGTTAATTAGATTCACCATATTTAGAACACTGAGAGAATCAGGCCACTTTCTGTTTAAGCAGGTCAGAGTCAAGTGCTGGTGGCTGTGTTATCTGGAGGGTCACTGTGGTAGACTTCATGACTCTGGGCAGTGCTGCTTAGCAACAAAACACTTGTGACTGCCTGTCAATACTGAACTCAACAAAATGTGTCCCTCAGAATAAAAACAAACTAAAGCGTGTAGATTCAAACAAACTCCAATCACATAATTTTACTTTTGTAAATACAAACCAATACTTTCAAAGTATCCAACTAAAATATGGACAATCCCAATGTCGAGTAAGGATTAGTTGATACAAAATAAATGCAGCTGCAACTGTCAACTAATAATAAGAGAACTGAGAGTAATCAGTAACTGTGCTAAATATAGACTTCATTTCTCCTTTGCTCCTCTCAACCTCTCACTCGCATGGACATTCTTATTTTCCATTTAACTCAGTGTCTGTTTGAAATCAAGGAAAAATTCACTTTATAAGAGGAAGAGGAGTCATTCAAGAATGCAGGAAGAGAGGGAAGGGGTGACAGCTAAATTGCTGCAGGTGAAAACTTGAGCTGGATGGAAAATAAAGCTCCAGTTGCATCATCAGGTCAGTGTCCTCGCTGGCACTGATGCCCTGTCAGCATTCCTGCAACGGAAAGAAAGAGTGAGGATGGGATCAAATGAAGGAGAGAGTGAGACTGAAATGAGAGCAGAGGGTTTTTAAAATGTTAGAAATTAACAGCCTAATTAATCTTTTTTATGAGTATACAATTATTTCTTGAGGTCCAATGGTCAGAATAGCACAGTGAACCAGACGTCTTTTGCCTTCACTGCATCTGCTACAAAGCCAGGCACGGACCTAAACTACTCATTTCCTGCATCTTTTGTTCATTTCTAGTTTTAAAGCAAAAACAGGGTTCAAATGGAAGTACTCAATTTTGAAAGTATTTAGTGTCTGCTCAAAACAAATATATTATTAAAAAAAGATTTCAACAACAGGGATGGAAAGGAAGGAGGATTTAAAGAGAAAAGTGGGAGAATAACAGATTGTAGCCTTTAGATCCATCTGTTTTAAGACACTGTTTCAATTTAAACATGAATAAAAACTGTTGTGGAGAAGTTTCCCCATCAATTAAAGCTAAATGTGACAAAGCACAATGGCAGTTAACTTGGCAAGTGTGTGACTTCAACTTAGACATCATGGGAGAGACAGAAGACCTGATGGTAGATGGAAATATGAGATATTTGTAGTGATGCAGAGACTCTAACATTCCTACGAATAACAAAGGACATAAAACAAACAGAAATACAATGTTTTCAGTATGTTTTCCATGTTGTTATCCTGTGTTTGAGGTTTGACTGTTGATCTTTGATTTCATAATCTGGTTGCATCACTTTCTTCTGCAGTGGTTTAATCATCATTGTCTTCCTTGTAACAAAACCGTAACTGGTTGAAAGTTCAATATACTGTACATTTATATTTCCTTAATGACTTCCAGTTAAAAGCAGAAAAGACAGAAAATACAGAGAGATGTACTTAGAAAGGCAAAGAGAAGGCTGAAGAAGACATACAGCGATAATGATAGATGTGATATGTATGATATGATTAAGGGAGTGGTGGAGATTAAGACGTGTAATGCAATGAGCAGATAACAGAGGATGTTTATTGGTTGGAAACAGAAAACAAGCAGCAGTCTCCTGTGGTTAGGTCTGATGCTTTGTTGATCCACCAGCCTCTCTGACCTCCTTCCTGCATGGACTTTGTCACTCTATAATAACGTCACCTCACTTCCTTTGCCTCTGTCATAATTACCGCCACCACTAGAGGACTTTAGCACTAGAACATAAACATATTTCTGCTAAAACAACTCCTGCTGTCGCTCCTCTTGGAAAGATAGTCTTAATGAGAGGGGCAGTTTGAGGGAAATAAGGGGTTAGAGGGTGAGCTGAGGAGAAAATTTAAGAGCCTGCAAATGAAGACAGATGAAGAGAAGACAGGGTGAAGTTAAGATACAGAAGCTACTGATTTCACTGTTTGGACAGACAGTTTATCCAATTAGAGGGGCCCAGTGCAGTGAGTGATTGGAGGGAGTGAGGAATGATCAGCCGAGGGTGTTTACCTTTGGACGCTCCTGGATTCCTGTCCTCCCTTAAATGGGAGGTTTGGACTCAGAGATAGTGAGAAATGGGAGTTCAGATGCTGCTAACACGCGTGACATCGTGTCTGACAGTTAACTTGTTTGTGCAGAATTGTTTTTCCATCACAGTGCATCTGTGTTGAGATAATTTCAATATCAAAAAATCTGTTTCATCAGCGGGAACCTTACCTTCATTTAAGTAATTATTTTTTGTTTGTTCAATTTGTTATCTTTGGCTACTTTGGCTACTCTTTTCTTGGGAGTGTTTGGTCAAAGAGGGCCAAAAGATTACCAAAGCCCTTCACCTGTAAACAGTCTCTCAGCTCTGGGTCTTTGAACCTAATGTACTCTGACAGTGTGTGTTTTCACTTAACTTTCGTCAGCGTTCAGTCCTGCGCTGTGGATCACTGGCCCTCGGTTCTGGTACTTGGTTGACCCCCGATCCTGGAAGAATAGGCTATATGTCTGGGATTCACAACAGAGCACAGGGAACACTTTGTCCTTTCACTCTCTCTCTCTCCTTCTCATCCCTTCATTTTCATTTTTCTCAGTCTCAGTCTTTCTTATTCATTTTCTTTGTCTGTTTTTTTTCATGGACCACTGTTTCCCATCTCAGAGAGAGAGAGAGAGATTATGTGCTCAAATGTCAGGAAGTCAAGGGTTTCCCAGCCAGGCAATTACATAGTCTGCAGGACAACAGTGACACACACACACACACAGACACACATAAACACACACATACACACACATGCATAAGCATGCACACTCAGACACAGGAAAAAGCAGATGCTGGACAGAAGAACATGTGAAAGATGGAAAAACATATTCCTATACGCCTATGTGGTTGGTAATAAATTTTTATGGCAGCATCATCTAGTGTGCAGACCGTAGTTTTCTGTTTAACACACACATACACACCCATATACACACTACATACAACATCACACACATGAGAGCACAAAGTCTGACCACAAAAGAGATGCTTCAAAAAATTTCCAAGCCCACGCACACACATATTTTCCGGTTGCCACCTGCCACTAACACTAAGGGGTCTCATACACACACACACAGACACACACATTCTCACACACACTCATGGAGGTCAGGTGGTTTTCCAATCAAATTCAGCTGTGCGCTCTCCAGAGCAGTAAAATGGTTTTAGGCTCAGTGTTAGACACAACATGCACACACACACGTGCACAAGCACACATAATCTTGCATATTTTTTTGCATATATTTACAGACTATGGGAGAGGAGGGTACAAAGAGAAATGGACTGGCCTTGAAAATGTCCTTCTCTGGCCAGAGAAGATATAAGAGTGTTTAAAAATATGTGTAGCTTTTAAAAATATCTACAGCATATGGGATAGCTCTCAAGTTCTTGATGGTAAGAAAAGTTCTAACATAACAGGGAAACTGAAAGTCAATAAATCTTATAGTAAAATCAACATCATACAGTCTGGAAAAGAATAAGAAATGATCAACAGCAGATTTCAGAGGAATGATCCACAGACGTTTATGGTGTCCTGATGTATCCTGGCAGTTCCCTTGTGTTATATCTACTGCCACCAACTTATTAATATTTTTCATCCAGTACTCAGTTCAATTTGTTCACCACTTTGGTTTATGACAAAGTACCAGCAGCACTGATGACATTCCCATCAGCCTCGGTTGTGGCCTCTTTGTGTGTGTGTTATGGGAAATGTTGATGTGGTGAGCACGGCAAACAGTAATGTGCTGATAATTAGTATGTTCGCATTGTTATTGTGAACTCGTTAACATGTGGACATTAGAATTTGGCCATAAACATGTACGAAGAAAGGTGATTGATAGATTTATGACCTAAAGCTGAAGCTCTCGATCTTTGTAAAAATTAGCCTTTTTTTTCCAAACACAGTCCTGTCCTGTATTCACACACATCTTGTTTGGTATCTTGCATCATATCAGCCATGACATTATCATCTCTGTCAAAATGGAGACTTTGATGAAGAGGTAGTAGTCTGAGGGAGCCAAATCAGGTGAAAAGGGAAAATTGTAACCTATGGGGATTAAAAGTGTGCTAAAAATTGTTATCTCTTGCATGGCCACTTTAAGCTGCCTCCAAAAGGGAGTCAATCGTCATTAAGCCTTTAATAAAACACCCAACTTTACAGCAGAAATAAACAGCCTGGTGCAGCCCGTTACAAAAAAGGCTTTTGGTCTCTAAAGCTCATTCATGGAATCTGCACGGAGGGTAAACTTTTATCTTCACCTCTTTGAATTCTATGAGGTTTTAAGTTGTAGCTGTGTAAATCATCTCCTACATTTAGCACTGGGGAATCTGCCAGTCGCCCCTCGTTTAGCCTCACTGGTAGCATGGCTGTAGACTCTCAAGTTTTGATACATAGCTGAGGCCAAGTTCAGTACACAGGGACTGTTCTGTCAGAAGTTCAGACAGCTTGAGGATCACATGTGATTTTAATGATAATGTGTGTTTTTCAATCTATTGTACAGCATTTCAGACATGTGGAAATATACCATAACCAACAAGTTTGATCTAAAATAAGACACTTCTGACTATAAGATAAGGTCCCTAAAGTCACTGGAATAATATTTTTGAAGAGGAGAGTTTTTCTTATACAGTGTCTGCTGATGCAATGAGTGTGCTTTTTTCAGTGTTTAATCACTGTGTCATTATAGCAGAGACACAGAAGAAGATGGATTTTTTTCCGGACTGTTTGGCCTCCTTTGCAATATGACTCTCATTTCCCAGAGTCTTAAATAGAATCTGTTCACCGGGTTTTCTTACTAATGCAATATTCAAATATGAAACTTGAAAGGAAAATATAACTGGTCATATCTGGCACTTATACAGACTTCCCATGATTCCTTTATGCTCTTATTTGGTCAAAAAAGGAAGCGCTTTTTGTTCTTTGTCAGATAAAATCTAAAAATGCAGAAAAGTTACAAAAAAAAACTTGATTGATAAATTTAGGTGATATACTTGCCTCTTCAGATATTCACAAATATTGACATTCATGAATATACACGAGACCCTCTGCAGTATCTGTGTTTTGGCCAAGCAGGAAGCTATAGGCGCGTTTTAGCAGAATCTATCAGCTCCTCTCATCCTCATGACATAAATCATTAATGAGGTGTGTATCTGCCTGCACCTCTCCCTGGTCAGTCATGGGCCTGCAGTGCGCATCGATGTGTGTTTTTGTGTGTGTGTGCGTGTTCATGAACATTTTATGTGCAAAGATGTGTTATATTTCTTAGGCTTTACCTGTTAATGTGTGTCTGTATGTGTGAGTATGACTTTAGCGTGCTGCTGTAAATGTACCGTGTAGGTGTATGCACCATTAAGTGTATGTGTGCTTGTATCTGGAGTGTGTGCATGCATGCATGTGCGTGCGTGTGTGTGTGTGTGTATGAGGGAGTGATGCATACACTGGGGTCTTTGAAGTGTAAAGTAACAGGCCTTTTTAAGTTTTGGATGTGAAATATTTATATGAGCAGGAGTGCAGCTTTGGGAGGACAAGCTGAGAGAAAGAAAGAGGAGGACAGAGGGATGAACTTGTGTTTAAACGACAAATGAGCAGAGACGCATGTTGCATTTAGAGCCAGTCCATATTAGTCACCCTGAAAGAAAAATTGTTAATTTCCTGTTGCATACTCTTACTTTGTATTTTAACAGTATAATTTTTTTTTATTATTGTTTAATTTATTTAAAAATGTCAATTCCTGTAGGGGTATTTCAGAGGTTTTCAAAAGATAGAGATAAAGGTATAATAAAAAACAGATAATGAAGACAAATAAAAATAGTAATAATATTTTTTCTACTAAACACATTTTTTGTGTCTATTTAAGTTAAATCTTTTTAGCTGTTTAATATCAAGATTTGAGATTCATTTTTTGTCACTTTATACAACACAAAGTTGAAATAAAATGCAGTGCATTATCAAGAAATTCCAAGTTTAATTTGAAATATTCTTGCATTAATGCTGCAACACTTCTATATCCACATTAAAAGGGAAAAATAACAGACATATAGAAAAATTAAAGTTTAATTTAAAGGCAAAATAGCCTAAAGCCGATAGTGCAGACTGATTTCAAAGCTTTTTGGTAGAAATTCATGGAGCCTTGTTGTATTTTAGGCAGACACAATAGTCACTTTGCAAGTTCCATATTCTCAAAATAAATGAAAAAAAAATCACTCGACAAGAATGCTGATATTGAATGATTCTTTGTAACCCCAGATTATGTAAATGCCGCTGTTTTAAACTTCTCGTTATCATCTCAGCATTGCCATGACTGTATGATAAGAATTGGGGAAAGATTGTTGTTATGGCAAATAAACTATGATTGATAAACTATGGTTAGGTCATGCAACTGCAATGTTTTAAGTTCAACTGAAACCTGATGAATGATGCACTAACAAGTTGCTGCTTGCTCTATTAGCATGCACCAAAACTGGGCACTGACTTGTTGCTGCAACACCATTGCCTGCTACAAGCCTATTTGTTTCTCTACATCTCCTCAGCTGCCTTGTGCATTGCCATTTGTACTAAAACTCATTTGAAATGTTTCTTGTTATGTATGTCAGGCTCTGACCCATGCTCGGATTTTGTTCAGAGTGTCAAAGTCAAATGTGTGTTGTTGCCATAAAATAACAGTCTTTATTGAACAGCAACTGATTTTAGGATGCTTGTTTAATGTGAATTTCTACTGCAGGTTTTTGTCTTTGAGGACTGGAGCTTCCATTTTCATTCATCACAGCACATGCAAACTGCACATTGTTACTGTTGCTCTTTTCTCTGCATTACAATGTCCTGTCAATCTGAATTACTGAATACAGGCCTGAAAAGTGAAGGCTGGATCTGGTGAACTTGGCACTCCTTCTGTGTGTGTGTGTGCGTGCTTGCGAGTGTGCGTGCATGTGTGCGTGCGTGTTTGCGTGTGTGTGTGTGTGTGTTGGGAGAGTATTAAAGGCTAAACTAAGTGATTAGAGGACAGGACAAAGGACAGAAGAGGCTGAGACCTTTATAGGGAGCCGTGTGTACTTTCGGGTGCATGTTTATGAGTCTGTGGGTTTGTGTATTTTGTGCTCACCCATGGATCTCAGTGTGTGTGTTTTTGTGTGTGTGTGTGAGGCCAGACGTCAGTATTGACAATAGTCTGTTGAGACCTGGGAGGAGACTGGCTTCGTTAAAAGAGGCCTTGAACAAACAGAGAATAGAGACTGACGGATTGGTCAGGGCAGTGGGGGGTGGCAACATTTTGTAGAAGGAGAGGGAGAACAAATGGGTGGAAAATGAGGGAAAAGGTACAAATTTGAAGACTGTGGATGTATGGATGTATAGTGTAAAGGGGAATTGTGAGGAGACTGGAAAGACTGGTGTGGAGGAGTGTGTGAGGTTAAAAATAGAGGGAAATATGATGAAGACAAGATAAATCAAACAAAGATTAACTGGAGGTAAGGATGGAGAGAAAGAGGGATTAGGGAGGAATGACGCTGCAGAGAGGAGACCCATTAAATGGGCGAATGAGCCAGGTTATGAAACAAAATTAATTAAAGATGCACGAGTTGACGGAGAAGAGAGAGCGGGGTAAGATAAGGGTGGGGTAAGGAGGAAGAAGAGTTAAATGACAAGATAAGAGGATTGGCTGGATGAATGCATTATATAGAGGTGAGAGGATTTAAAGAGAAAGGGACAATTTAAAATGTGAGGTGTGATTAAAAATTTGAAAGATGTTTCTATAAAAAACAAACAATCATACCTGATTTCAATCTGACCATCATTTCCTCATATGTAGTTCTCTTGTTAAGTGATAGACTGCTCTCAGTGTTTTTGCCACACTTGGATCACACACTGGGAGTCTCGTTAATTTTGGGAAACAGAGACAAGTCACAGTAGTAATCAACAGTCTAAATCTGGAGAACAAATCCACAGTGCAAAATCCCCCCAAAAAATGTCACAAGAAAACTGCCAGCATGCCTTTGGTTGTGTTCCTGACCTGGCATGACATCTTCAGTGTTGGAGAGTGCGAGCTCTTCCACCGTAAAGACTGCTGTTAGTTCTCTGGGCTGTATTCACAGACACAACTAATGTCAGCTCTGACATTAGGTTTGGGTTTGTTAACTGCCAAGTTCATCAAGTTTCAGGTCCTTAGCAAAAGCACACACATCAGTGATCTCAAAAACACGTGTTATAAAGGTACTGATGATGATCAAGTGATGCAACTTGGAAAACTTACATACCAAAGTCAAAGCTTGCACCTGCTTTGCACATCACCGTGCATTGCTCCATTCATGCACAACAGGAGCAGACTGAACTTTTCATTCTACCTCATAAAATTAGAAGGAAAGCCAAACCACAGGATTCTCTGGGTAAAAGTTTGCTGCCTTGGAGGACAGAGGCAACAAGGCTTACTGTGTGTGTGTGTGTGTATGCGTGTGTGTGTTTTACCATGGATGAAGGAGCAAGAAAACAACCTGTCTTACCCACACTTGTCGCACCTGGTCAGCACTCTGTTGAATTCACCTTCATTAAATGCACTGGCTACATTTTAGTGTCTGTGTGTCTGAAAGCCTCTTTAACACATGGTTTATCTTCTAAAGTGTTTGCTATTGTGAAATGGTCATAGTTTGGTTTGGTTTAGGCACCAAAAATAGGTTGTTGACTTGGTTTCACATTTGGTTTTCACACTTCACATTATCCCTGGTCTCTGCGGTGAAGGCCCTTTGTTTTGCTGCTAATGAAAGCCTGATGTGTCTCATTTGGATACTAAAGAATAGCTTATCATGCTTCTGTATGGGGCACGAGAAAAAACATCACTATTTTATGACCTGAGACTGAGACAAGGCTGAAGGGAAATGGATTGTGGCATGTTTGTGTGTGTAGGTGTGTGTGTGGGTGTGTGTGTGCGCGTGTGTGCATGACTTAGACTACTTTCTGGGACATATTTTAGACTAATGACCTGTTAAAGAGGGATGACTTGTGCGAATGATGACAAAAGCTGTTACTCTCATTGTAAAACAGTAAATTTATGGCTCATTAGATGAGATAAGAGTTAAATTAAGATATAAATTAAGCCTGTGCAGTTTCCCCAGAATTCACATCAGTAAGGGGGAGTGTGTGTGTGTGTGTGTGTGCGTGTTCTGGTGTAGTAGAAGTAGTAAATCTATAACTGATTAATAAATAATGAGCCACAAATTTTCAAAAGGCACCAGCAAAAACAAATGATTCAAGAATTCATAAGCTGCAAGGGGGAAAATATGGGTGGATGGGCACTGCAGTGTACACGTGAATGTGTGTGTATATGCAAGTGTGTGTTTGTGTGTATGAGGGCGGCTTCCTCTGATGGAAAGGTGCTCTTGTGTAGGAAGATACCGGCTCCAGGAGTTCTTCCTCACCTCTTTTTTCTTTTAAATCATTGTAAGCTTCTTACAAGATAGAAAGCATGTTTTCAGTTGACTCTCAAAGGTCTGAATTCTTCTAAAATATGTAGTTAAAACCCCAAAAGATAAGCTGAAGCAGAATACCTGAAGCTGGATGTTTTGCTGAGTGAGGAGTTTGATGTTCTCTTTTATCTTCGTCTCCTTGTGGTTCCAGAGTTTTTCTTTGACCAGCAGCATCTCCCCTTCAGCCCCATCTTTTCTTTGTCCACTGCACCTCGCTCTTCCCACACAGACATTTCCTCTCTGGACGTTGTCTCACTGTTAAAGAACTACTTCTGGAAGGGCTCTTTCTGAGAAAGTTGCTTCCTTAATTTCTCTTTTTTAATGCTTTTTCTTATGACTTTTCTTCTCCCTAAGAGCTCCTTCCCGAAGCTCTTCATTCTCACCAAGAATTCTTTCTTAAAGCTCTGTGCTGATTTTAAGAGCTTCTTGTGGCTCTCATCCCACTCTGCCAACTGCTCTCCGGGTTGTACCTGGAGAGTGTCACTTTTTAGTTGGCTGTTACTCAGCTTGGCCAATGAGTCCAAATAAGCAGAGATACGAGCTTGTCCTTTTTGCATTGACCCTGCTGAGCTCTTCGTTCATTCCAGTGAGGAGCTCTTAAAATTGTCCGACTCTTGGCAGCTTTCACTTCATCATATTTCTTTTTAACAGCAGAGAACATGAGAGACATGAGATCTACTTTCTAAGTTACCATAAAGTATATTAGCCACATAAATAAACAAATCCTTCATGAATAAATATAATTATCTCTCACAGGTTAAAGCCTGTTTGGGATCATGCATTCAGTTGTGAGTGTGCGTGTCAGCATGTGTGTATGCATCTGTCCACAGCTTGTCTTTGGTACTGGACCAGTCAACTTAATATTTTTTTGTGCACATTACTGCAAGCTCAAGGACCTCTCCAGCCTAAACGATTCACAAAACAAAAAACAAAAAAAAAAGATGGTTCTCTTACTAAATATCACTACTGACTGCTGAGTTCTTACTCCTCTGGGCCACAAACAGTTAATAATTTTCAGCATTAAGTCTTGTTTCTGCCAGCCACTATTCAACACTGAAGTGATCGTCTCTACTACATCAACACATCCTCATAATTTTTATCAACAGTGTTGCACACTGTATTTTTGACACTTTAGTTTATTACTTTACATTAAACTTTATTTCAGCCTGCAACCAGCAAGGTCTCAGCTTGCAGCCAACTTGGTGCAGAGGTGTGTGTGTGTGTTTCTTTGTGCATGTGTGTTTTGCAACAGAAAATATGTGCGGGATCCCTTGTAGAGGTGTTGATGTTGTCAGCCTGGCATGACATTTTTACATGCTTATGTCCGGTTTGTGACTTCATAGTGTTTTATGGGCTTATCAGCCTTTTGTGTCTGGTGTCACGTTTCAGTTTATGTGAAAAGCCTCATTCACACACATGCAGCCTAGCACTTGAGAGTGCACATGTACTAAGGAAAGGAAGAAAATCACAAAAGAAAGGAAATGAAGAGAAAACAAACACACCAACATGATGGAAACTGCTGATCAGCTTTAAATGTGTTTTCTTGGCAACCCATGGTTACATGTATAATACACACTTACCTTGAATAGACAATCCTTGTATTTCACATATCCACTACAGTAGACATCTTGTTAACAAATGTGTTTGTTTATGCTGTAGTGGCACATTGTCTTTGGAATACAAACTTTTTAATAATGGAGACTTATTCCCTAGGAAGCAGGAAGATTAATCAATCAATTCATTGATTAATTAATCGATGGGGGGGGGGGGGGGGGGGGGGGGCGGGGGGGGGGGGGGGGGG
>JAPZDV010000002.1:12618738-12636512 GCA_029814665.1 Acanthurus lineatus | reverse complement strand
TTAACCACGAACAATTATAAAAAATTTATTTTTTTATTTAAAAAAACCCCCCCCCCCCCCCCACACACACACCAAAAAAAGGTGAACAGAAGACAGTGAACAGAAGCTATGTCTGCTTTTATGTAAGGTTAATCAATGCAGATGGAATTTTTAAAATTCCAATTTTCAGTGAAATCTTTTTATCACTATTAAAAATTAATGACATCATAAATTAATTAATTTTTCAAAATCAAACATCACACAGTAAATAAAACATAAAGCATTTGCATGAAAATTGCATGGTCTCTTAAAGGAAGTGTTGAAGAGGTGAAGAGTATGGGGTGTGGATGGGGAGATTGGATAGAAAACCAGACTAGCTTTATTTGCAGAAAAATAAATATAGAAATGAACTTGGGTCTGAGTGTCACACATAATGATAATATAGCTTACTCAATAATAGCAGTGCTATAACCTTCAGTAACTAGAAAGGCTGGTCGAACAGTCAGCACAAATAGATAGAAAATTCTTCAAAAAGAGTAGATCATCATCAGCTAAAAGGGAACACGTGTTCATACCTCTGTGTGATTCTTCACTTTAATTTGTCTCTCTTTTCATTTCTTCTTATTCTACTCTTTTCACTATAATGTCTTCTGTTTTATTCTACCCACTGGGTACATGGGAGACACATGAGATCTTCAGTTGTCTACACACACATCCACATGCATACACACACTCCTTCTCCCAAGTCTCCAAGGATCTACCGTGTGTGTGTGTGTAAGTGTTTGTGATAATGAAAGCTGCTGACTGGCAGTTGTGATTGGCTACCTCTGTGGCCTCTAGAGATGGCCGTCTGAATGGTGCCAGCTAGACGCCAGACTGATGGCACACTGTGTTTATACGTGTGTGTGTGTGTGTGTTTTGCATGAGTTTGTTGCATGCATTACAGGAACGCACCTTCAGCAGGTGTGTGTTTGTGTGTGTACCTGCACAAGCATAGATCTCCATGTCTGAGTGTGAATGTCCACATTAGTACTGTCTACATGACCTGTGAGTGTGTGAGTGAGTGTGTGTGTATCACTGATACTGTGCCGCGCCCTGCTGTCTGGGGCCTGATTATAAACACAATAACTGAGTCCATATTTTGTGTGTGTGTGTCCTCTACAGTCTAGAGTTTTAACCCTGGTTGTATGTACTCTCTGTTTCTGTTTTGGATTTAGTCAGTCTGTCCTTCTATGTAATTTCCTTTTATATAAACATTCATACATTGCTCTGAGGTGTGGATGTTGTATAAGTAAATCATTAACTGGCGTGCAGGTGATACAGTGTAGACTCAGACACTGCCTTAATGACATCACCTTTAAGTTAGCTTGCTTAAAAGCTCACTGGCTCTTCCTTTTCTTCCCTTTTTCTTTCCTTTCAGTTTTATTCTGTGTCCACCTTTACAATACTTTATCTTTTGATTTTATGCAATTTTAAATATTCACACTGCCTGTTTAGTTTTGTGAATAGACTAGGGTGCCAGAAACAGAAGCAATGACACAGAGGAACTGGATGGTAGGCATGTAGTGATCTATTCATCAGGATTGATATATAAATATAATGAACAAAAATACAATAACAAGGATGCAAAGTGAAAGGAATGATCATCTCAGAGATTTTAACTATCATAATGTATAACATGATTAATTTTTTTGATTTACACCACCAGTGGACAGACGTCTTATTCTTTTCATGTGTTGTATAAATGCAGCCTGTCTATTTTTTAAAAGCTATTTTCAAGGTGTTATGGGTGACCTCCAACGCCAAGTGAGCTTATTTGACTTCCACTTTTTAATTGCGAGACATTTATAGCTTAAGGGAGGAAATGGCCTGTAACACCAAACCAACCCTGGTTTTCTCTGAAGGTTCAGGATCCAGTGAACAATCTTTTGTGCTTAAATTTCTTTTTCCCTCTTTAAGACAAAAAAATTTTACACAAAATTCCTCTTAACCCTAATTATGTGTCTATTCTGCATGAAACCAATGTAACTCCTTTTGTTTTTCTTCATGAAGTTGCAAAGCAAAAGTAAAGCAATTGAAGATATCAAGCTTTAAAGCTTTATTGCAGGCTGGACCTTGAACTTAAATGAATTTATTTTCTTTAACTCCAAAATGACTTTAGGGAAATTAAATAAGAGGACAAATAACACCTGCTTTGTTTAGCAATGAACTTGTGAGTGACTTGACACTTTAATGAATGGGTGAACTTTGTGAAGGTACTTAAAACTGAAATTAAATCCAAGTGTTAAGTGCACCCTTATTCCAGTCGCACCCTGATCCTTATCACCACTAAATCAGCTCAAAAAAAAGAAAGAAAAAAAAGCCTTGCACATGGAGCCACACGGTACGAAAGCTAAGAGGATGTTGTTTGAATCACAGGAGAAAGACACTGCGGCTGGGTGACACAGCGAGGGAGTGACTTTACCTCTGGACTGTGGCAGAGGGAGTGGCGTTGTGGATGTGTGTGTTTGTGTGTGTGTGTGTGCTTGTGTGTGTGTGTGTATGACAGAGAAAGCTTTGCTTTCACGCCTTGCCAAGCAGTGAAAGAATATCTGTCACAGAGAACAAGCCAAAAGACAGAGCGTAAAAGTTAGGCAAAAGGAAGAGACACAGGGAAAAAGACAGGGGAAGAGAAAGAGCAGGAGAAAGAATAGATAGTGAAAGAATAGATGGAGAAAGAGTTGGCTGAAAGCAGCTTCTGTCTTCCGTCCCACCCCCTGACTGTCTTCCCCTCCTCTCTGCGAGAGGAAAAAGAAAAGGAGTGCAGAGAGAGAGGGACGAGAGAGGGAGCTTAACCAGACTTGCTCTTTAGCGCAGGACTCAGGAATTCCAGGACCTTTGGAGTTGTGCACATACACACACATCCACACAAACACACACATCCACACACCTACACACACACACATGCTGCTTTTCTCGTGGTGATACACGACTAAGAGAGGGAGTATAAGAAAGAGGGATAGATTCTGAGACAATTAGAGAACAGCCCTGTGGAGTAATTGTCCATGATGGCACCTGCCAAGAGGAAGGTGACCAGGAGGGGCTGAGGACCGAGCCGGGACACAAGCTGAGGAAGCTGCTGATGAAGGTGAGTTCCTCATTTTCTGACAGAATCCATGTGACTCTGGTGTCTGTCTTTGTCTTTTTCTCTGCCTGGAATCAATGTTCATGTTAGTAAAGATACATAGTAGAGGTTATAAATTAGTAACTGGTGTAAAAGTAGTTTGTGTGTTTGAGTGTGAAGTACTTGTGTAAATATCTTCATTTATTTAGGTTTTTTTATATCTGTGAAAATATTTCAGTTTCTTGAAGTGAAACTGAGGCTGGGGAATGCCCATGTGTAGGTGTTGGTGTTGGAGTTGGAATAATGCAGCTCTGAATGTGTGTCAACTCTGCTTTTACATGTGGTTTTGTGCCTGTTGGGATCATTAGGGTGATTTCCATGAGCAATATAATAGCCTGACAGGACAGAACGAGTGTGGACTTTTAGGAGGAGGTATATGCCAGTGATTATTATTTTGAGGGTTTGATGATTGGTTTGATAAGTGGGTGATTCATCTGAACATAAATAAAGAAAAGAGAAAGAGTTTGCGTGCAGTAGTAGAAGTCTGTCTGGGATGTTTCATTTCCTGACAGTCCAGCTGTGGAAGTGGGGGATTTAGAGGGAATTATTATTGCTTTTGCAGAGAATCTGTCTTTTTTAGTTGGAATTGATAAGTAACACTGAAGTTCTGACTTCAACTTGACAACATGAGGTCTATATTAGAGTTATTTGTTGTTTGTTAGCTTTTAGGTTTTGATCTAGCATGTGTGTAAAGCTTGGGACGTTGCTTTTCATCAGCATGGCAGTATATGAATGTTTAAATCAGTGGTAAATAAAGAAACCAGCGGACATATAGAAGATTAGGAGTCTTTGATTCTTTTACACCTGCCGTTATTGTGTGCCTCATCCCTCCGCTCCTCCCTCCACCCTCAATCCTGCCACACTCTGCTACTTTTGTTCTCTAATCTCATTTACTTCTGCCTTTTCTGCAGGTTTTCACTGAAATCCCACAGCTAATGACAGCGGCTTATCCCATGCCACTCTGGCTTGCTCTCATCTTTTCTCCCCACCCTCTCTTTTCTCTTTCACACCCTCTTTATTACAATTCTTCTGCCTTTAAAGAGCTTTAAATATCTGTTTATGTGTGCAACAACAGCATCTCCTTCTTTAAGCCCAGCTCTGGACCAAATGTTTTGGGTGAGTGTTAGAGGGTGTATACGTGTTTTGAAGCTCACAGGTGTGCACTTTGTCCGTCTTCCCACCTATTCAGTCTTGTAATCCCTGGTCTTACTGGTCTTTATAACCCCTCTGACCCAAACCCACCTCAACCTGTGCAGTAACCCTACCATTACCATTCCAGCACACTTTAACCCTTTATTTACCTTTGTAGTGAGGTGTGTTCTGGGTGGAGTTCGTGGTCAAACAAGGTGTTACATGTAGTTTTCTTGTCTTAATTATAAAGTGGTCACACTCAAAGGTCTTCTTCAGTGGCAGGGGCTACTGAGGTTAAGTTGAGCTTATTTACAGGTCTTGATGGTTTTAACGGAAGCCTTTGCTTGACAGTGATTGTAAGCATAACTTGGGGCTTTTTCTTAATAAAGCTTTTATATCCCATGGCCTTTTTTTACAAGAGAACTTCCCTGATCTACACATCTCTTTTCAGATCTCATGAAATCTGTGAAAAAAATGTATAAGGACATTTGTGGCTCCAAAGGAAGCTGTGTAAAGTGTAATAAATTGCCTCAGATGATGTCACTTAAGTCAGTGCTGGTTGTTGCTGAAGACTTAAAGTCTAAAAATGAAAATCTTGGATGTGTAGTTACAAAATTATTTGACTTGAGGCTACATTAGCTACTTTTAGCAAAACACAACCCAATTTAACTATTGGCGGTCATTGCATTGTGGGTAATATAGGCACCTGGTGTGAACAAAGAAGAAAAATCTGAAAATTCATATGACTGACCATTGTAAGTCTGACAGTATAGCCAGTGGGCTATGCTAAAGTAAGTGATCACCGTTCCTGTTCTTGATGCTGAATCATACAAGAAACATTAAAGCTCAAAAGTTTCAAAGTTTCATCTATACAAATGTGTGTGGTAGGACACAAATTTGCTTTTTGGAAGCCATGCTTACTGTCACTAAGTTTAAAGACAGTTTCCGCTCTTTCTACAAAAATCCAGCTGATTACATGTTATTGGTACTCGGCCAAGTACATGAATTTCAAAGTCACTAAGATATGAATCAAGGTTCTACATCTTCTCTATTAGATGTTCCTGAGTTTCTTCAGTTACTGTTTGTGTTGTTTGTTGAGCTGTGGTGGTTGTTGCTGCTCATAATGATAAACAAGCTCTACTGTGTTTTCCAGACATACTCCTGCTGATGCAAATTTAAAACACATCAGGAGGACAAAGTGTGTAGAGCAGCACAGGTATAATAGCTTCCACCACCTGGTCACATTCGCTCTAATGTCCCATCATTTTACATCAGAGAGCAGCAAAGTAGACATTTATTTAACCTCAACAGCTCCTGTGGGTTCAAGGTGGGTCTGCTGATTGCCTGGTGATGAATCGACTACCAAGGCAACTTCATGGTTAAGATGGCTATACACTGATCCACCGCCACACCTTAAAACCCATTAACCTCCATCTCAACCCTTCCTCAGTGGAAAAACCCATTAACCTTCCTATTAACCCTTTTGTCAGCCTGAAATATCTACCAGGTCAACAGAAAGTAGGTGAAAAATGTGTTAAGAAGAACCAAAGACTGGGTATAATAACTTGTGTCTGTGGACAACCAGATAAATCTTCCCTTGGACAGCCAGTGTTAGCTCTGTCAAGGCCGCTGTTTGCCTTTCTTTCTCTTTCTGTGTATGAGTGAAGACAGAAGAAAGATAAGCTGCAGAGAACTCACAAGGGTAGGCAGGCAGGTAGAGAGAGAGAGAGACTGGGCAGCGATGTCAGTTTTCCTTTGTTTGAAATATTTAATGAGTGTCTCTGCTCTCCTGAAATATTGACTTTTTCCCATATAGCCAGAGGGGACAGACGGGAGCTAAGGTTGTTCCTCCATTCAAATAAAAAGCAAAAGGCTGTTAGCATCAAACTTTTATCAGTTTCTTTAATTTATTTATTTTTTGTTTTGCCTTTTCGATCCTTCTGATTAAAAAAAACATGATACCTGCCCTTGATTTGGGAGTCACAGCTAATGATGCATATGATATGTGCTGTGTGTGTGTGTGTGTGTGTGTGCGTGTGTGTGTGTGTGTTAAAGAGATTTGTGTGCAACAGTAGATGTTTTTTGTGTCGTTGTTTTACAGTATATAGGACCATGTAAAAGTCTGTCTCTATTTCTGACCTATGTATGTTCCAATGTGAAGTCTCAGCATTGTTGTCTTGAGTAATGAGGGTTAGGATAATTGTAGTCAGACTTTATAAAAGTAGATTTTTAACTGAAATTAACTTTTGCTCTGAAATGACATTTGCACATATCTAAGATAGCTATTTTCTGCCACATAATATTTACTGTTTATTTACAGTTTACAGAAAACTGGGTCCTCTAATGAGGAGGAATGTTCCTTCACTTATAAGGGAAGCAAAACAGGATAAAACACATACAGTATGCTGAAAATAATTTTGTCTTCATATAAATAAATAAATGGTTAAATATAGAAGACGAGGTTACATAACGGAACCGAAACCAGCCTTTACTATTTATAGAGACATAGTGAGAGTCACTTAACAATTAATGCAAGATTTGTGCTGCACTTAGTGAGCCTGATGTGACTTCACCTAGACACTTGACTACATAGCAGATATGTGATACTGGGCAGGATAATAGATTTAAAGTTTTAAAGGTGTCATTTGATATGTAGCCAGATAACCTCAACACATGGCTGAATGGACGGATGGATGACAAAAGAGTTGAACTTGAGGTCAGGAAAGATAGTTTCTCTTATTCATCACTGTGTTAAAAAGGAAGATAGAGAATGTCTGACACTTGAGCATAAAGAAAATGTGATATAATATCTTAACCAATGTTACAGATCAACCTTTTGATGTTCAGAGGAATAGAAAAGGATACATGTGCACAGTATGAAATCAACTAAGGCTCCACATAACTGAAAAGCTGCCTTGATGAAGTTGTTAGTATGTCACATAACATCTGGCTACTGATCCAAAATAGACCAAAACATGGGAATAAGGATAAATTAGGTAATATATCTGCACAGATGTTGGATATGAATGAAGGTAAATGGTAATGAGGCTCCATGTAATCAGATGAAAGCAGATCACTTAAACTGATAATGACCTGAAGTAAAAGGTTAGACTGAGGACAAGAGGGTAAGTCTCAGTTCACAGTCAGTGGACTGTTCACAGTGAGTGGACTGTTTACAGTGAGTGGATGGGTATGTCACCTGGATGTTAGATCACCTGGGTTAACAGGTGTGTTGGTCCCTGAGCAAGTAACCTGTTTAAAGGGAGAAAATATGAAGGTGACACACCCTGGTTCAATAACTCCAGTTGAAAAATCGGAAAATAACAATCAATGTGAAGTAATTTTGTTTATCTGACACATTTACTGCATTATCAAACCATCAGAGGTCAGTTTCGCAGAAGAAATTTGAAATATGTCAAAATAAGTGGGAGAAAACCATGAATTATGCAAGTTTTATTTTGCTATCAAACACATAAACATTAACATATTTCTTAGCAAAATAAAATAAGCCAAGTCATTCTTAACAACTTCACAAAATATCAGCAAAAGGTTACTAACAGCAGGTGAAATAAACCACAAGGAAAAAAATACAGTATATTAAGGGATAATGTTGCACACAAAGTGGCTGTCAGCAGCTCTGCTAATTTCTTCAACACTGTCTTTGTGCTTCTCTTCTTACCTTTTCCTTCCTTCCACCATCTTACCTGCTCCACCTTTCCTGTCTTCACTAATTCTCTCTGGTTCTTCCTCGAATGCTCAAGTTGAAGCAGAGCTGTTGCTGAACGGCCTATTCTCT
Source organism: Acanthurus lineatus (assembly GCA_029814665.1). Lineage (NCBI taxonomy): Eukaryota > Metazoa > Chordata > Actinopteri > Acanthuriformes > Acanthuridae > Acanthurus > Acanthurus lineatus. Next base: position 12,628,443 of record JAPZDV010000002.1, on the reverse strand, counting down.
GACAGACTGACCTGTAATTGCACCCTCAATTTGTGTAGATGTGTGTCTGTCTTTGTGTGTGGTGTGTGTTTGGACCCCGAGCCTGTCCCATCCGATCACCTTGAGCGGTCATGCAGTGTTGAAGGTGAGGTGGAATCAGAGGGCTTTACACAGGAAGATGGGAAAATAACGAGATTCTCAACATCCCTGTCTCCCACACACACACATAAACACACAAACACACTGTATCACACACACATAAGCACCCTTATGGTCTCAGAAACTGTCTTTATACACACACACACATACACACTGTGTCCCTGAGGAGTGCTCGAGGGGCTTATGCAGGGGATTTTGCTGTTCCGCAGTGTGCCTGTCAGATAAGGAAGGAGACGCGGGCCTGCCTGGTGACACGCTGCTGAGCGCGTGCAGTGCAGCCTCTTCTCCCCTCTATTCCCTCTTTAACCTGTCACTCAAGTCACCTGCCACCCTCTGCTGCCACTGCTGATGATACCACACACACACACACACACACACACACACACGGGATTGTCTGGTATCTTAAATCATAAACATACGCACACACACTGTCAGGGATTTTTCTGCTCACACCTCATGTGTATCTGTTTGTCAGGCGTGTTTGGCCCCGTCCAGCTCACTCTAATGAGAGGACCAGTGTTCAGGCTGCATAACAAGGCAGGTTCTCTCCACCAGACATATGTTTTACCAGTGTAGCTGTCCTGATTTAAAAGTGGGTTAACGACGGGTAGTTTGAGTAAGAGCCCTTTGCTCTTTCTTCATTCCTTTGTTTATGTGTTATTCTTTTTACCCTCTTTTCCTTTCCTTGGCCTGCTCCTCCACCTTTCCATCCCTCTTCTTCATGTTCCCCGATAAACTCCCCTTTTTTCCTTCTCCCCACCTGTAATACTGCTTACCACAGTTCTGCAGCTGCTCAGGAGCACAGCTGGAAAAAGAGAAAGAGTCATAGAAATCAGAAAAAGAAATAAATTTCTGACTGCATTTATGGCAGAGGATCTGTTTTTTTAGGATTCTCATTCTGTCTTAAAATTAATTTTAATACTATTTTCATTTGATGCCAATTTATCACTGATCTAGTCCCTCTTGCAGTGTTGTGATTATCCACTACTGTTAAATTCTGCATCACAGCTTCTATAAGATGCACCTACAGCAGCAGCCGCCGGCTTGATCATTAAAGATGCAACCAATGCAACACAGTGGGGCCCAGGTCCTTTCAGGGGCCCCGGCACTGGAATTTTTCACTGCTAAATTCTGAAAGTTAAAGCTGTGTCATTAAGTCTTTATAGCAACAGTTTAACAGCAGCATCAAAATCTACTTTAACATTAATGTAATAGGTTTCAATAACACCCTTGTGTATAACACTTATGGTTTTGAATGTTTTGTGCGTCCTTGTGTTTGTTTGCATGAGCATGTGCTTCTGCTTGGGGCGAGAGGGAGGGCCCAAGAAAAATATTTGCAACGAGGCCAATCATAATTATGTCACCCTGCTGCCAACAGCCCTTCATTCCTTATTCATCCTTTCTTTCTTGTGGTCTCAAACTCAGTTTTCATGTCAAAGCCTGGCAATTGTAGCAAAGTCATGAGTAAAGAAATGGCAAAAATAACATGAAATTAATATTTATGTTCTTATTATTTGTTCTGCTTTGTTGGACAATTTGTAGTGAGGAGGGATGGAAGAGACTGAGGTGTGGCAATTTGTGATAAATAACAAAACTAATAATGACTTTGAACAAAACAGGATGACTCAAGCACGTGCTTAATGTGTAAATCATGAGGTCTTGTAACAGAGAGAATGCTGTCTCAACAGGTCAGAGGGAGAGGAGAAGTCACGAAACACCGTGAGCTTCCATACATGGTGGTGTACCAATCCAAGGGGAACAAAAAGTTCCAGGCATTAAACACTACTGGGTAGATGATTGCACTAATTCCTTCTTTTCACATGCAAAGTTACACTGAGAGATGCGGACAGCCATTACTTCTGAGTTCAGACAGGTTTGAGGTTTATATTGTCAGACACACCCTCCTAGAAACCCCATGCATTGTACACACACCCACAGAAGGGGGAGAGACAGAGCTATTACGCACAGGTCAATATTGATAGCAAAGGTCAACTAAGGTTAGCTAGATTAACAACTGAAAAATAATCTTATGTAACAAACACAGCATCGTAATAACTTAACTGACTGCATGCACACGGTATGCATGTGACTGGTGAGATAAAATCCTCTTTTGTTGAGTTCAAATTCGAATTCTCTCGCCATTTTATTTGCCTGCTACAATTATTTTAATGTTTCCAAGTGTAACAGGAGTGGATTGAACCACCAACCCTGCTTTATGTGACAAGCAAGAGGCACAGTTTTTGATGTTTTCTTATTTACAAAGTTGGTTTGGATTCATTTCTGCCTGTTGTTGGCCTAAAGTCTTTACAGTTTTTATAAAGACCCAGACACACAGCTGCATCTGACTTGTGATGGACATGATGCCTATGATACCTGACCTATAATGAGCGAACAAATACAAATATTTTGAGGCTTGATTATATGGTTGCTACCAAATATTCCATCTCCAGTAGTTTATCACCTATTGAAATTCCTCAATTACACATTATTTTACATAATAGCAAAACACCCAGTGGGCCTTCATGTTGCAGGTTGTTCAGTCTTGTCTTTATCAGCCAGTTTTCCCACCACATCCACCCATCCAACTGAGAAAACCCTGATATGCCCTTGTCCTCTCTAGCCACCCTCCACCACCACCACCCTCTTTACTGACACCATCCCCCAGCCTCTTGGCAGCTCCTCCAGGCAGGCTAATTGACTCAGTCCCAGGAGGGGGGGATCATGCCACATTTCTAATTTGGCTTCCCCTCCTCCAGATAAAAGCTACATCCCTCCATCCTTCGACCCCCCTCTCTTCCAACCCTCAGTCTTCATCAGCTCCCCCTTTTTTTTGTTTGTTTTTACTTTTGTATTTCTACATTTTTTTTATCAGTTCAGGCAAAACAACTTTCATTTTCAGGTTCTCTCTCTAAGTATTATCTCTTACATCTTTCTGTTTTTTTTTTCTTGCTGGCTGTCTAGATGACTTCCAGCCTCAAATACAGACATAATAGACAACTGAATACATGAAAGGACAGACACACACACACACACACACACTCACACACACACACTCTCTCAGTGAGCACAGCACCTCGCCTTTTTCCTAACCATGGGGTTCACCTTCAGAGAGCCTCCATCTCCACAAACCGCACCTGGGGACCACGATGGGCGTGTCTCAGTGTGTATATGTGTGTGTGTGTATATGTTATTGCGTGTGTGTGCGCACTTGCATGTCTATCAACTGAGCCTCCCATCCCACTAACAAGCAGACAGATGGAGAACAAAGACATTTTGTTATTGATTGTATCACACTTCAGAATCAGAAAAAAACAGTCAGAAAAGTCTCTGACGTGCCCAGTTTGGGAATTGGAGATTTTGCCCTTAAACACAAAGCAACAGAAAAACAAGATTTATTTTTTTTTAACATGGGGTTGAAAGTGTGTATGGAGTTCACACTGCACTGCTCTCAATGCTATCCTGTTTTCTCTGTTTGACTGTTGACAGGCATCCGTACAGGCTGGGTGTATGTCTGTGCATGCAGCACAAATCCTGTGCATGGGATTTAAAAAGTTTTGCATGCATGTGTGTTTTCAGTTGCCTCTCTACAAAACAGAGGTGGAGTAAACCTCAAGAGCATTGAACTAAGGAGGAGTTTCATGAAACAGTAGCTTGTATAAATAAGAAAAACACACACACATGCCAAGTAAACACAGTGTATCACAGCAGCACAGCACATCAGGCATCCTGACAGGTTCTGTGTATGAAGCATGTCTGGTATGTAGCAGTAGCTGTGGCCATTAGTAAAATGGTATTTTCAGATGGACAGATAAGGTATTCAGACTTCAGGCTCAGGCTCGGGGTCGGCTGGTCGTGTGGAAAAGACATTTGACACGTAGGGAGTTGTAACCTACAGTACAGTGTGTGGAAAGATTTCAGATCTGTTTTTCATATTTGTAGAAGAATGGAAAAATCATCTCTGTTTGAAAATGACAAATAAGAGCCGGAGTGTTCAAACCATTTTATGTGTTTTTCTTTTGTGTTATAGTTAAGCAGATGTACAGGAGAGACACGTGTTTGCATTAAATATGTCACAGATGTGACATGATGGAAACATAATGGACCTTTACCTACTGATCCAGTTTTTTGGATGTTCAAAGAACTGAAAGGTGCAGCTTCTGACATCACCATCAGATGGCTCAGAGACATTAACACATGACCATTACAGCAGAGTCAAATCCTGAAGGGGTGCTTTTAAGGTCACTTATTGCTAATGTTTGTGGTTTTTCTGTGCGTAGTTTCCTTTAGTTCACATGATTCTCATGTAAAGAGAAGAACTCTGCAGCGACACAGACTTTATGATAGTTGCCACCCAATAATAAGACCAAAAAATATAAATATACAACATTTCTCTTTCTCCACTGAGGCCTAATGATAAATTGTGATTATATAAATGGTGTCAGTGAGTCTGGGCTCAGCCCTCTTATGTAAAAGAGACCGCTGAGGTGGTTTAGCATCTGATTAGGACACCATGCTGCTCTGTAGACCCACTGTGTGTGTGTTCATTAGAGGTCTTTGTGATCCCCCTGCAGCAGCTGGAGGTAGAGTCCAGGCAACTTTGCTCTGCCTTCATGCTGCAATCACTCTGACTCAGATGAGTGGCTTATAAATAATGATCAAGGATAGATTAAAGACAAATACAAATGGATTTACTCAAAATTGTATCCTAATGTGCTTTGGGCACTGGCTGACAACTCAATAAGGAAAAATTCTGGTTCTGTTTTTAAAAGGATTACACAACCCTTTTAGTGACCCCGTTTTCTCTGCAGAGCTGAAGTTAGAACAGGGTGATGAACTGAATAATGTTGAACTTTGCCCAGACAAAAGCATTTTATGATATATTAATATAAGTTCATATTGGCTGGTTTCTGTCCCATCTGAAACACTTGTCACAAGACTTTTTTAATACTCTCTTACTTTTTGGTGCCAAAGGCGATGAAATACAAACACATTGAGGTTAGATAGAAATTCGAGCGTGTCTTTGTTGGCAGCAGTGAAAAGTTGCCATCCTCCAAACACAGCACTGACGGTCTTTAATGTGACCACTGATTATTTTGAACCAGAGCTGTGAGGAGAATTGGCTGGTGTTATGTGTGGGTGAGGGGGCTTCAAACAGCAAAGTCTTTCAAGCTTCAGACCCCATATGCTTATATACTGCTCACTGCATCCCTCATTAGCTGTGGAGATGTGTGTGTGTGTGTGTGTGTGTGTGTGTGTGTGTGTGTGTGTGTGTGTGTGCGTGCGTGTTGTGTATGTTATGGCTTTTGATGTTCACCTCCAGTCTGAATTATTATATTGATTAAAGAAGGAAAGTCTCTTCCTGCATACTGAACATATACTTTTAGTTGTGCACATATATCAGCTACCTGTTTTTTAATGCATGTGTTTGTGATGTGGGACGATACATTTGATTGATTACTTCCATGTTGAATGTGAACGCTGACAGAAGCAGGGATGGAGGAAGAAAGGAAAGAAAGAAAAGGGGGATTAGAGGTGGAAGAGAATGGGGGGGTGAGATGATAGGAGAAAAATGGGAGGAAAGGTTTTTACAGATAGTGAAAGGTAAATGTAATATGTGCTGCAGCAGGTTGCTTTTTGTCCATATTATTTGTAGATGTTTCTATGGTGAAATGAAAATAGACAGTAAAGCATAATTAGCGCTTAAAGTCTGAAGAAAAAGCGAGGCAACATGTCACTATGCTCCTAATTTAGAATTACTAATCGGTCTTTCTTTAAAACATCTTTTCTCCTCACTTCCCATCCTTTTTGTCACTACTTCTCCTCTTCTCTCATTATTACTCTTCCACTTACTTGCAAACTTTATTTTTCCGGCTGGACAGATTAACAACCAGGATTGGAGCAACTAAAGACAGGTAGAAACGGAAGAAATAGGGGAGCAACTGGGTCAAAAGTCTGCTTTTGTATCTCTGAGCAGATAAGAGCAGTCAGAGGTCAGAAGCTGATGACAGTATCCACCTGAGGGCAACATAAACACACCTATGTCCCTCAGTTATGCCTCCCCTCCCTAATTTAACCTTCATCCAGCTTTTCTCTTTAATTTTAGTACTATTATATAACTTAATGAGTCTGGTTTGCTCTTGTGGATCCGTCCTTTGCATATTTCATCTAAATACAGTTAAGGATGTGAAAAATGGCCAACATCAGAATGTAATTGGTGAAAATCTTTAATTAGAAACTTAAGTTAAAAAAAAACAGCACAGATGTCTGCAGGGAAAAAAAATCTTGAAAAGCATCTGTAATTGGTGATATGAGATATTCATTATGTGTGTGTGTGTCTGTCTGTGTGTGCACGAATCTCTCCGTCTGTCTTTTGACAGTAATGGTGATGGATGAGAGCCAGAGACGTTATTAGTGACCAGCATTCTGCAGGGAGTTCAGTCTGAATGCTGGAAATGTAAGTGAAGGAAAGAAAAGAGCAGGCTGTGACACGCTGAACAACAGTTGGTTTCACCTACATACCATCCTGTTATGCACAATGTATACTTATACCAGAGGCTGTGCTTATGCTTTGAGTAAACTCTTAGGAATTTATAAGTGTGAGACTATAAAACTGGTGAACATATATAATCAGCGTGTGTCAGTTATTTTTTTTGCAGTAATTTTTATTTTGAACCAGTGAAGTTTAAAATGAGTCTCAGCAGCCAAAGTTTATATTGTTTATTTCATTGTATTTATGAGTGATTTTGTTCAAGGCTTCTTTTTTAAAACTGTTCATCATATTTAATAGTTTGAACTTGGTTTTTAACAGCAGCTAAAGCCAATGTCAGTCAGATGATGGCTGGATCACTATGTTATATAAAGGCTAGAAATGGCCATAAGATCTTAGAGGAAGTTCAGGTCAAAATGATTTATTATTCTAGTATTTTAAAAAAAACTGTCTTAGTAAACATTTAATATTACAGTTGAACAAAGGAACTTATAGTGTGATTGTGACTCTTAGTGCATCCTGTTTATGTAAATGTACAAATTTCAGTATGTCAGGGCTTGTTGTGTGTATCTGTTTTTAGTGAATGCCTCTTTAAACACAAAACAGATAATTTCATAACCATACATTCATGCTAAAAGGTTTACCATGACCTCATCCTCTACACTGTGAGCCAAGATACACTGGGCTTGAAAACACTGCAGTGCTTGAAAAAGATTTTTTTGCTGCCAAACAAAACACTTTTAAAGTCAAACTGTATGAATCAATGCATGTACTTAATGACTCAGGTATCCCTTCACTTATACTGAGCATTTACAGTCAGTCAAAGGATCAGTGTGTTTTTTTTTTGTTTTGACAGTGATGATTCACATTTTTAAAAAGGGACTACTGAATTATGTATTCTAAATGCCAATGAAAACCTGAATGAATAGTAGTAAGCCGACTACAGTAAGCCGACCTGCGAGGACTGGGTTAATTAAGCACTTGATATAATGCAAGTTTACATAGAAACATGGGGTCCAGTGTCCTCTACGTGGTTCACCGGTCATCAGGTCACCTGTCCTGCTCCAGAGATGGCCTGGTCTTGTCTGTACAGGCTCTTCACCCTCAAGACATCCAAGACAAGGAAGAGGCCTAACAGGTGTTGAATATCATTTCAGATGCTGCAGTTTGGAGGGGTCATTCAGTAACAGACTTACACCCATGTGCATGATATAGTGAATGGGTCAGAGGTCATTCCCTTCCACACTGTAGATTTGAATAAGGGCCCTGGTCTGGAAGCAGACAGAGAACAGAACTCCTCTGACTCCCAAAGCTGAACCTGCTGCCATCTTTGGCTCATAAAAAACAGAAGAGTCTGCTTCTACTTTCAGGCTAGAATCAGACTCTGCTGTTTCTGCTAAAACTCCAGTCACAACAGCTGTCTTGAATGGTGAGGATATGAGCAAAGAGACAACCAGAGTACCAGACTCTGGTGCTTTGTTTCATCTGCTCGCTTCTCTGACTCCCAGTTTTGAAACTCCTGCCAACATTGGCTTGGATGAAGCAGCAGCATCTGTCCTTTTACCCAGCTTAGAGGCAGAATCTCCTTTTTCTTCAGCTCTTCTGACTCCTCCTGCCGAGTCTTCATTCACTCCATCACTCCTGCCTAGTGACGAGATGAGCACCACCAGGGAACCAGACACTGTTGTGGCTCTAGTTCCATCATCTCCAGCGACCCCTGCTGATGATCTGCCATCCAGGTTGGTTCGATCATCAGAAGGACTATATCAGCATAGGAACCTGCGCCTATCCCAGAACCAGACCCCGCTGTGGATACAGGTCCAACACTTCCCATGACACCCACAGGAGAACCCTGAAGATTTAAACATAAAGTCCAGCAGAGAACCAGACACAACTGTGACTCCATGTGCTCTTTCTGTTCCCCATTAATAACCTGTTTTCATAACTACTGTGAAACAATTGGACGATATCTCACAGAAAATGTAAGTTGCATAAATAAATTTTACACCAAAGTATCAACTCAGTTGTTATAAAGGGTTTAATTTGCTTTATCCAAGTTCCAGAGAGGTACTCAGGCATGTCAGAAAAAAAAACATGAAATAAGAATAAGACTAAACAAATGAACATTTCACTGCACTGGATAATGAATAGTTTCCTGCACAAGGCATAAACAAAACAGAGCAGCAGGTATCCAGGTGGGACAGGATGTGAAACAGCTGTCTACCTGTTAGAATAACTTTAAGGTGATGATTTAAAGATTATAATATTTGGTAAAATTGGTTGCACCTGGTGTGTCTCTCATCTCTCTGCTGATACTTTAACTATTAATGCTCATAGTTTCAAAATTTACACCGATTCAAGTCAGTGTTGTAAGGATTAATCCCTATTTACTGATCAGTTTTACTTCAACAGAGGGTAAACTGTGGTTTAAACTTTGAGGGAAACCACTGGTAATCCTGATTTGCCTAAATCCGCTTTAAAAGTTCGATTTATCTTACTCTGTAAGATACCTACCTTAATTTAAGACCTATTCCTTTTTGATTTAAATATTTATGTTGCAAAATCAATGAGGTGGTGCCATAAAGCCTGTTCACCTTCTTAAAAATGACTGCCTCCGTAGACTGAGGTCCATTTCGTATGAAAAAGGGACAAAAGAAAGACAAACAAAAGGAAGGTAAGCAGGAAAAGTCAGAACCTTGTATTTGGTTTCTGGCCTCCTGTCCTCCTCTCTGCTCTTCCTCTCATCCTGACATGAAATAGTCATTAGGTGTAGTGGTAATTCAGCCCAGCCGTCTTTCCACATTAGCTAATGTGCATCAGAAATGTCAGGAGTGTGTGTGTGTGTGTGGTGTGTGTGTGTTCATGTATACAGTTTCTGGAACCCTGTGCATGTGAGTCTGCTTGCGTCAGCATTCAGAAGTGTGTGGTTCTGTCATGACTGCTGCTTTTGTGAGTCTGCATGTGTGTGTGTGTGTGTTTGTGCGTGTTCGTATGCATGTGTGTGAAATGTGCCTATGTGTGGGAGGGTGGGGGAAAGAGTAGAGTGACTTGGCATGTCCCGCCTCCCAGCCCTTCCCAAG
>JAPZDV010000002.1:12606846-12618638 GCA_029814665.1 Acanthurus lineatus | reverse complement strand
AGCCCATGTTAAAATGACCAACTTTAGAGCAGAAATAAACATATTTACATCCTGGTTCGAAAAATGTTTTTTTTTTTGTCTACAGCTTCTCTACCATCTCATGAAAACTCTGAGGGGGGTGAATTTTTTTTCAAACTTATTTGTTTATTTTATATTTAAGCTTAAAATTCAGCCATTTTTGCATAAATTAGGGCGTGGCCCTTTTGATTGACAGCCTGTTGACAGCTAGCCGGGGGCTGTTAGCTGAGCAGGTGTGGTGTCTGTCCTTCGACGCTGCCTCACCTACCTCTTTTCTCATATTTGGTTTTTCATCGTTTAGGCGGGCTTTGGGCGGAGTCAGGCGCAGGCGAATGGCAGCGCCCAGGGCAAGATTTCTGAGGCTTCACTTTGGCTCAGGCAGAAACCAATGGGTGACATCACGGAGGGTTTGTCCAGCGTTTTATACAGTCAATGGTCAGAACTCCTTACTCGCTTTTAGTTAAGACTAGTCTTAAGAGTGGGTTCTAAATTGGTTGAACCAACAGAGCTTAAGCCTAGTCTTAACTAAGCCCGGTTTTAGCAATGTGCGTTCACATAGACAGTCCTGTTACTATAGCAATTGCCGAGCAGCGTGCGTTGCTAGCATATGCTGCTACGTGTCTCCGGCTGTCTAGTTAATTTCTGACATTTCGCAGCTGCTATGTATGATCAAAGAGAACGCAAATTAAATTTCACAGACATAGCAATAAGAAAAAATAATACACACAACATATAAAATGCTATTTATAAAATGCTTAAATAGCATTCTATAGGCTATGTTGATAGTATAAAAACAGAGTGTTATCACTAGCTACAGAATGAGTGACAAAGCTGGTTACGGTCTGACACAAACTGCAATTCTGGTGAAAGCTCTTAAGTCAGTTCAAACATTCCTCTCCTGCAGAATTAAAACATCTCAATCAGCTCCTCGTCTCTGTTTCTGTCCAGTGGATTGCATCTGTCCCTCACAACTCTCTCATATCTAAATGCCCACTTGTTATTTAATGTGTTAATTAGACACATCCTCATCAACTGTTTTAGTTAGAGGTATCTAATGTTTTTGCTACAGTGAGGCCTGGATTCCTCCTCCTAACCAGGCCGATTTAAGATTGCTTAAGCCCTGTTGGAGCAACAGGGGTAACTGCCAAACCGGGCTTAGAATGCCAAGTTACGACTAGTCTTAGCTTAGCTAAAACCAGACTTCAGACCAGTTGGTCTTGGTCCTGGACACAGCCAACAGCCTGCAACAGTTTTGTTTGTGTGTGTGTGTATGAGCATGCGTGTGCATGTTTGTGTGTGTGTGTGTGCGCGCGCGTGTGTGTGTGGGTTTCTACATCAGCTGGTTCGCATGACAGGGTTTTCTGTGCTACTGTCGACAGTCACTAAATAATAAAGTACAGAGAACAAGTGAGAGCAGAGGAAAAGACAAGACAGAAGTACACGAAGAAGAGAGGCAGGAATAGAAGAAAGCTCTGTGGAGATGAGGAGGAGAGGAACAGAAGGAAAACACAGGAAAGAAGAAAAAACTGACACAACTGATGAAGAGAAAAGTACAGTTTATTCAAGTCCAAATGCCACTTTCTCCTCAGGATGTCCTTCCTTAGCTTAGGTTATCTCTCCCCCACTCACAAAAAAAACTTCATCCCTCCTCTCAGCTGTTGTTGGTGATCAGCGCCAAGCAGCAGCAGACCTCCTCTCATTAAGGAGGGGAGCAGAGGTTTGGAGATGGGGAGGGAGAAGCAGCGCTGTAGGGCATAAAACTGATGGTTTGTTGGTATTGTGTGTCATGCGTGTGAATAAGGTAATTTCCCCTGGTGAAACACATACTGCTTTGACAAAGCCAGAGAGGTGGTGGTGGGATATGTGAGGTTAAAAGAAAGGAAAAGAGACAGACACAAAGGAAAAAAGACATCACGAGGGTGACATCTGATGTCAGATGTCTGTGACTGTCGCCTCTGTGTCTGCATGTGTGTATAAGCTGTGTGTGTAAGTGCATGTTTCTGTGTTACAGACCTGCATCTTTTCATATATGATGCACAGGTGCATTAATCAGTGTTTGCTTTCACTAGACTTTCACTGAATTTAGGTTAAAATGAAAAGCTGTTAAGGGTTTTAAGTCAATGCGGTGTGTTCAATGTTAAACTTAGTCTATAATAACAGTGTGTCAACAGAAATTGTCAGCCCTGTGCCAGTGTTGCGTTACATTGATTCACCTAGATCTGAGACAGCTCTGCTCAGAGGCCCCCCCGGTAACTCTATACATAGCACACACACTCACAGGCACACCTGGCCACCGTGAATCCTACCCCAAGGGCAGCTTTGAGGAGGACAGCTGTGAACAGAGAAGGAGGCCAAAGGAAAGAAAAAACAACTACAGGAAGAGCTAAATGTTAAATAAACTAAGCAGGTACCATGCTGCAGTGCTACTGTGTGACGGCTGATGAGAGCCAGCTGACTGCTGGTTAAAGGCTGCTGATTAAAAACTGATTAAAAATGCTGACTTTGAAAATGAAACCCAGACCCCATTAAGAATCTCTCTCCCCCTTTCACTCTCTCTCACTATATAAAAAAATGTTTTACAATGCTTTGAAAGAAAGAAGAAAAATGTAACCCTTTAATACACACAATAGGCTTTGTGGGTAAAGTTGTGATGACAAGAACACAACACAAAATACTTTGCATTTAAGATTAAGGCTAACGATAGAGGGAACGATGGCAGACATGACGGGAAATAATTCTACCCATGTAAAACTTACACCTTCACATTTAACTGAATGACCATTGAACTACTTTTAGCATTTTGAGTGTAAACTGCAGATACAGAATAGCTGCACAACAATTTTTAAACTTTCCAAAAGATTTAGGTCAATATTAGATAAACGTAATCTGGAATGGATTTAATTAGTCAAACTAAAATAACAGAAAGAGAAAACGCACTGCTGAGTGTTGCTAAAAAAATACCAAAACATAATGAAAGTAAATTTGGTTACCTCACAACATTCCTGCAAAATTTGATTATGGGATGAAGGTTTAAAACATCCAGAACACTGTAGGATGTTTGGCCTTAATTGTCAAAACAATCTGTTTTACATAAAGGAAGAGGATCAGTTTGTTTAAAACCTAAAATTTAAGACACATTTCTGTCATCTTTCCTTTCCCTTTTGATCAGCTTGTTGTGTTTGGAGATTCACATAAATCAGTTTTAACAGATTTGGATTTGGCCATGGAAAATATATTTAATGAAGTCATTTTTTGGTAATAACGTCCAGAGCTGATTGAGCACAGGTTGGCCAGGAAAAGCAGTGAGAGATGGAGTCTTATGGAGGTTGGCAAGGGAGTATTGTGCAGACAGAATGACTGGTATTTGCATGTATACACTGAGTGCATGTGTGTGGGTGTGCATGCGTGTGCATGTGTGTGTGTGTCCTAGGATGGGTGAGCAGGCTGAGCAGTTTGGACAATTAATAAAAGAATTCCTGACTGCATTCTTTCTCCCATTGAAAAACTCCCATACACACTATTGTTGACTCTCTCTCTCTCTGTCTCTCTCTCTCTCTCTCTCTCTCTCTCTCTCTCTGCTCTCTTTTTCACACATTCACACTCTTCTCTTCTCTTGGACAATCAAACTGTCAGTCTGTCTCATGTTCTGTCCATCTCACACTTTATTTAGCTTGATTTACTGTGAAAAAGCACATAAACTACCTCTACTCTCTTTGAAACACACACACAGAATATGAAAAAAAGCAAGAGGGAGGATGTGTCACCCAACATCATCTAATCCGTATCCCTGTGTGTGTGTGTGTGTGAATCCCCTCACTGTGACAGCACCACACACAGTCAAGCTTATTACCTTCTTTGCTGCTTACCTCTCTTGGTGTGTGTCTTACATTCCTCAGTGACTGTTTGTTTGTATGAATCTTTCTCAAGCCTGTGTGTGTTTGTGCATGTATGCAAGGACTAGAAGGGGATTTCAGATCCCTTCACAGGAAGTGTGTAAGATGACTTTATCTGTAAACACATGCTCGACTGCAGCCCTCATATCCCCACACTGCTGACAGCAACACGCTGCATTATTGCTGAATCTCAGTAATGTTGCACTGCAGTGTCAGTGTTCAAATGTACGACACTGACTGATCATCTTCGAGTCGCGAAGGGCTCCATGTGTTGTCTAATTCATAAAACTCCTGCGTCAAATCTCCCTTTGCTGTAACTTCTTGTCTCAGTACAAGATGTCAGTCATGTTGACACTTATGGAAATGAATTGAGCTGAGGATAAGGGGATTTGTAACCAATCCCATCTGTCATCTTCCTAAGAGGTCCCAAATCCTGGATTATATGCTAGTTCCTCTGAGAGGATGATGAGCAACAGTAGGGCTGAAGCCTTTTGCAGGTGCAGGTTTCACTTTTTACTGCTTATATACTTTGAATTCAACACCCCGAAGCGAATAGTTTGGAAAAACCTAAAGAGCCGTTTTTTGGGTTATGGTGCGATGTAACAGCGTAGAGTAGCTTTAAAGTGTAACAGATGTTCACAGGGGAAACTGCAGGGCATGTGCAGAATAAATACATACAGACATTGCACATTGCTGGTATTTTCAGCTACACAGTCAAGTAAAAACACACAATATGCATAAGATTAATGAGATAAATACTTCACACTTGATTTTGCCAAAAGCTGAATGTTGCACATCTGCCACACAGTCAGTGTTTCTTTGCTCCTAAGAAAACAGATTCAGTTGAAGGGAAGACAGTTGTGTCTTTGCCTCTAAATCATCACATCCTCTTGGGTCGGATCTCACATGGTGTAACTTCTCAGTAGATGACAATGCTTCAGATATGTTGCCACTTAGGAAATGAAGTGAGTCAAAGCTGCCTTGGATTTACGACCAATCCCATCTGTCATCCTCTTAAGTAACTTAAAATCCAAATCTGTTGATCCTCACTAAAGCAATTACATTTTTATTCTGTGGTGAACTGAGGACCATGATTTTGCTTTTTTGAAGTTGTTTCAAAGTCTACAACTGTTAAGTCTTTCCAGTCACTTTTTAATGAATGCTTGCTGAGAAATGCTGCACCTGTTTGGCTTCAGTCCCAGGAGGAGTTATTTGTACAAATATACCATCATTATGCTTCTTGAAAGGTGCACAGATGCTAAAATATTGACTCAGCTCTGGCACACACAGACAGTGAGACTACCTTACATTATGATTAAATATTTATGACTTGGGATAATTTGATAGTGCAGTGAAAGACACAAAACCTCTATGTTAATTTTGTCAAGCCTCATTTCAATTCTGGTCGTAACGTTGTTGAAGTAAAGTTGGATTTTTCAGAAATTTTAGTCATGAAAAACCTCACATACAATTAATTTCTTACATAAATTGACAAACTAAATAAAATTTAAGTTACTGCACATCCAAATCCAGCAACTAGTACAATCAATTTATTTTAACATGTTCACACTATAATTTTGTGCTGTATGTTAATGTTCATGCAAATATTTTACATTTAAGAGACACTGTGCATATTGCAGAGATATGAGGTGGAAATATCAAAAGAATTTTTAACAGGGGTGTGTTCAGCATTAAAGGGATCCCAAACATTTCACAGTGTCTCTCTACATTGTGGCACTTGTGGCTGTAAGTCTCTACAGTTGACCTTCAGTTTGCCTACAAAGGCTTGCTCTCATTGTTAGCATTCCTCATGGGGGCCAAAGGGACAGTTGGACTACAATAATCTCTTACTTTGAAACCACTTGGTTTCAATAAGGAATCTTGTTCATGTTTGCTGCAAATGTGAGAACGAATGGAAACATTTTTATACTTCCCTCTCAGAAGTTTGCTGCTGGTGTTAGGAAGTTAAGTGCTGGCCTTAAGGAATGAGGACTGCTTCTGTAACCCTTTGACCTGCTCCTGTCCCTTTTCATTACTGTTTTCTCTCTTCTATGAAATACTAACACAGCTCTCTCATTCCACTGCTTCTCTGTTCCTGGTGTCTTATATTTATAGCTTTACTACTTCGGACAGACTGGAATACATATTCTAATCTGTCCTCATCAGTGTCTGGTCCACCCAAAATCAGGGACATAAGCCACAGTGAGCCTGAACTGGCAGACAGAAGTGGTTAATTGGCTGATTAACTCTATGAAGCCCCAATCAAAGAGACAATTAGCATGGGACACATGCAGTTTGACATGGCTAATTAGTGCTAGTGTTCAGGCTGGACTTGTTAACTATGAACTCGTTAAGTGTGTTAATTAATTAGGCAGGGTGAATGTGGGGAGCAGTGTGGATAGTGGATCATTCCCCCCGCTCCTCTGCCTGAGAACCAAACACTCAAGCCTTTTTGAATTAAGATTGCAGAATTCTGTACAATGCACAGAGACCACTGATAATATTTTTTTCTTTAGACAATGAGCCACTAATACTGGCATAGTATCTGCTCCATCACTGAATTTGTAGAGAGAACTGAATGAACCCAAAAATCAAATACACAAACACTAAAATGGAATGAAAGGAAGAACAGACATTAAAAGAAAAAAAACTAGTAACAAAAAACAAACAAACTATGAGTGCATCTGAGGCTGAAAGATACAATAACAGAACTGATGGCTGTGATGGCAAGAGGTGCTCAGGCAGGACTCAGGCATTACAGATGAGGAGAGACACACAAGCAGACTAATGACAGAGGAAGAGATAGAGACTAAAACACATAAGGGAGTGAAAACGAAGGGGGGACAGGAAAAAAAAGGGTAGAAAAGCAGCAAAATACCCATTTTTTACCACCAAGTTACCACCTCACCACTGTAGGTTGAGGTTTGGCATGTCGTGATGAATGATGTTGTTAGCTGTTAGGACGTATACTGAATGACATCATGTATGTTTTAATTGTACAAATATATAAACCTGGTCAGACAGTTACAGCTTATGGGCTTCTTTCCACCTGGGGGCAGAGGGATGGTTCCTTTAACACTGGGCATTTCTTTTTAAAACTTGGCAATGTTATGAATGATTTGGTTCTCTATATTCATTTCTGCTATGTGTTGTCAAAAATGAAAAAAGAAAGAAATTTAAATTAAAAATCATTTAAAAAAAAAAACATATAATGTAAAATGAGTGTTTGTTGCTTCTCAGTGTGTCTCTTTGGTTTATTAGTTTAAAGGTGAGGTGTTCACCAGAACAGTTCAGTCAAACCAGGTCATGTTGGGGTTTCGCCTCTGGTCTGGATACTGACTGGTTCCCATAAACACTCCAAAGGTGTTCCTGTCGTCCAGGATCAAAAATAGAGACTAAAACATTAAATTAGTCACCTTTCTTTTTTTTAATCTCAAGCTTAAAAGGCACATTGCTTCCTTTTCATGACTTTTCCCCTCTAAAACTACTGTACCTTCTACCTTTACACTGTATTTACTGCTTATCATAATAGTATGGTTACAAATGTGGTTTTTTTTTTGATACGGAGACAATGTGTGAGATTTGCACTTGCCAGCAAGGAAGCTTTGATTCCAGCAGGTGAGGCATGAGGCCTGTAAAAGCTGTCATGGACTAAGTGTAGTTACAATCACTGTTATGCCTTCTATTCCAGCTGCTGAGAGAAAGCAGGAATCCAGACTTTAACAATATACAGTGATATGCCACAGATCGTTACTGTAACTGATGTAATTATAGGACGTTCCAAGTGGGACTCTGGTCTTTGGAAGCCTGAGAGCAGCAGGATGGCAGAGGAGTGAGACGTGTCATCAGGAGTTAGTCAAAGAAGAAATGCAATGATTTATGAGCAGGCAGTATTATTCTTTCCTCTGTAAATCCCTCTGGGTTCTGCCTCTCTCTTCTCATTCTGCTTCTTCTCTCTCTATTTTTATTATCCGTCTCTCTTCTCTGTCTCCTCTTCCAGCTCCACACCTTTGTCATCTCCTCTCTCTGGTCACACTGCACATGCTGTTGGACTGACCTAATTAGTTGTGTCAGGCCCGCAGCTCAGATTCTCGTTGAAACTCTCTCCAGCGAGTATTTATAGTTCAGTTATAGTTCAATTACATCTCCCATCAGTTACTACAAAAAAGGCATTAGTAATCAAATTACAGAGAAAAGCAATGATCAGTATTTATGGTCACAAAGAGGAAATAATTATATAAAAGGTTCATAGCCTAAGATTTAAGTGAAACCTTTTTTTTATCATGATCTGCCACATTTACATGCTGAGTCCAGCTGTCATGGAGTGTACAGATCCCTTTTTTGTACAAGTAGGAATATTTGAGCTACAGGAAGTGATCAACAAGAAGAATAACGTCATCAGTACTGGCAAAATGGCGACCACTGGGCAGCTTCTTCTTCATCTTAGGAAGAGGTAGTTGTCTGAGAACACCAAATCACATGAACGGGGCAGGTGTAGATTAGTTAAATCTGCTGTGTCATCCTTTTTCTAAGTCAGTACTGACTTGGAATTTTCAAAAAGAAAACAAACAAAAATAAAAAATGAATAACTTCTAACTTTCTGCATACACACTCAAAGAGCTGAACGGCACATGCATGTAATAAGAGCTTTATAACTCATCAGTTCCCTTCAGGCCACAAACATATTAGTCACCTTTTGCACAGTGAGTTGTTCTGCTCCAAGTTTACTTGGCTTTCAGCTGCAGAAATTACACACACTGATTGAAAAGACTGATTAAATTAAATCACAGCGATTAGGGTGATCGCACAAGCTGGAAAAGATTTACAGATGCTTGTGACAGACATCATTTTTACTCCATTTTCTGTCAATTTGTATTACAGCGAGACCATGAAACAGGATTCTGACACAATGATTTAATGTCTGAAATGCAGATTTCTTGGAAAAGATGTTGATGTGGTGGTTTGGAGACGTGATCCATGTCGAGGGGGAAACAGGCGGGCAGAGAGAGCTGAGTCAAGAACTGGAAAACACTTGGAAAGGCAGGCAGACAGAAAACACAAGATCATGATGACAAGAAAACCAACCTGGGGCACAAAATGACACCGTATAATATTAAAAAAACAAGTCAGAGAGGTTTTTTTTCACCCCAATAGCAGAATATTAATGTGTGCAGCCAGACCTTTTCACAGTGGTGACACAGCACTATGGAGAGCATCTGTTATACTGACTGTGAGGGATTAAAAATGTAACATTCTCCTGTTGTCATATGTAATTTAGTATTTATGCTTTTTATGCTCTGTTGGCATTAAGCAATGTTATGTCAAGTAGTGTCATTTTCATATGTTTCTGTCCCTAGTGTAAACAACTAAAAAGTGGCTAAATAATGTAGAAAGATGGCAAAACATTACTTACCGTTATATTTAAACTCACATTTTGGAGAAAAGATGTTCTTTCAACTGATGATTAAACCTATATAAAAAGATAACTGTTTTTTTTCTGAATCTTAATTACTGCATAATGTGTGTACTTATCGAGGTTAGCCAATAAGAAAAAGACTTTAAATTAAGCTTTTGCTTAGTTTATTTCCCTAAATATGACACCATTTGGATTCACTTTAGCCCCTGCATCTAAAGTGCAGCGTATGTATGACCCATCCTCCATATTACTTATTGTTCTAATGTGAGATGATTTATTTGCTGCCTTTAAAGCACATAGCATTGGAAGTAAAACCTGTGGGGAAGTTAGAAAATCAGAGGGTAATTCGAAGTGAATTACCGTGAGATCTTTCCATCTTGTGTTGATTTCCCACAGAGATATCTAATGCAGGTGCAGTGTGTTTATCCAGCTTTAGAAAAAGTGCAGATACAACCGGCTGCCAGTGTGAGCAGATCTTATAGTGTCTGATGTGTTTCCCATCTGAGAGATCAACTGGCAGGAGGCTGCAGTAGGGGAAATCCGTGGCAATGAGAAAGACAAAAATAATTAACCGCAATGGGTCCGGGCTGCCTTTGCAGTTAGTTTAATTTAGGCTTATTTTACTTCATTTCACTTAACTATCTTTTTTAGTGGAAAAGAAATGAGGAGGAGGAGATAGAGGTCATGAAGGATGGAAAGTTTATTAGTCAGGGTAGAGGAGAAACATGGATGGAGGAAGATGATGAGGAAAGTAAGAGGAAAGGAAAAAATGAGAGAGACATGGAGGAAAGGACTGGGGTAATTCAGCGGTAAAGGAAGATAAAACTAATAAGGAAAACCAACAGAAAGCAGCAGGAAGACGGAGAAGAGAAGGGAGGCAATCCCTTAAAGATCGCCTCCAAATGGCATCATGCTCTTGTGGTTGTAGACTGCTGCCAAACTCTACACGTGCTCGTGTGTGTCTGTGTGTGTGTTAGTGAGGT
The DNA here is from genome assembly GCA_029814665.1 of Acanthurus lineatus. Lineage (NCBI taxonomy): Eukaryota > Metazoa > Chordata > Actinopteri > Acanthuriformes > Acanthuridae > Acanthurus > Acanthurus lineatus. Next base: position 12,608,328 of record JAPZDV010000002.1, on the reverse strand, counting down.
TGAGTATGGCTCCTGTGAACTTATTCACAACTTTGTTCCCTCATTTTTTCCTCTAACCAGCACAGGGCGAAGTGCTGACCACATATTTACACTGTTTAAAGGCACCACCTATTTTACAATCCTTCCTCAAACACACAAACCGAGCAGCAGTTTGCTGTTGCCTGTCGAGTCCACTGTGGTGGCTTTGACAAAATCCCATCATGCTTGTGTCATGCATGAGGAATCAACCCACTGTGTGTGTTTTTTTTCTATAGACACACTTAGATTTAAGAAAAAATGGAAGACAGCATGGCACGCTAACATGCTAACATAGTTTTTTTTAAACTGTTTATAGCTAAATGTACCAGCCAAACCACTTGTTTCTACTGGCAGGCCAAATGTTAACGCTTGTGTATCTATAAAAGCGGAAGTAAAGATTTAAATTACTAAAAATTTGGATGAATAAGATTACAAACGTAAGCAAGAAAAATAAGCAAACACCACACTTAAGCAATATATGAAAAGTCTGGAGGAAGAAAATCTACACGTTACTTCTGCTTTCAATATTCATAATTTTCTTTCAAGTGCTCTGGCTAAACCCTGGTAAACCACAGGCAAGATGATTTCAATGTCCAAAGACACTTTCGGTCCAACTCTTTGTAAGGTTAGACAAAGTTGCATGTAACACACACATGCTCACAATTACACACTTACACTATCACACACACACCGAACCACTGGCCACTGGAAACTCCAGATTGGTTACGTGTGTGCGTGTGTGATAATGAGAGCTGCTCACACGCACACACACACATGCAGACACTCATTTTAATGCTAGCATATGATTTGTGAGACCAGAGCTGCACTTCTTGCATGCCATAATATCCTCTGAATGCCTGGGTGGAAAATTTGAAATTCCCACCTCGGAGCTTCCGCCAATTATTTATCAAGTGAGAAAGGCTGAAAAGGGAAATTAAAAAATCATCTTGTGCATCACATTTCATTCTCTGTGTGGTTACCTACGTCAGGCGGCTTTGAGATGGTACTAAGCCAGAAATTCTTAGCATAAAGCGCACCAAAGAAAATATTTAATATAGGTCTCTGATTGCTTTATTCATATCCTTCCTGACATTCATCACAAACAGATTGAGGTTTCGGGGCAGAGTAGAAGGAAGAAGTGAGAGCGAATAGAATTCAAGAGAAGAGCAAATATTTAAATATGACATCATCTATTAAAGTCATTTAAATATGATAAATGAAACACAGATGCCAAAGGGGAAAATGAGGATAAAAGCAAAAAAACAAAAAACAAGCAGCGATGCAGAAAGTACTTGGAGAGAGACAGTAACTGGGAGAATCCCGCTAATGATGAACAGATGTAAGAGGCAAGTCACACAGGCCTCAGAGCAGCTTTAAACTGAGAGCAGCCAGCTGTACACACACACACACACACACACACACACACACACACACACACACATGCACATGCACAAATACACACTG
>JAPZDV010000002.1:12534491-12603025 GCA_029814665.1 Acanthurus lineatus | reverse complement strand
ATCATTATACTATATATATATATATATATATATATATATATATATATATATAATTGGACAGAGAAGGTTAAAGGTACTTCACCAAGGTCCTTTAATGGGGCTGACAAGACCAGAATTCTATCTAAATGAACAGTGAAAGAGCTATAACTTCATTTTCAGGGGTCGCCAGTCAAATCTGATATAAAAAGTTTACTGACTATATTCCAAAATGAGACTGAAAATGCCCTTTCCCCTACAAGTTATACCCCTGCTATGCATTCATGCACAAGGTTTTACAACACAGTTTTATAGCTCAATCTATAGTGCCAACAGGTTCGACTAGATATGATTCCAGGTTCAACCTATCATAAAGCAAATGATTGACTTTAGCACAAAGGGTGGGGATACGTGTCATAGAGCCATCATCTCGGGAGTTATTGACTTTTCTATTTAAAATCCTTTAAGTAGTTCTGTCTCTTTCTATACTGTCTCTAATTTTACCAACTCACTTTATTTCACCAGGATAATGATCTCAGTATAACTGCTTCTTTCCAGGAGTCCTGAGCTCATTAAACCAAGCAATCAAAGAGCGAGGCAGTTAAAAACACATAAAATAGTTACGGCTACTGATCAAGTGTTCAGTGTCCACATTCCAGATCAGTTCAGCTCCTTTTGGATTTGTAAAGACCGTGACTTGACTCATGGTGGTGTAATCCACAGCTTGGTTGTGTTTGAACAAGCTGGTGCAGGATCATGTTCTTGTCTCTGCACCAGATTCCTATAGGCTCGTCAGACACCCACAAAGTGGATCTAAGATGGAGAATGCTGAGGTGAAAGACAGTGTGTGTGTGATGGAGGTAACACGTCTTCTTCTGGACAACAACAGAGAAGTTAGCAGTCAGTGGAGTTAAGATTTAAAACTTAACACGGAGGCAAAGATCTCTCTCAAATTAAAAGAGCAGGTTTAAAAAAGATGGTAGAAGGAGTGTGTGTGGGCTCTGTGGTTTTCTCTATTTCCTCTCCTGCCCTCTCCTCCTCATTTAATCATTTAAAGTTTTTAGGTTTATGAGATTTCCTGCTCTACTCTTTTATCATCCTCCGTGTTCTTTGACTCCAATCCTGGCCATAAGAACTTATCAGGTGCCTTATGGGTGGCCTCAGTGGGAAAACTTGAAACCTGGCAGTGCCTGTAACTTGTTCTAGCCAGAGAAACTGTACATGAGGTGATGAGCCCCAAAATAAACAGCCTGACAACTGCTACATATCCACAGAAGCATCTTCCCTGCACTTATCCCTGCTCCTCTCTTCTCATAGGTGTTCGTTCATTCATCTCCCCTTTAAGTGTCTTCAATTACTAGGTGATGGCGGGGATTTCTCACCCGCCAGACACAGACGGCACTCAGTACACTCATGAAGTGGGTGTGTGTGTGCAGCAGTTGAGTGTTTGTGTGAGAACAGATGTTCTGACAGCTTAAATTTAAAAGTAAAAAAATCACAATTATGGCAAAGCTGAAAGTACTTCAGCCACTTGTCTAATCTGCTGTAGCAGTTATGATCACAGGCTATGTGTTTGATGAACGTCTGCAGGAGTGTGTGTGTGTGCGGGTGTGAGTGTGTGTGTGTTTGTAATTCCCATTCTGGCAGAGAGAAGTGAGCAGCTGCATATTTTGCATGCCTCGCTTTGGGAAAGTGATTCTAAGCAAGGGGTTGACGTGGTCTGTACTTACAGGTTTAACTGATAACATGGAGTGAACGAGGGGTCCACAAAAAGCAGTTATTTGTTCTCACCAGTGTGATCAATTTTTTAGTTTTTATCATGCAATGTTTGGACAGATTTGAACTTGAAATTGAGTCTTTTCAAGCCTGTACTTATTTGTTAATGTCTAAGTAAAACACTAAAGGACAATTCAAAGTAATCCAACTACAGCAGATGCCCTAATTGGAGACTGTGATTAAACAGAAATTAAATAAGTACAAAACTGGTTTAAATGAAAAATAAAAGACATGTTATAATATATAGAGCCACTGAGAACCATTTGTGATGTGGCATGATTAAGATATTCATTGGAACTCATTTGCCTTTATTAATAGTTATTTGACAAGTATGCATGTCTTAAACTTGGTCAGCTAGGCTAATTAGCAATATTTATCCCTTTGAGAGAAAGTCAAAGATGCAGAGAGAATCTCACTTATAGGCTTTTTCCACCAGCACCTGATTTCTAACTGATGGGAGCATTTCCATTGAAAATATACAATGTGGAACCAAAAAATAGCAGGTTTTGCTTGGAAACTGAACTTTGCATGTCCAGTTCTGGAGGTCTTTGTGATTTGTGCAGTGCTCTCTGTTGATGATGAATCCTTGTTTACAATGGTTCAGCTCAGAACTGATGGAAATGCCGGCTGGTTCACCTGATATCACCAAGTTTCCGAGAATCCTGAGCTGACCTGGTTCAAGCATCAGACTTAATTTGGTGGAAAAACCGTGTTATTGGTTTTATAGGTTGAGACAGACGTCATCTGTCCTGTCTCTAGTCCCAGGGTTTCTGGGTCTGACACTGGCTGGCTATAATGTGTAACTTCATAAAACATAGGTATGAAGCAGAAAAATGAACATGAGCTCAAAGTATAGTTACATAGTAGAATATTTTTCAAGTGGTTTAAAAACTCAAAACTTTCTCAGTTTTTCTTCTCTTTTTTGATTGTCCTTCTCTACATCATTGTGCTTTACTCAGCAACTCTTTTTTTATGAGATTTACCTCACATGTGCAATTATTTCAGCCTCCAGACCTACTTAACCTTGAAGGAATGTAATTTACACTAAACCCACATATTTCTGTAGAGGTTACACTGTGCATGAGACATTTTAGCTTTTGAGATTTAGTTGAAAAGATAACACTACTTGCTGCTCACACAGCAGTCTGTGTGTGGGTCCGTGTGTGTGCATGTTACATACTGCGACAAGTAGATTCACCTGTACGTCAGACCCATTAGTGTTTTTAATGAAATCTGCTCATTGCTGAGCTGGTCTCAGATTCACCCTGGGGGTGAATCGGCACACTCATACACTAATAACTGCACAATCTACTGTCTCAACAACCCCTTGGGTAGTGTGTGCTGCTGTGCACGTGTGTGCGTGTTACTAATCCCAGATGGTGCTGAGAGCAGCCTGTCTGGTTGGATCAGTGCCCATCAGGATCAGGAATCATTTTTAGGGTCTGCGCCCTGCTATCACATCTCAGGCCTTAATGAGACAGCACAGCAGCTTCTGTGTGTGTGTGTGTATGTGTGTGCGTGCAATCAAACACACCCCGCCCTGTGATTTATCTGCTTGCTTTTTAGCAAAAAATCCAAGTGATCCCAATTCCAAGCATTTTAGTGACAGTTTGGATTTTGAGATTCGGTCTTTAAAAATCATTAGAATAAGAAACTGTCTGTCAGTTCATATTACGCATTTCAGATCTTTTAATCCACTGCAGCTGCTCTTTCTGTTGCATCCAAAACTCTCATATAACAAAATGTGGAGTCAGAGTATTGATACTGTATAGTTCCCAAATATCAATGTGAATAACAGTGAAAATTTGTGCTGACTTCACTGAAACATTCCAGTTGGAATGCGTCCTTACTCCAGAAAGACAGTGTATTATTGTTTATTACAAAGTTACACATCATTAAAGAGCAAGTTAGACACTGACAACACACCGAAATAGTTTATATAAGCAGTGGTGGGTAGAGAACTGAGAATCTATATTCAGATAAAAGTACAAATACTCCCATTAACAAAACCCAACTCAGATAAAAGTGAAAATTGTGATATAAGAAACCTGCTTAAGTTAAAGTAATATCGTACCTGCTTACTCTTATTTATAATTTATAATTGATATAATCAATTATAAATGAGGGGGGGAGCTTGGTAGGAGCCTGTAAGAGGCAGGATATAATGCAAAAGGTGCATAGCAGGTACCTCAATGCTGAAGATGATCTGTAATATATAATTATCAATATCTGCATCTGCCTAAACCAGTAGATGTTAGTGGAGCTCTTCATCCAACCAGTTTGTAGACATTTCACATTCTTTGCTGCTGTTCTTTTAAATAACTCTCCTTCCTCTTCAGACATTTGTATTTTTCCAATCATAAGCCAGTCACACATTATACAAGTCATCAATATGCCAACTCCTTTGCTCCAGACAACTGCCTGCTTTGTTCACAAGCGCTGCTCACCCAAACTTAGGGCCCAGGAAGCTGCAGGAGAAAAGCCTGGGTCAAATTATCCTGTCATTTGTGTTCACACATACAGCTCCTCTCGGTTAACTCTGGATACATGCAGAATCACAGCACAGGCATGAAACGAGCTTTGGTTATTTGAAAGATGCTTTTTATGCTGAATAATTAAATGTTTTCAGGTGGGGCTACATTTTTTACGCGCACAGCATGAGTGAATAAGTTAAACCTGCATTAATAATAAGAAGACCTTGGCATATTTAGCGACATGCAGAAACTGATGAGGCATTTGAAATCTGTATATTTGAATATGCTGTCCGTGTGTGTGGGCCTAAATTTAAAGGTTCTGTTTTTTAGTAGGTGATTTCCCATTTTTTTTTGTCTTTCATCCATCATCGCTGTGATCTGTGCTGAGTTCTCTCAGAAATGCCAGCAATGTACCATCAGCCCAGGTTTGATTAAAGTGAAGCTCAGAATTACAGGGCCCATTGCAGCACTTCTACCTCAAAACCGGCCTCTGCTTGCTCTACCTCTCATCCATTTTTGATAAAGAATCATGAAGAACAAAAAAACATGGAAGTCTTGATATTTACATGATGGGAAATTTAGTTGACTTAGACATAATTGCTTGTTCTTGCTTACATTCAATAGAAACAGACCTCGTTATCAGGTGATCAGCCAGCTAGATATAATAGTGGTGGGAACTAGTGCAGAAATGTGCATTCTACCGAGAAACAGCGCCTGCAAGTGTGCGAGAGTGTGTGTGTGTGTGTGTGTGAGAGAGAGAGAGAGAGACAAAGCCTCGGTCATGCAAGGTGCTGTAATCCACTCGGTGACCTTCAGAACCTGCTCTGAGGTGTGTGTGCGTGTGTGTGAAAATGTGTCACTAAAGCCATGCTTAGGCTTGAAGGTGGTCTTATCCACCCGGTGACCCTCAGAGCCAGATGGTGTGTGACTGCATGCCTGTGAGAGTGTGTTCCCCACCTTTGAGCCTCCTGGCACCACAGTTAGTTCCCCCCACCCACCCACTCTCACACACTGCCCTCCTGACACGCCAAACCACCACCCCCTTCTCCATCCTCCATCCTTTCAGTTGGGTGTGATCACATCAAAGTGAAACAGGGGGGGGATTACAGGTTGCTGTGCCCCCGAGGTTCCCAAGCAAGACCCCTCTCTCTCTCTTTCTTTCTCTCTCTCTCTGACTGTAACACTCGCTCTGTCTTTTTTTCTGCTGGGGCCCTGTAATCCCCGTGGTGTCAGGAGGTCAGGGGACCCTGTCATGGATAACCCCTTAAGACACATATCATACAGCTGGATTTGGAAAGCTAGCTAACTGAGCTAAATTTTTTTTGTTTTTGTTTTTTTTTACAGTATATCTTTGTTGTATGTTTTCACAATTCATATTTTCGCTTATTAGTTCAGTGCCCTCGATGAGTTATGTACCAGACGTCATGTGTCGGGTGGAACGCCATCTGTGACTGGTATGTAGTTCTGATTGATCATGTGTCCACCAGACCCTGACGAAGACTTGGTCTTGTTGATTGCCTGAAGTTTTATCTTATCTATCATGCAAGTTCTTAAATACTGCAAATTTTGTCAAGATCTTTGGAATCAAATGCACAAGTTACCCTTTAGCATCAGTATCCAATGCACGAAGCCTTCTTAAGCATGTGATCTATGTTGTCAAAGGTTACAATTTGGTTAGATGTAGGTGACAAAAGCACGTGGGTAGATCTTGGGGGAAAAAAAGGATTACATTTTGAAGATCACTGATTTTTTTCACTTTCAGCTTCACATTCAGTTTTGCATAGAATTCGAACTGACCTGCAGTTTTCTTGAGACTTTGTTGCTTTTTTATTACATTGGGTGGAGTTGCTGTGAGCTTGTAATATTTATGCAGATACATTAATACTGCAATTTGTTAAAACCCTGTGTATCTCGTAAAGGGTACGTCCTGCCTATGCCTGTTACACCCATGGGTTGTGACAGTGTCAGTATTTTGCATACTGAAACCGGGCTGGTCTTCTACTTCTTTCTTTCATTTTTGTTTGTCCTTCCTTTCCTTTTTTTGTTTTATTCTATCTTTCATTTTTCCATTTCTAACCTCTTTCTTTTTATTTCTGTTTCTGCAAAAACAGCATCACTTTATTGTTAACACCCAAATGTTAGCTTATCTTAAAGTCCCAAAATGACTTTTTTGTTCTACCCCATTTAAACTTTAGAATTCATGAGCATTCAGCTTCTGGACCAATAACATAATTGCTATTAATAATCAATTTTACTTCACACAAGCACAGAGACACGCAAGCACGCACATAGTCTAGATTAGATTAGCATGTGGTTACAGCTGACAGACTGAGCTCCATACTTGCAATGATGCTGATGATCCACTAAGTACTGGTGTTTATTTTATGATGGGTTGGTGTGTAGGCCTCAAGAAAGAAGAGTTCCTTATTCTTTCTGTGGTATTTCATGCTGCTTATTTTACAGGCATGGCATTTAGGCCTGGATATTTCTGTTCTGTTGAGCAAATGTTTATAATGCAACACTTGTAATGGTGGCAGTTGTCATTCTGCCTCTGCGTCACTCTAATTTTACTGCTATGGCTAGCCTGCTGTATGTACATGCCATTTGAATCCATTGTTCCTCCACTCCTTTTAAACAGTCCGACTTCGCATCTGTCCTGTAGGAATTTAAACCCATTCTTCATTGAGGTGGAGCAGCAATGTGACGTATGCCTTTGTATTTTTGTTTCCATTACTCAGCTAAATTTAAAGATCAGATATTACAGGCCGTGTACAGTCCAAACTGAAATAAGTATAGCTAATTCTCTGACAACCAGTTTAGCTCAGAAAGAGGAGCATCACTAGAAAGATGCAGTGGGTGCCAACAAGTTCAGTCTGCTGCCTCCTGAATGGGTTTCTCCTAGCATTCTCATCCATGGGGGTGTTGTGGAGTCTCTGCAATAATTAACTAACCCAGACAGCAGAGAATCCAACTGGAGGCTTGTAAACATCACAGCAACATCACAGTAACATCATATAACAGAACACACCATGAGATGTTGAAATATTTTGCCATGAGGCTCTCCTCCAACAACAACAACACTTTGCTTCCACAGCATTTGTGTTAATAGGTGCAGTTTTTAAAGTCAATATTATACCATTAACTTCTGTGAAGCATGACAAACCAACACAAAGGCAGTTGTATTTTCCTTTTATTTTGGGTGTTGTGTTTAGTGCTGCCCTCAAAATGATTCATTGCTCCATTAATATTAGTATAAACGCCCTAACAGTTGGAATACCTAATGCTAAAATGCCTGATAGACCCGTTCTGTGGTTTGGGTCTTCTAACCCCTCTGGCCTCAGAAACTGAAAAGGCTGAGCTCCTTCCAAATGTTTGTGTGCAGCTGCATTAGGGTTAGTGTTACTGTAGCTGCTGAGAGGATTATAACAGTTCCTATGGAAAAATGTTTGTAAACCTCTGGAACATGTAAGCACCATAGAAGCATGTTTATATAATGAGATAAACAGAAGTACTTTTGCAAGACTGACGTAATCCAGCAGGAGACCGTATGCCTCTGGTGATGCTGGTGTATGTATCTGCACGTTATGCATACTGAGCCTTATATAACACAAGTGGTTAACTTAATCTTCTTAAAAGAACAGAATTTGTTAGTTCTTTTTAGTATTATATGTTGGAAAAAGTCTTATAAATATGCACTGAGCTAATGTCTTAAATTGGATCATTTTTTTTTAAATTGTTCATGTTCCTTGTTCATTAAATTGACAAAAATTAAATCAGGAATAAATCAGAAGTTAGACTTATCAGCATTGTTAGAATTGTTCTTAATCTGTTTGAAAAAGGAAGACTAAGTAGTGAACCACTTAAAGTATTAAAATAACATCTTGTCCAGAGAAACTAAATGACTTCATTCTTAAGCACTCACAAAATAGTATTATTTAGTCATGAATTAGTCCTGTAATTAGTGCTGTCATGTGCGCATTCCCAATCATGTAATAAACATATGACAAAAAACAATGATTTCCAATAACTTTATGAAAGCAGTGAGATGTAATCACAGGAAGTAACAAGTTACTTAAGGTTTTGGTATTTCTGACAGTTATTTCATAGGTTTATGTGTTCAACTATGTGTGCTTAAAGTAAAACTGATTATGTCACGGACTGACACTCCCAACCTCAGTGCTGTAATACAAAACACTGTAAAACACAAAATATTCAACAAAATATAATTAACCATCAATTAGAGGAAAAGTTACTCAGGCTGTATGCAGAAAATACCTCTTTTTTTGAGCCTTCCATAGGCCACAATGTAAGATTGAAAAAAAAGTCAGCTTGTTATTTTGTACATTTTGTTTTAGTCTCTTTTCTATATCAAATTTTGGAATACTTGATTTGAATAAAAAATATATCAAAAGACCACAGGGAGAGAACCTAACGTGGGAGACGGCGGCTTCATTGTGGTCTCACTGCAATCCAAAGATCATTTCGCCTCATCGACTCGCAATAAAACAAAGATTCACTAAGACGCTATTAGGAAACTGAGCCCTCATCTGTTTCAAAAGCACAGAGGCTTTAGCTGAGACAAAAGCCTTTGTAAGGATCACAGTGCTCACTCTGCAGCCTGTAGAGACATCAGACTGGTTTATGACAGACAGGTCAGCAGGGGGGCGGGCTGCGAGCTGAAAACATGGTGAGCCAGCACACACACACATACACACATACACACATTTACTTACATAGCGTTAATTGTGCACATGTCCATCTGCAAGAAAGTATTTATAGCACTGGAAACAAGTGTGCAATGTGTGTAAAAATGCAGGCTCACACACACACATACTGCAGTGAAGCCCCCAGTGTGAGACCCTTAACCTCTTTGTATGGGGACCTCACCCCTGGTGGGTTTGTAGGTGCATGCATGTATGTCAGAGTTGCCAGGCACACTAACACAGTTGCCATTGGAATGAAGAGTGGGGCAAGTGGGTAAAATTCTCAGCCTCTCTCCCTCTCTCACACACACACACACACGCATACATAACAGCATAATTGTGAGTGGAACACTATCACTGGGATGTTGGCAGCACAGAACTGCATATAATATGGTGAAAAATCTCCACTCAGTGATGGTGTTCAGCTCCGCTGTCACAGCTCATATGATCTACAAACTCTCATGTCTGGGTGGAAAAAAGAAGCCCACCGATTAGGGATTCAGGCTTTAAATTTAAATCTGTTTATTTTCAATGATTTGAATTTAAAGACTGATTACAATACAACTACATGGGTAATTTTGTCTACTTACATCTTTAAATGTTAAACTCCACCCTCTGCTGTGGTCAGAGACACCCTGGGCAAATCAATAGACCATAGAGCAGAGGATTATGCCACAGGAGCTATTTGACAAATTGAATGGTTGCTTTGATACTTGTCTCCCTCGTGAAAACTTGTCATCAAAGGAATACATTGTAGCTGACTGTATTACACTTCATCACAACAAATGTGGTCTTTTAGAAATAAAAACAAGAAAAGGAAGGAAAGAAAACTCTAAGTTAATCTACAGAGGAACAAATTTGAAACACTTTTGTCTAGAATATGACATTAAGTCCAAAATGTCAGTTTTTAGGAGTAAAATGTAAATTTTAAAACTTTGAGCTGGCACTTAAATATACTTTTTGCAATGTCTGGTTTTTAAACAAGGGGAGACATACTTTTAAAGTCATATAAAGTTTAAAAGTGATATTATGACATCAGCTGTCTTTCCTTTCTTTCTGTGCTTTTTATACATTCATGTTGTCATGGGCTGGCTATCATGAAAAGCTGACCCACACTTCAACCCTGATAAGTGCAGAGGATGATGTAAACCCTCATATATGATAAATGTGTCCCAATTACTGTATTTAAAGTAGCTTATCAGCCAACATGCTGTCCACACCAGCATACAGTCAGAATCTGGAAATCTTTCTCTCTCCTTGTTTATGTTTACAGTGATTTTTATCTAAGCTGCTCTGTTATCCAAATACTGTTTATCAGAGATGGTTTTAGGTCTTTTGAGGCGAATCATGTGTCTGTCAGAGGAAGTGTCAAGTCTCGCCTCAAGTCAAGTCGCATCTCACAGGGCTTACAGCCTAGTCTCAAGCCTTTTTTTATGTTTTTGAGGCCTCTACATGCCGTTCACCAGCAGCGATCTTGGCTCATCTTATGTCACACTGCAAGATGGCTCCAATAAAATCTTGGTTGCGCTCTCTTTCACATTTTATGATGTTTGTTTTGAGATGTGTCAGATGGGTGCAATTTAAGCCTGGTGAATCATAGCATGATGATGTGAATTAGAAAAAATTCAAGCAGAGCTTCATGTCAATCATTATTTATTTACAAATTCCCTTTCCATTGCACTTAATAGCTTAGTGATGGAGCCACTTTTAAAAACAGTTTGTGTAGACACTTTTAAAGATGGTTGTATGCAACAAATCATCAGACACGTTAGGTCAGCAGAGAAGGGCATGAACTTGCTTAAAAAAGTATTAGACAGATGATTTGATGAGCCTCTTGTCTGTTACCATCTATCATAGATTAAGTTCAACCAATCAGATCAGTAAACAATATGGACCCTTAAGAAAACAAATCTCTTCTATTCTTTCTTCTGTCAGTGAAAAAATACATTCCTGTTTTAGTGAAACTGATTCTATAGATGAAACTACACAAACTTCTTTAGGAGCAGCTATTTTTGTTATTCTAACAAATAATTGTGCTATCATCACATCTCGAGTAGTTGGATCCTGAACCACGTCCGCCTGCAGCTCCTCAGATGATGTTGAACAGTCTAAACCACTCCTGCTCAGCCAGAATTACAAAACTTGAATTGTGCGTAAACGCATTGTCACACCGTGTGATTTCATGTGATCTTGCTAATCCAGCTGCCTTTCAAGGTAACTTCTCCACTTCAGCCCTGAAAAGCAAAACAAACAAAGTGTTATGCAAAATTTTGCCTGTTTTTTTCTCAGTTTCAGTTTCTACTCTCCTTCTCTTAGCAAATTAAAAAAATGCGTATAAAGAGAAACAAATGAAAATGTAGTTACAAACTGGTCCTATCATTTACTGTTGTCCTGTTTTAAGACAAGCTTTGATTTTTTTTTTTTTTTGTTTAACAAAAATGTTGGGTTTATTATCACTTATAGCATTGTTGGGTTGTGTGTGTTCTGAGTCATATTCCTTATTCTGACTGGTTGGTTTGTGGACATGTGCTATAAGCAGCAGTCACTTTATGTGTTGAGAATCGATCACCAAAGAGTACACAGTGTTGCTCTTATAACTGTCAGCTTTAAACTGCGGCAGACCAAAATCACACAGTGAACAGAAGCTTTTCAGACTGACAGGAGTCCAAGTCAAAGATCTGCACAGTGGAAAGAGTCTCCGCTGCTCTATTTAGTCTGAACAGATGTCAGTAAGTAACTGATTACAGTGATGGACTGTTATGAACAATACAAATACACAGTAGCAAACACACACACACATGCATGCACACACACATTGAGAACAACACAGAGCATGTCCCTGCCCCTTTCCACTCCCCTTCTCTCACCTCCCACCTTTCTCTCCTCTCAACCCCTCCCTCTCTCTCCGTCTTTCTCTCTCCCCTCTTGAATTAAGTCCATTATTCCTGCCTGCTCTCCCTCTGAGCACTTCTACTCCGCTCAGCTCCTGTGAAAACTCTGTGTGTGTGTGTATGTGTGTGTGTGTGTGTGAACTCCTTGCGCGTGTGTGTTAAGAAGAGTTTTATGAGTGTGTATAGGGTTGTGTGTTTTTCTAAGTGGAGCTGGAGTGCAGCCGTTTATCAGTGGAGCTGACTGCAGGCTGGGGAATACTCAGATCTCACTGCGCCGCTTTTTAACTCACGCACCGGCTGCTTTTTGGACTTTTTTTTTTTTTTAAGACTCACTGGACTTATTCGTTTCAAAGTGGGACTCTGTCACTGCTCTCTCTTGCCCTCCAGGCACTATTCCCATCCCAGGAATTACTCCAGATCTTTTTCACAGCTTTCTGAAAATAATTTTTCCAGGGATTTCTACCTGCCTCGTATTTAAAGTTATTTCTCCTCCTAATTTATAGACTTTTTTAAGACCCAGCATCTGTTTCCACCTGCTTCCAGAAGAACTTTTCAGTACATTTTTTATTCAGTTCAGACATGCACAAGCCTCAGAATGAGTATTTTGCAAGCACATAGCAGGAGCTCAGTGAGTGTGTGTAGGTGTATAGACAGCACTCTCCACACTGTGAGTGTGTAATCAGGACGGCTTGTCTCGCGGACTTTTCTATTTTTTTTGCAAAGGTAAAAGTATGAGAGTTCAAACAGAAAAAAGCAGAGCAGTAACTATGGCAACGCTCGGTGCTGTCAGAGGCATGTTGGGTTCAGGTGGACGCTGATCCCTACCTGGAATGTTCTGAACTCTTTGGACTTTGGTTCCCCTGGAAACGGATGGACAGGTGAGTCAGGAGCATCCGGGGTCACTGCTGAAACCCCTGAAAGCTTTTCACTGCAGGTTATAATCAAGATAATGGAGAGGAACAAAAAATTTTTGACAATAATTAGTTTTGTGGTGTGCACTGATGCTACAAACTCGCGTCACTTTGTTGTCAAAAAATGATTCTGTTATTGAAGAAAAAAGTGACACATTCCTGACATTAGAAGACATCAGTGCTGTTCAGCTAGAAAGTTCATCTTTTACTCAGCCTCCTGTGTATGTGACCTGATCTAATGCAGCAGTGCTATTCTTGAGCCATTACAAATCCAAAGATCTTTTTACAAGTCAAGCTGATGACATGTGGGCTTCTTCCACAGAGACTTCAGGGCTGCGATCCATTCTGCTGCTTCATTCAGGACAGCAGAGTGAGTTGTCTTTCCTCAGAAAGCTGCTTGGAGCAGCTCCAGTCAGGAGACCAGAGGCGGCTCTGTAAGGTCCTGACTTACTGCTGCTCCTGGGTTTAACACGGCCAAATGGCCGGCTACCAGCTACCAGCAGGCTGCCTTCGCCTCAGTGGCTCCTGTATTGTCCCTTTTTTTGGAGCTTGTTATACAGGAGGTTGGAGTCTTCCTATGATCTCAGTAAGGCAGTTGACAAATTAGCGTTCACATTTTTCTTCTTTGTTATCTATCAGGTTATCTGCAATAAAGCAGTCCAAACACCACTCTTTGATGTAAGCTAAACTTAAAACAGAGAGATTAAAAAGATAACCACAATCATAAGACAGCTCAGGCTCAGCAGGGAGCACAACTTTTGCATTTTTTTACATTAACAGAGCAGGTTCAAGTGACTTAATTTTAACTTCATTTTTTCCTGATCAAACGTTGAGTATTAAGAATGGTTAAGCCAAACTACACAAATGCTAGCCATGGGTTCGCAGGCTGGGAAACTTTCCATTCATGATGCTGGGCCAGATGGCTCGGTCCCAGCGACCAGCAGAGCGCTGCCTGTAGCCTCCCCGGCTCCTTCATTCACTCCGTGTCTTTGAGAACAACGAGGCTTTCCAGCTCCGGATCGTCTCGCTTTCTCTGCCTCACTTTGCTTTTTCTGCTTAAAACCCATGAAGACTGGTAGTCACTTTTGGCTCAAGGCTACTTTACATGGCCTGTTGAGTGTGTGTCTGAGTGTGTGTGTGTGTGTGTGTGAAACTTCCATTCAGTTCAGTAACTAGCTTTGTCCCGAGATCTTACACTGAAAACAAGACTGTAGTTCTAAGAGGATAGAGAGGCTGCTTTGGAATCTTTTCTGAGCCTTCATATGACTGAGATTTTTACTTTGTGTGTGCCTGTAAATTACTGCACCTCTTTTTCTCCATATCTATGGGTCATTTATATCACAATGATAACACAGACTAGTATCATCTTGTACATTCATGTTACTTTAAACCTAATTCTCTCCCTTCACTGGTGGTCTTTCTGTTTCAACTTTTGTTTCTTTTCTAGTTTTCAAGGGAAATGAGGCACTGCAAGGTCTGTTCTGCAAAGGCAAGAAGCCTCCATGCTTCAAACCAATAACCAATCGCAGCTGTAGTTACTGTAGGAGAACTACTTATTACAGGCTTGCTGCATTCTGCCTCTGCTCCCCCTACAAACTGTAAAAGCCTGCAGCGTGTCGACGTGTGGCCACGCTGCCTTGCATCACCTGCTTTTTCTTTTTTTGTCCAACTCGTCACATTTAAGGCTATCTGCTTTTATATAATAAATTTTTTTTTGCCTGAAATGAAGCAATCAGACACGCAAGCAAAGCAGATTTTTATCAGAGCTGAAACAAAACACCGGCTTTTCTCACTTTTTGCACGCTTTGCTGCGCAGCAGTTGTTAAGACACTGACTCACATTTGGTTCCTGGATGCTTTCCCTAACCTTGACCATCACAATTACATGTGGAACACCAACCCTTTCTTTAACAGCAAACTAGTTGTTATTTCCAACCTCAGCTCCAAAAGTCTTAAGATTGACAGAAATGGTTAACCTTGTGGGGATCGAACCAAAAATTGTCCCCAGATGGGCGGTTTGTCTTGACAATGGGATGCATACACAGCATGTATGCACGCAGCAATAATCCTTTGCATTCTGAATGCTCATATTATGAGCCATTTTTTATTAAATGCATATCAGATTTATGGTTAATCCATTTATAACATGATTTACGTAGCATTAAATTTGCCAGAATGAAAACAGTTAGTGGCTTGAACATGATGCTTGCAATCCAATTCAGCGCAGTCCGTTGCAGATGTGATTTATTAGCAGTGAAGTGACACAGTTTGATAAAAATGTGACAAGTTAACTGTGTGCTGGACGGTCAAATGGATCAAAAACAGACACTCTGCACTGTTAAACTTTTAGAGAAGCAGATGGTTAAATCCATCTCAACCACCTTCCCTCTTCACTCTTTCTCTTTCTCTCACTCTGTTTGGTCTAATCTGACTCACCCCATGCATCATCTTCTCCCTCTTTTTCTCCCTCTTTTTCTCCCTGCTTCTCCTCATCACTTTTTTCTTTTTTTCTCTCTTTTTGAACCTATTTTTTATTAGTTTGGGTAAATATTCAATTGAAGAAGACATTATACATAAGATGATAAGGAATCTACATTCCTGTTCAGTTGAATCAAAAGCTGAATGTATGCATTAAGATGAATTGCTTTTCTCTGCCATTGTTCAAATATTTTTGTCTTGCAAAAGTAGAAATGACATGATATGAAATGCAGCAGGCCTGAAGATACACATGTGCTTACACAGCTGTTTCATTAAATATCAAGAAATAAATATGGTAATATAACAGGCACTATGTTTACTAATTTAATCTTTTCACTTGGATTGGAAAAAGTTTATTTTATCCCATTGATTCACACAAACTGTCAAATATCACGGAGGCTAAAACCTTTTTTTCCTGAGGATCTGTATAATAAATGAGTTTGTCTTGCATTATAAGATCTCTTTAATTTGCTTAATCTTTCGCCCTCTCCTGCCCCCTCTCTCAGACAAACTGGTGCTAAAGCCACCAGCAACCTGCTGTTTCAATCACTTTGTCTATAAAGCTCCGAGCCCTCCCTCCTCCTCCTTATTCTCTCTCTTATTCCCTCCATCCATCCCTCTCTCCTTTCATTTCTCCGTCGCAGGGAGGCTTAGACTTGTTGGTCACAGGCCAGGGGAACTCTTTTCTTCCTGCAGGCGGAACAATTGGCTCCTTTCTCTCCCCCACCTCTTGCTTCACTCATTTTATCCTCCATCCCTCCCTCTCCATCGCATTCTCTTTTTCCGTGGGACAGGGCTGAAGCAGTGTAACATCTGTATATTGCTCTGTCCCTCCACTCTTTCTTTGTCTCCCTCTGTACATATTTCCCCTTCATTTCTCTTCTGCTTTCTTTCTTCAAGTATTGCTTTTCCTGTCACTTTATCTCCCTTTCCATTTTTCTCTCTTCCCTCATCCTGCAATACTTCATTTTTGTGATTTATAATAATCACTTTCTTCTCTCTCCTGCATTCACTTTTTCCTTCTGCTCCATCCTTAGTTACTCTACCAATCATTTCCCTTTCTCACACCTTTATTTTTCAAACTTTATCCTTCCTACTTTTTGCTTTTCTGTACTTTGTGTCTATTAGCCTTCCCCTCTTCTCCTCCTTTTGTGTTTTGACCTGCCATCTTCTCAGTCCCTGCCACTTTTCCTCCTTCTCTTTTACATTATGTTATTGTAGCTTTCTCCTTTTTTCTTCCAAATTCACAACCTATTCCTTTCTCTCATTTTTCTCTCTTCTCCATAGCTTTATTTCTTACTCCCCTCCTTCCTCTCCCTGTCTTTTTGTATACCCCTCTGTTACTTCCCTGTCTCTCTCTCTCTCTCTCTCCTCCATCTCTCCTCTAACCTGCTGTAGTGGAGTGCTACAGGTTAAACTGCTGATATCTATTCATTCATTTAATTCATTATTGTGTTCTGTACTGTGCGGTTGCACTCTAACCCGGCTCTGAAAAGCCTGTCTCACCCTGGAGGCGGGCCGCTTTGTCTGCCCATGTCTATTTAGGCTGGTTTTTGACAGGACGGCATTGCCCCCCCTCAACTAAAAAAAGAAAAAATCTCTCTCTGTCTTTATTTTTAATCCACTCCCTCTTGGCATGTCGCTGCTGTGTCTATTGAAGCTGAACTGAATGCAAGTGTCAGCAGCCCCAATGGCTTTTTTATTAAGATGCATTATGGAGCATGCAAGGAGTTTGTGTATTGTGTGTATGCGTGTGTGCGTGTGTGTGTGTGTTTGCAGATCTAAGTGCTGAGATGCCAGAGTTTAAAGATATGCTCCTGCACACATGCATTTAAGTAAACTAGTGTTTTGTACATGGGCGGGTGTGTGTGCCCGCTCAGGGCTCTGGGATGAGATCAGGGTGCCCGAGCAATGATGCTTTCTGCGTCTCATGATGGCAGATTTGGAAGACACACACACACACCGCACTCATAAACACACATGCTCACACACCCACACAGCTCAGGGAGACTCAGAGGAACAATGGGACTGGCCGTTTCTTTTATAGCAGCCGACAGGAGTGTAAGGGTTTCAGTGCTGCCCCTGTCACTCCCTGAGACTGTGACATGAACTTTGTGTGCGTGTGTGTGTGTAAGAGTGTGTGTCTATTTCTATTTGTGTGTCCTGGAGCTGCTGCTGCTGATGAAGTCCCTGTTGCACTTTTCCTTGAAATACTGCAGCATCTTTGCAGCTCAGTGCAGAACCTTGAGCTTGACAGCCTCACCTTCTTTTACTCTGCCTCACACACAAACACACACACACACTAAAACACAAAACTTATTATTGGATTTTACACACATGATCATATCTTTGACATCAACCTGGAGAATTTGGATGTTTTGTGCTCCACACCTGACATCCCAGACAATTCACACCTCATAACACCACTCCGCTACAACTCAGGGTTTCAAAGGTGCACAGAGGTTGCGTGCTATTCCGGACATGCATGTGTGCTTTTGTCCATTCATGAGTGTGTGCATGTGTGTGTGTGAGTTTACATACTGCAGGGTATGTGAGAGTTTACATGCCTGTTCAGCTCAGTCCTGTTGTGTTGTGGCCTGGGAGCCATGAGCTTATGAGAGCTCTCCTGTCTCCACGCCTCAATAGCTCCATTATTCATAAAACTCAATGCCAACAGCTTGGACCGGATTGTGAATATGTGTGTGTGTGTGCGTGTGCGTGTGCATGTATGCGTGTTTGCGTGTATGCGTGTGTGTATGTATTTAGGTTTATATAACTTGGTTTAGATGCAAGCTAAGAAATGATCACTGCAGTTTTAAGCTGTACATTAATGTAAAAATGTCCTATATTGAAAGGAATAAGGTGAATTTAGAGAGGGTTTATTTAAAAATTCAACTTTCATGACAATTAAAGATAACGACTGACAGTCTTAAAACCACAATACACCATGTCATCTTCATTGACCAAAGACAGCAGAACTGAAGGGGTCTGCCAAATGTCAACTCTGGTCACAGATCAGCATTTTAAGCCAAGAAATCTTTAAGGTTTATGGAAACTCTTAGTTTCACAACACATCCATCTCCAGGGACAGTCCTCCGGTATGACACCCATTTTGTAGTTTTTCTCATAAGACAGGTGTTACCTTACAATGAGCCAATCACATGGATAGTGGTGTTGGGACAATAGCGGCAGAGTGTTGGCGCACTCAGCTGTGTTCTATCACCACGAGCTGAAATGCAAATTGGGTTTAGCCCATATTTATGGCTGATTTGGATAAGTTCTAGGGTTGCAGATTTGGGCCAATCTGGGCTGAGAATCAGCTGGAATAGCAATGCTTTGGCTAACTTTGGGAAAGTGTAAGTGTACCAATCTTACACTGCTCTTGGACCAGTTTTGTCTCCATGGGCTTTGTGAGGCTTTTTGTAAGTTTTATTCCTCTTAGAAGGGCCATAAAGAGAAAGAAATTAACTGTTATTTTATGTCCCAGTCGCTGACAGACAGATTCACTCTGCAGCACAGAGTTCAGCTTTGCATTGGCAAAGAAGCTGATTTCACTCAAAGACACACAAGGTGTTTTTACAGAGAGGAACAGATGAACAGTAATAGAAGCAGTTGTTTGGGCAGTAGAAGCAAATATTGAAAGTGAACAGGGGGGGAAAGCAGACTGTCTGCCCATTACTGACTCAGTGCCAACTGTGAGGTGTAATATAATAAAGGAAACTGTTTCTACTCAAAGGCTGTATTGTTGCAGCTGACCACAGGGTCCAAAGTACTGAAAGACTAATGTGTGTGTGCATTTGTGTCCCACACACACCTTTTTCACAGCACAACATTCATATACATGCAGGCTTACAAAGAACTGACCTCATTCATGCTGCTGCTGTGGTAGAGTTGTGGTTTACAACAATGCACTCTGAACCAAGGCACCGAGTTATTGGGGATTTTTCTGAAACAATAACAATACTGTCACTTAAAATTCAACTCCAGCTCTAAAATAACTTTATACAGACTCGTTTTCTCTGCTCCATAACCATGCACAAGTGAAAGCAACTACCCTTAAATATTGTAAAAGGCAAGAAATGATATTGTAAAGTTGACTTATGTTATATAAAGTCATTCTTCTTCTACTGCGTAACTCAATTATGGACACCAAAACTCATTTATAGAGTGAACATTTTTTGGCTTTGTGCTGCCGAGCTGTTCAGCAGCAATGCACTCATCTATTCATACATCTCTCCAGCTCACTGTGGGCTCGTCAGTCCTCAGAGATGAAGAGATCTCATCAGATGATGCCATGTGGAGTGTGCAGGCAGCAAGAGAGAGAGAGAGAGAGAGAGGGAAATGGGGAAGCCACTTTGAGTTGGCAGTGACACGGACATGGAGAGGTTGTGCTCAGCTTAGAAATGGGCATAGGATATCTCCATCGCACTCACACGCACACACAGTCCTTATCGCCATGGTCATTGTGTGTGTGTGTGCTTAACTGTCCTCCTTTAGTGCTGCTGTAATGTGAAACAGTTACAGTGGTATTGCCATAATGGAGGCTGGCATTAACAAAGGAGGACAGGGGCATTAATCTGACTCTCTCTAAATATACCTCTGTTGCAGTGTGTGTTTGTGTGTGTGAGTGTGTGTGTGTTTGGAGGGGCATTTCTGGCACAAGTATAAGTATGCTAATAGTGTCCATTGCTAAATCCTTTCCCTCTCTGTCTCTATTTTTAGGACTCTGTGCCCATGTGTGGCGTTTTTGTCTCATCTTGGGTGTGAGAGGTGAACTTGGTTGTTCTTCACGTGAAGAGCAGTGGATCTGCCAAGAGAACTCTTCAGAACCGAGAAGGACGTCATAAAGATTCCTCTTAATACTGAGAACCTGAAGGAAAGACAAGAAGAGACTGAAGCTGCTAAAGCAAACAACAACACGGAGAAGCTGTTTAGAGTTTGCACAGCTGAGCTGAGTTCAAACCAGTACAAAGGCAGGTGGACTCAAACGAGAATATAAGACAAATATTGGTTGGGCATTACTGTGAAGTGGAGTTTAAAAATAGGCCCTAATCCACCTGAAAACCACAGTATATTTACATCTTATTCAGTTTTTGATTTTTTAAAAGAGTGGACTTTGCTCTAAGCGTGCCAAGATGATGACTATGATGATGATGATGGCTGCCATGATGGTGACCTGCAGCTCTCTGCTCCTGCTGGGTCTGGCTGCTGCTCATGCTTCCTCTAGCACCATGACTCGCACTTCATCCTCCTCTTCCTCTTCCTCGTCATCCTCCTCCTCCTCTTCTTCCTCCTCACCACGAATGAAGCTCTCGTACAAAGGTAAGAACCAAAAACTTAGAGGAGGAAATACGAAGCACTTCTGCCTAAAACGGCAAAATTTGGCTTGTGTGTGCAGTGGTTTGGACATGTACATGTGTGAGTCTTTGCCTCTTCCACAGCCCATAATATACTTAATGTTGTGTACAGTGCATGTACACACACTTAAACAGACACACACTCTCTCTGTTCCATGAGCGATCCTGCCATATCCTTTTCAAAGTAAACAGTCCTGAACAGTAGCCAGCTGTAATTTGTGGTTGCTGTGATTCACAGCCGCAGTCACACACAAACAGATACACACACACACATGCTTTAAACACACAGTGGCAGGGTTTTGTGTTTCATCTCGAGCATTGTGAGCTGGTAGAAGGCAGCTCAATGCCCAACACAACCACATAAACCAGGGATGTGTTCCATCATTGAAAGCCAGCAATTACAGCCTGAACTAACTCACAAGGACGTGAGGCTCGCTGAAGGCCGTCTGCCCAGCTCAGATGTGCGCTCCCTTTAATTACTGCAGGCTGAAGGTAACATTGCATCTAGTGTAGGAGAGGAACACAGCACATGAAGGACTGAAAGCGATTTGATGACCTTTTGGTGACCTCATGTGTTACTGAAATGACTTTATTTAGCGTGCAGATCAGCAGAACACAACAAACAGCAACAGTCTGTCTGATTAACAAGTTTGCTGCCAGCTAAGTTATAATCAGAAAATATCTTCTGTAATAAGCAGGTAGTAGTAAGTTAAGAGGGTTAATGTGTGTGCAGATCACTGAATTAACTTTTTGATGTGGTCACATGGGAGCTGTTTTTAGCTACGCTAACAGAGCAGCTCTGTGAATGACAGCTAAAGTTAGTCACTTATTGGTCTGTTAGTCCTGATAAGAAGTTACCATGCTAATATTTTTTTATTATTTTGAACTTTACATGATTGACTTAATAACATTATCATGCTAATATATTATATCTAATCTTGCTAACATGTTGCATGTTGCATCCTAAGCATTAGTCTTTTAATGTGAGAAACAGCTGTGAATATATTATCACACTAACTACCATATTGTCAGTATACTGATGAGGCACAGTTTCAAAGTCCAGCCGAGTCAAGTTTTGATTCATATAAGTTGAACCATGCATGACGATGTGAGGTTGAGCCTGAAATGTTTCAGAAAAGGCAACACACAGATGATAAACAGAATTCATTTAAGCCAGACTTTACTTTTTGCCCCACTAGTAATATTAAAGGTCTTATATCCCCCAAAAGGTAAATTATTGAATCCATCAAGCAGATTTTACTGGTGAGTTTGAGCCTTTCAGTCTCAGCTGACTTATTGGCTGTAGATTTTAAGGTATCCAGTGCTTTTGTGAAGAACTTTAGTTTAATGTTTCTTCTCTTTAAGTATTATTATTATAGGTTTTATAGTTCACATTTGTTAGACAGAGAACACATATGTAAATCAGCCCAAAGTTAACTTATAAAAAGGCACTTTGATCCATTTAAAAGTTACTTCATAATTCTTTTAACATGTATTAAAGAATAGGTGCCTTAAACACGTGTCCTTTTTGAGCTCAGGGTATTGTCACCACAGTATGGTGGAGCTAAGTAATAAAACATTTACTGAAAATGTCGCATTAATAAAAAAAAAGGGAGCACTCGATCTAAAACTCTGATGTCATGCAGGCGGCTATTGGGCGGCGTTGGAGTCTTAAATAAAATTATACACTCCCATTAGAACAATAACAGACTAATAAAGCCTGTTTAATGCCCAAGGGAAAAGCGCTTAGGTCTCGTTTTCTTTTTGTTTAGTTTCTTTTTAACCAGGCCAGCAGGGAAGGATGCAGCCCCTTTATTTCCTCAGTTGTTCAGACCAAGAACACAATCTTTTTTCCTCCAGTGGTTTGAGGCAACCAGCTTGAGCTTACAAATACAAACTGAATTTTTCCTGGGCTCTGTCTCCCTAGAATTTGTTCATTTGTTCGGAAACAGCAAAACCACTCAGTTTTTCCATTGAAACCATTATAGAATAGTGTCATTATCAGATTTTCATTGTCAGGGGGGTTCGTGCAGTCTGTTCACAGGTTACTGGCCCTAGGACTCAAACATTTCATTTTCATTAACTAGGCACATGACTTGAAGCAAACCAGCGGCCAGCTAACTGATTTGGATCTGAAGCCTCTGATGACTTGAAGATGTTTTGACTTTGAAACAAAGTTTTTATTAGAAACTTTTTTACTGGTACTCGTTGTTTAATTCAAGACATACTCTTGAGAGAATAAGCATATGTGCAGTGACCACAAATAAAGTATTCATTTAATTTTCTTCCTGACTGTTGACAGCGCAGTGTAAGTGAAAAAATAGCTTGAATGTAGCGTGCAACATGAAGATGCAACATGTCACATGTAATAGAAGACAGATTGAGGGGCACCACCCTCTATAATCCCGCATATCTGTGGATTTGCAGAGCTGCAGCAGTTCCACGGGGTGCGGCGCTTCGAGCTGGAACGTTCCTGTTGCTTCAGCGCTCTGCTGCTGGATGAAGAGAGGGGCCGTCTCTTCGTGGGGGCCAAGAACTTCCTGCTGTCTCTGTCCTTAGACAACATCGCCAAGCAGGAACATAAGGTCAGTCAGAATCCAAAATCAGTAAAGACCAGAATGAGTCAGGCTCTATTTTTGTTGGGGTGACAATAAATAAAATCAAATAAATGTTTTACTGCCCCACAGCAGAAAAAAAACAGTTTGTTGATTAATACTAATGACTCAGCCATCACTGGGCTGCGGTTTTCTGCACTTTGTTTGAGGAGAGAACACCCTGAGCACATGACGGTTTTAACACCTCATAGCCTATGAAGACAAACACAAAACAAGGCATTATTATACAGTAATTACTGTGATCTTCCTGGCAATACACTTTTTTATCTTATCTTATCATATAAAAAAATGTACTGTACTTATCTAAATGAGGCTCAAATTAGCAACCTCATGTGTCTCTATCTAAACATTGTCTTATGACTTGTTTTAATTACAACCAGATTAGGGAGGTTATCCTGTCAAGAGACAAAAATGAATGAGTGTTTTTATTCACAACCAGTGCAATTCTGTCTGAGAATCATTTATTACTGTTGTTATCAAAGTCAAGCGTCACACTTTTTATGAGTTTGTTTTCATGGACAAAGAGACACAGCAGAAGGTGAGAGGTTCAAAAGTTATGGGCCTATTTAAGCATCATGTCCCTTTGAAAGTGACTGGACCATATTCTTGCACATGTGAAATCACTCAAGTGAGTGGCCTCTTATGTAAGCAGAGAAAAGAGAGAAATGTGCGATTAATGGATGAAAGGTAGAAAACCAAAGAGGCGGGTTAAGATGAAAAGAGAAGTTTTTTCTCAAAACACTGTGATTGATATCTAAATGACGTCCTTTGATTGAAACCTTTGCCTCTGGAGTGAGTATTAGTAATAGCCTTCCTTTCAACTTGTAGAGAAACCCCTCTCAGACTCAGTGTACACACCGGAGCACAATACATTTGTGGGATGTAAACATATACATTCACAAAGCCAAAGAGCGCACTTAAAATATGGGTGAAAACAAAAGGCAGACATCAGTATAAAAAAGAAATACAGCACCAACAAACATCTGCTCACAGCTGTTTGTTGTAAATGATGTGCTTGGTGCATCAGATGTGAAGCCTGTTTTGGTTTTAAGTATGAGTGGATTTGATTTATGAGCTGGCTGTGAAGATTTACCATAAGCTGAAGCTGGTTTTCAATATGGTAGGCTTATTCTCCTTTACAATGAGAAGGGAGGATGAAAAGGAGGTGACAGAGGAGAAAGAAGCTGATGGGAAAGGATGGAAGAGTAAGGAAGAGAAAGAAAGGAAAACCTTTATTTATCCAAACCTCTTAGTGTCTCACTGGAGGTGTAGCTTGCTCAGAGGAAATATTGCTTAAGAGGAAATAAACACTTGTTGTTCTTGGTGTTTAACTGTTAGATTCTTTCTTAAAACGTTGAGCAAGTAGATTTGCAATCAGTAAATTAATCAAGATATAAAATACAGACTTCTGCAACAGGATCATCTGACTTTTGCCTGCTGTGTTTCAGATCTACTGGCCCGCTCCTGTTGACTGGAGGGAGGAGTGTAACTGGGCCGGCAAGGATATCACCGTGAGTCCCTTCACACCACTTCTTCGCCTTACCAAATCTCAGCTCATCCCGTTCAATTCTTTATTTCACTCTCATTTGCATAAATACAATTTGAAGGAACCCAAAAATGCTCGTCCCCATCCCCTCTCTGACAGGTGATGTTGTATAGTGTTGTAGCCAAAACAGTTTGATTGACATGAACCGTTATGTAATACCTAAAATCTTCTTCGAGAATCTCCCCTCATCGGCTCCTCAGACACATTGCACACAGAGTCAAATCAGAGGGTTGAGGAGCTCCTCATGGAGGTGGTGACTGTCCACTCCTCTCCAGCACAACACAATGCTACCTTTTAATCCACTGGAGTCATGGGAGTCATCCAAAGGCAGAACACCACGTTTAAACAGATAACATGTAATAATGAGTGCACCACTCCTACTTCTGAACCTGCCCTTTGGTGAGATCACTTCCTTTAAATCTGTTTGTTTTTAAAAGCCTCTCTTACTGAGATCTGCTTAGTTAGATGCTGAGATATTTGTGTTTGTGCACAGCAGTTTGCAATCACTAAGAACTCTGTGACTATTCAGTAAACAAATGTCTAAAAAAGTAAGAAAATGAGAAACTTTCATTTGGTCAAGGATTTAGGTAAACCCAGTTGTGAACACAGCTGGATTTCTGCTAAAGAGAGCGGATTTCTCAGCTATGCATGAGCTTTGCAGAGTTTGAAACATGTTAGAGATTTATGAGAGAGCATGTGCGTCACACAGACTTTAGCCAGGGGAAGCATTGCTGTGACGACAATGTGAAGGGGTATAAGAAAAGGTTGTTACTGTTAGCAGTGCTTCCTTAAATAATGTATGCATACTCCCAGCTTAAACTGAAAGTGGCACTAAGTAGCTCTGAGAAGTTTAGGGTCTGTTTCTCAATATAAAAGCATCTTGTATTACTAATACACTTAAAAACTAAAGCAATGAAGTAATGGAGTCAAAATAAGGTCAAAGGTGACAGATCTGTTGATTAACCCATTGCTTGTACGTTACCTTACAGTAAACTATGGTAAACCTTTATTTAGCATGAAGGCCTGGTTAAGGTCAAAAATCTATACCCTGGCCATTAAAAGGCAGCAATGATAATGAATCATCAAATAAAAGATTTTATGCAAAATAATTGTCACAAGGTCATAAATTTTATTTGTGATGTTAGAATTAGCATTTTTAAAGAGTAGTTTTTGTAATGAGAGTACAGAGTGGAGCCTGAGTGACGGCATGTATGGCTACTACAAGGATTAAACTCGTGACCCTGCGTGATGCTCAATGTATTTCTTCTCCAAACACAGGCCACCCTGCTGCTTCCCTCAGCCTTTTCTTTGGCTGCCATAAAAAGCTTTAAAAATAAAGAGTTTCTATCTTCATCTACTCAAGAGAAACATTTAGTGTTTTAGAATAGGTTAAGTAAATCCTACATGTGATGATTATGTATCTAGATTTAATGTACATGTGGATGGAGTCCAGGTCAAAGCAGGCTGGGCTCCATTGACACGCAGAGGCTACTGGAGAGTCTATAGACCACCCACAATGACATCACACAAAATTAGCCAACTCTATATATAAATGTGTGTGTGTGCGTGTGCGTGTGTGTGTGTGTGTGCATAGGAGAGCATATGTTGGTATAAAACAGTTATTTCAGTGTGTGCTGACATGCCGCAAATCTGTCTATAAACTGTATTTATGCTGCGTTTGACAGTGTGTATGTGTGTGTGTTCATGTGTCTTTAAGTGTCCAATATGTGTGTGTGTCTTTCTTTGTGTGTGTGTGTGTAAAACAAACCCTTCATCAATGTGATTACACAGCTGTAGCAGACACACAACGAGCTCCATTCATACAAAACTCCAGGCTCTAGTTTCACCTGACCAGGAGTCTGCTTAAGTGTGTGTGAGCTCAAGTTTCCATGTTTGTGTGTGTGTGTGTACTTGAAACATAGAGTGCCAGTGGAGACAGGGAGTGGTGAGGAGAATAAGTAAAATTGCTCTAAAGGGAGAGAGGGAAAGAAGAGATGGATGGAGGAAGAGAAAAGAAAATAGATGACAAAAATTCATCAAGAGGAGTTTCCATTTTGGTCAGTTGTTATTTCTGCCTTTCAGGCCTTTGAAATATTATTTTCTTATCCTTTGTTAACAATCACTCCCCTTTTACTTCTTTTGACTTCAGTACCTCTGTGAATACTCACCCACACACTGAGAACTGAGCTGACCTCGCACCGTTGACCCTAATTACAGAGAAGTTGGTTTCTCTGCTGGAAGAGGCCAACATCTCTCTCCCCCACTGGATCTCTTCTCTCCCACTTTCCTTACTCTCTCCCTCTCCCTCTCTCTCTCTCTCTCTCTCTCTGTCCTCCCCTCTTTTAATGCTCCCTCTTTATCTCATATTATTTGTGGCCTGGGAACCAGGAGTTTCTCATGTTGTTATTACTCTGTTAGTCCCCCAACCGCCTCTTTCTCCTTGTTTGTAGCTCTTCATTAAACAACTAGAAATCTTTTCTCCTTCTTGCAATGCAGTTACTCTTATATTAAACCTTTTCGCTACTGGATCTGTCTTTTAGTTATCAAATAGTCAAATGTGCTGCACAAGTGCACACATCAGTTTATAGTATACATACATGCACACACAACAAGTACTGGGAAATGCTTAGCTGCTACTTAGCTTAAACTACATCACTGTGTCCTTATATTACAATAGTCTTAATGTGAAGTGTCACAGTGGAGATTACCTCTTGGAAGATACATCTTGTACTAAATCTGAAGCAGTATTTCTTCTTAAGCACACCATCATACACAGTGAGTTCTCAGGTGGAAAGCCAGTGAGGGATCATCAGCACTGTAGTGGTGATTCTCATTAACAGGTTGCTCCAATAAAATTGTCGTTTTGTGTCACATTATTATTATTTGAAATGCTGAACAAATCTGGGGCAAAAACGATGACTCAGAGGTCTGAAACCAGGCTCAGTTCTGGTTGACTGGGTTAAACATGTTGGGGGGTGGGATTTTGGAGGGATTGTGTAAACCTCTCAGTGCATTGTGTCCTTTCTTTCATCTTAGAACTCTGACGCCACTAGCTTAATTGCTATATTTACTGGTTTTAAATTCAACAAAACAATATAATACCAATTTAGCTTAAGAGATTGAAACCTTTTTTCTTGGCTGGTTGTTTGAAAACCTGATGACAAGAAGTCACCAAGTCTGATTTAGAAATAATATACACTTTAATTAAGTGAACTACAGCTGGTAATTTTCACTCTTAGGTTTTTCCATGGATTAAACAAGCAGGATGTAACATGTTAATGTAATATTTTTACAGGTGGCAAGGGCCAGGGTGTACGTATTTCCCTGTTTCCAGTCATGCTAAGCCAAGCTAAGATAAGCTAAGCTAAGCTCAGAATCTCCTGACTGTAGCTTCATCTTTAAAGGGACAGATATAAGGCAAATAAGCCTATTTCCCAAACTACTTTCACTACTGTTGCTGCATTATCTGATACACAGTAGGCTACGCTTAATTGCATTTTCAAATTCAGTTTATTGCTTTTCAAATACACTAAGCCCAATGCTAGCAACTTAAAAAATGACTCTTTGAGTAAACACAATCATGGTAGCTCAACAAATAGACACAAGGCATGTGATGGGCTCAACAAGTTGCCCACATAAAGACGAGTAATAAACACTTCATCACTCACACACACCCACTGACCACAGGAAAGCCACCTAACATGCACACAGACACACCAACACAAACACAGACACATGCACATAAACACAGTCGGACAGTGGGGGTAAACAGTTGACAGTTCACCCAGACACTCAGTCTGAGTCAGCACTTTGACCGAGGCGTCACTATAGAGCTGAAGTCATACTAAACCTACAAAAGTGATGGATTATGTGTTTATGCTGTCACGTTAGCACCAGTTAAAGGAAACTCACCAGTTAAAGTTCTTTGACCCACTAGGAAATTGTGACAAAGAGCAAAAGAGGTTCATGCTGTGGTTAAGTGACTGTCAATGTGTCAAGCCTGAAACTACCATTAACAAAAAAAGACTACAGCTTTGGTCATTTGTCCTCTACTAAATCAATGCTTTCACTTTTTGACATATAAATGTAATTCTGAGAACAGAAGTTAATGCATTTAAAGGTCATGGCAACAATGTTGCATTGTTCAGTGTTTAGCTGAGAAGATGCCTCTGTTCAGTTTTAAAGCAGGAATAGTTTTTCAACCTTAACAAGTTATAAATGGATATAAAATGCATTTGACTCTGGTGTTTAGGATTCTGTTTCCTGTCTTTTCCCAACAGTCAGTGTTGGCTTATTTTTCAATAATTATGCAGACCAAGTTAAGAGACAGTTAAGAGTTAAGGTAAGAGATAGTTAACAAAGTAATTTTTTTGTGTATCTTGTAGATAGGACTACAGCCACTCTGTAGCAGCTCTATGAGGCTACAGTTACATTAGGTACAGCAGTGCATTGAGTTAGTTGTAAACATCAGCATGCTAACATAATCACAATGACAGTGCTTTGCTAAGAAGGTGTTTTGTTTACCATTTCCTCTAATTCAGTTTAGTGTGTCAGTATGCAAATATTTGATAGATAAGTCTAAACACAAAATATTGCTGAGGTTTCTATGGCTGAGGGGACTACATTGTGTTTCAGGTTTACAGGTATCTGATCATTAAAAAAAATATTTGAATTAAAATTTTTTACTTCTAAAGGGGAAGAAAAATGATCAGGGGTCATAAAATAATTCTTGATAAGGAGGGCCGTAAATATTTGGACCAAAATTCATGGTAATTCATTGGATCTTGCAATGAATCAAACAGCACCATCAGTGGCCATCAGTGGGTCATGCACTTCAGCTAGAATCCTGCCAGAGCTGCAAAATACACATTGGCCACTTTGTAAAAACATATCTTCAGTTTGTCTTTTAGGTATTATGAATTGAAGTCCATTTTAAGCAAGGGGCTTAGCTCTTGGTTATTGAGTAAACTAGCTGAGTCTCAACCAAATGTTTGAATCTAAAAAAGTAAGCCCCTGAAAAAAACAACAAGCATAATCAGTTGACTTTGACTGGCTGATCATTATTGTGTGGGGTTTTATTTTACACTGTCAAACATCAAAAATAACTGAAAAATTGGGTATTCATCCCACTTTTTTATAAAAATAAATAAATTCTGCTTCACATGAGTTGGTTCCTTTGACCTTTTACAAATACAGCTGCAGTCATAACTCAGAGATTAGTCTGTTGCACAGAGAAGTGTACTTTCAACAAATGTCAGCTGCCATTGTCCTGTTCAGCAGAGGCCATCAAAAGCATTCCTGAGTTATTACACTGTGCTGTGTTGTGTGTCTAATGGCTGTCCGATGTGTGCCATCATTCTGTGTGTTTAGTCAAAGGCTCTCATTTATTAACTTTATTAAGCTTCACTGGATCGCTGGGACTCTGACAAAAAGAGAAACAGTAGCTCAGTTTCTCAGTTTCTATCTTAACCTTTAAGCTGGTGCACTGCAATAGCTGAAAATGTATTTGAATGGTTTTGAAAAATTGGAAAAAATATCCATATAAATCACTGCAATTTTTAATAA
The DNA here is from genome assembly GCA_029814665.1 of Acanthurus lineatus. NCBI lineage: Eukaryota > Metazoa > Chordata > Actinopteri > Acanthuriformes > Acanthuridae > Acanthurus > Acanthurus lineatus. Next base: position 12,572,734 of record JAPZDV010000002.1, on the reverse strand, counting down.
ATTGTACTTCGAAAACTCAAGATGTAACATTTAAGTGAAAGCCTTGGTGATGTGAATCAGACATAAATGAAGAGAAAAGGAACAGAAGGGCAGAAGATGGCTGAAATTAATAATCGGTAGATTGGGTTAATCATTTAAAGAATGGAACCGAAAGAGGAAAAAAAGACCTCCACTGAGGAACAATGCAGCTTTATAGGACACGAAGGCAGGACCTGGAGCTCAGGCCGCAGTGAGGTCACAGCCTGTGCTTTGCCCACTGTTTCAACTAATGAGTCAGTGGTAGGTCAAAGGTTGCCCAGTGAACCCTTGAAAGACCCACCAACACATATACACACACTCACACACTAACACACACACACACACACACACACACAGAGTGAGGAAGCATGATTGCTGGCATAATTCACCTCCCTTGTTCTCCTTCTTCCTTTCTGAACTTCCCAAAAGCCTTTCAGTCGTCTTTTCTCTTCTTACCTTTTCTTTTCCCGCTGCCTGTTCTCTTTCTCTCTTTTTGTCACATCAAAGGGTTGACTTTATCAAATCTCTGCTCTGCTGACTCCTTCACCTTCCCCTGCCCTCTGACACACACACACACGGGCACACACACATGCACACACAGAAGAGGGGCTTAAAATACAACTGGAGTTTAATAGAGGAGGAGGAGGAGATCTTGCTTCAGATACTCACACTGGGAATCATGAGGAAAAAGTTCATTCAAACTTGGCAGGAGTGTGTTTTATCGAGGATCATGGGGAGCTGGTGGGGTGTGTGTTTATTGTGTCAGTATGTGTGTGAGTCTTAGGGAGGATGCAGGAATGAAACATGTATGCCTCTTGCTTTCATGGGATACAGAGGTCTCTTGTGTTTGTCAACAACATAATTGCCCTGTCAATTGGTTGAACACCTTCACACTCACAAACACAAACACACACACAAGAAAGCATGTATGTATTCACACACCAACAACTCCAACTCAACCCCCTGATGGTTTCCAAAGGCTGAAAGGCAGGTCTTTGTTCTAAACCACTGAGGGTTGGATATATGTGTGTGTGGATGTGTGCGTGTGTGTGCGTGTGCGTGTATGTATGTATGTGTGTGAGAGAGAGAGAAAGAGAGAGTGTGTGTGTGTGTGAGTCTGTGTTAGGCCTAATGAGCCACAATTCCGCCCCTGCCATTGCTTTCACAACCTGGCCTGTCTGTCTAGCACCCTTGGGTGGGGCTGAAAGACAAACCAGGCACGTGAAAAAAAAAGACATCTGATTAATTTGATCAAAGAGAGATAAAGACGATAGAGAGAGATAGAGACACAAAAAATAGACTTTCATTCACCATTATCTTAAGTTTTCTTTAGTCCTTTTATTGAAAGACATCTGGTGTGCAACTAAACATTAAACACAGAGTTCATAGCAAAGCATAAATAATGACAACAAGCACAGTCCATTTTTATGTAACATTCAAGCTAAAAAAACAATTCAATTATGAACAGAAAAAATTGGGTGGACTATAATAACTGTAGTAACAGTTAATGCACATATAGGCAAAAACATACTTAATTTAGAGAGAATGTGTAGACTTTGTAGACAAGGTGACTGTTCATTATCTAATCTTAAGCTAAAGGTCAAATTTATGTCTTTATAAACCTCATCTCCAGTGACCCCCGGGGGTCCAGCAGGGTTTGTAATTTGATCGACAGACAGATGTTACAGTTGCCTTTCTGAGGGAAAGCAGACAGGAGGGAAAGAAATGTTGCTCTAAATCTTTAATAAGTTGTGAGAGGCAGTGTGTTTTTACAGTTCTGTGCAAAGACAGCAAGATGTTATTGAGAAGACTTATTGTCATATTAGCTCATCATATAATATGGAGCCCTGGAGTTAAATACCACTGATAATCATGGAGATAATCATGATTATCATGGCGTTCACTAATCTTTACTAAATGGTGTGGTTGTAAAACAGGCCGAAGTCCTCAGGCCTGGAGTTTAAATCGGGTCTCTGACCTTAAAGTGGAGCATCCAGCCCGTTTGTCTACAGTAAATCTCTAAATAAAAACTCCAGCAGTCTCTTGAGATCCAGCTTACTGTAACCTGATGCTGAGATGAACAGATGTGTCTATGGGTCAATAACCTTACGTCCTGACAAGAGAAGGAGGGTACGGACAGAAAGGGAGAAGGGTAATTGTTGTTGATGACAAGGAAGATAAAGGAGAAAGATAATTAAAACTAGTGAAGAAAATGAAATGATATAGTACCAAAATGATTAGGCACCACTTTACAATTGTCTTGTTTCACTAAATTATTCACCCGTTCCACCTTGGCTAGCTAGATCAAATAGCTCTTGTGTATGGGTGTGTATCTTTCTCTTTATTTTCAATTTCCAAGCGCTATAAATGGACTATGACCAAAATCCCACTGGAAGCTACCGAATACACTTACAATTACAGCAACAAAAAGCAGCCTACAACCAATCAGAGTAATAAATAAGAAGTGTGACATAGTGCCGAGCGACATATGTAAACTGGGGTGGTGTTTGGTCGGATTTCAAATTATTTCAAGCAGAAAAAAAGGCAGCCTGGTCAGAAATGATCTCAAATTTCTCAAACAGAAAATTAAAATGTGTCCTTGATAAGAGACACCACCTTGGTGCTTGGCTTAGCTTATACAGAATTAGCCTGGCTCTCTTTGCAGGTAACAAATCTCCAAAGCTCATCAACAAACATGTTTTATCTCTTTTGCTTAATTTGTGCAAAAACTGGAGTTAAAAAAATGAAACATTGTGGTTTTACAAAGGGTTCTGTCCATATGTAAGGATTTTTAACCCAAAGCCAACCAGCTGGCTTTTTGAACAGACATATATGTGAGTGGTATCCGTCTTCTCATCTTTCCTCAGAAGTAAAAATTAACAGAGAGTTAAATGAAGAAATTCATTTGGTGTGTGCATGTCCTTCATTCTCTTTTGCTCAGTATGACTCAGTTGTTGATTCACTTTGCTGAGATTTATTGATGGAAATGTTTTTAACTAAGTTGCTAGAAAACATGCCAAACAAATGTCGAGTATAATTCATGGGCTACATTAGGGTTGGAGAGTCAACTTTGTCCTCAAAACTAAGTTGGAAAATTTTAGTCCCACAGCAGCCACTTTAAATTTGACTTTATTATTCTGTGGATATGTCCTGCTGCTGACAAGTCATTCATCATGTCATAGATTATCCACTGAAAAATACGTTTAAAAATAATTACTGCACCAAAATCTGGATGGAAACGTTTAAAACTGAAGGTGTTTGGTCCATTAGTCTACATTAGCCAAAATACTAGGATCCAGGCTACAAGCCAGTCCACTCATTAACCTTTGAGTTTTTCACTTTTGTCTTGTTGGTCCATTAGTTCCTTTTAGTTATCTTCTACTGTTTGCATCATCACCCATTGCAATGCTGGGTCCAAATGCCCAGATGTTTTATGAATAATAACAACATATTTATTGATAAGCTCACAGTTTCTTATAATTTAGATTGTTGTGTGCACTCAAATCAAGGTTTATACAACCATTTTTTCCTCTTAGTACAAACACACACATACACATAGTAGGCATGTGTGTGTCCAGCAGGAAACAAAAGTTGCCACAACAGTATGTTGGAGGTGGAGCAGAGGACTCGACAGTGTTGTCACAAGTAAGACAGGGTGAGAGGAGCTATGTGAGGAATGTACATCTCTGAACCAAAAGAGAGGGGGTCCAAGTTTGGGTCGATCTTCAATCAACTGCATGGGTTTTTCTTTGTTTTGTCAACTTTTACATTTTTACAGGGCTGCAGCTAATCAAGGTCACATTTATGATTTTTTTTTCTGGAAATTTGGGATTTTTTCTGGGTTTTAGTGTCCTGAAGTATTGTTGGCATATGCTGACAGAAAATGCCACATATGGTGAATTATTCCAGAAAATCCCACCCATATCTTTCAGATAACAATTTATTTAAATCCCACCATTCAGACCAATATATTAATTACATATTTTAGAATTACCTTCCAAGACTTATCCTTTCTTGTGTGTAATGCTATGAAGGAATAATTACATCATTTTTAAAAGGAAAAAATACAGAAAAAGGTCTGATGAAGATTTTAAATTTTGATCTTCGTATGTAAACTGTGTATCTTTGTGTGTCTTTCAGTCTGACTGTGTGAACTATGTGAAGATCATGCACCACTATAACCGCACCCACCTGTATGCCTGTGGAACCGGGGCTTTCCACCCTACCTGTGCCTTTGTAGAGGTTGGACACAGGATGGAGGTGAGGATGACACTAAACCAAACAACGTCAACACACACAGGAACTACTAAACCTAAGTTTATCCTTTTTATTTTACTTTAAGAGCATCATCACTATTATTTTTGTTTGTTCTCACCTGCCACAAGAAAAACTTATTTAAAAAAATGGTTTTCATGTACCTGAAAATGTGAGCCCTGCAAACAAATCAGTGTTGTGTTCATTATACGTGAGAACATCATCTGAACAACCTGCAGGAAGGAACATTAAATACAGAGTTTATGTCTGTGAACACATGAATGCTGACATCTGCTATCCGGTACTTACTCATGCTTGGAAACCTTAGCAAAAAAAAACTGACTGAAGGCAAACTGGAGTCAAGACGGAAGCTGCAGGGAAGGTAAATTACAGAAGAGAGTGCAGACAAATCCATCATGGTTAGCTCAAGTGGCTGGTTTGGAATTTTTTTTAAGTCCCTCATGATGCCAAAATCTCAAACCTGAAATCTCATCTCAAAGGGACTGTATGATTGTGGTAAAATGAAACAAGGTGTATGTGTGTGATCACACCTTAAACCCAGTTCTCTCAATCCTCTCTCTCATCAGGACCATGTGTTCAGGATTGACCCTTCTAAGGTGGAGGACGGCAAAGGAAAGAGTCCATATGATCCTCGCCACAATGCTGCTTCTGTACTTGTTGGTGAGTTCATTAACTACAGCTTCTTACTTCACGTTTGGCTTGTGTGAGACCGATTTATCATCAGTGGTTCAGTGTGACTTATCCCAAAGTTAGATTGATGCTTCATAAAACATTTTATGATTAAAAAAAAAACATTAGACTGGAACTTTATTGCCCCTGCTCAAGACAACAAGATTATAGATCTCTCCTCCTGCAAAGCCCAAGTAACAAAACAGAATAAAAAGAAGGAATTCAAAACAGACCAGTAGACATTCATTGTAGTGTACAAAGTGCATATAGCAATGAATGCATTAGTGATATATTTATTTTCTGACAGTTTTATTCCAGAATTTAGCTGTTCTGGTCAGTGGTATAGACCTTGTCATCAGACTAGTCATCAGTAAAGGCTGCATGACAAATCAGTGAGTGATGGCTTCCCTTTGTGTTCCAGGCGATGAGCTTTATGCAGGTGTGGCCACAGACTTAATGGGACGAGACTTCACCATCTTTAGGAGCCTTGGAAAACGCCCCTCCATCCGCACAGAGCAACATGACTCACGCTGGCTTAATGGTCCGTGTGCTTATTTGTTTATGTGATAGCTAAGACATCAAGTCTTTTACCTTTAAATATTATATTACTATATCCTATATTAGAACCAACTGCAGTGGTGTTGTGTTTAAAAAAAACTTGTTTTAGAAATTAAAAAAATTGAATTGTTGTTTTCTTTTTTGTTTTTTTTTTGTCTCCCAGAACCAAAGTTTGTTGGTTCGTTTTGGGTTCCTGAAAGTGAAAATCCTGATGATGACAAGGTGTTTTTCTTCTTCCGTGAGACTGCGGTTGAGGCTCAGGGGCTTGGAAAGTCCACCTACTCCCGTATTGGACAGCTGTGCAGGGTGAGACATGGTGTCACCACTTAAAAAAATACCACAAGGAACTTTTTAACTTGTTATGAAACGCTCTCAATAAAACTGATGCCTCTGTATGACCTACATGAGCAAACCTGACCATCAGCGAGAAGATTCTGAAAATGTCTTTATGGCACAGTGCTGAGGATGATTTAACGTGTCTCACTGTCTGAGGAAAGAGGCTGTCTGGTGATAAGCCAGCAAATACAATTCAGTTGTGCCAGATGGCAGCAGAACTACTGGTTTATAACATAACATTTTATTTTGGCCTTGCTACCAAACTATGTCCACAACTATGATTTATTATTAAATAGACAAAAGATTCTGTGGTAATGTTGGGTAGATCAACAAAATTACTATTACAGAGCAACCAGATCTTTTAGCTGTAGCATCAAATCTAACTGAGGTGCATGGTTATTTATGTAACAAAAAACAACAACAACAACAACAAAAAAGTTTACCAGGTTTCACTATTGTCATGTTATAGATCCTTATATTACATAACCACATAGATACATTACCCCATGGCTATGCATCCTGAAAACAGTTATGTTTTAAAAGGAAATCTCATTTAAATCTTCTGCTTTTACTTGCTTTAAACAAACAAAAAAAATGTTAAAAAAGCAAACGAGAGCCAGATCCAGATCTTTACCACAGGAAGCGGTGGTGCGAGTGCCACTTTTTTCCACAGGATCCACCAGAATATCACACATAGAAAACTTAAATTTTGTTAAGTGGTCATTTATATCATTGTGCTTACTGTCCATGCCTTTGCACTTTTACAGCCTTTGCACTTTAATATGTTTTCACGAGTGTTGACTGTTCTGTCTTGAATCAGAATGACATGGGCGGTCAGCGAAGTCTGGTGAACAAGTGGACGACATTCCTCAAGACCCGTCTGATCTGCTCGGTACCAGGAGCCGACGGCAGCGACACGTACTTTGATGAGCTGCGTAAGTTCACACAGATTCTGTATCAAATAATTAATGACTAAGATTACGTCTGGTAAAAAATATGATAGAACATTACTGATGTCTGAAGTGAAGGCCCTGCGTTATACTCAGAAGGCATCATCTTTTTGAGCTTGAGGAGAGCACCCATCTAACCTCACATACCTCACAGCAGATGTCCAGTCATACAAATTTACCCCATCACGCTGCATTGTACTGTAAAAAAAAGTAGTCTTTTGCAGTCCAATTTTACAGAAGCATTAAAAACCAGAGTAAAGACTTGAAATTTAGGTTGACTTTCCAGTGTTTCTGTATCCGTTGGGTTTCTACCCAGAAGAACATTCTGTGGGTGCAGAGGGAGAGAAAGTCAAGGAAAGCATAATAAATTAAGCAGGATTTTTGACCTCAGTTGTGGATTATCATTCAGCTCCACATTCCTGCAGACTTGGAGAAAGCATGAGTGAGAGATTAATTGGTAATAGATTCTGGCCTGATCCCGTGCCAGTTTTTTGCTGTGGGTTCAGAGTAAGTTGCTGGCTTGTCTCTGAGTAGTGTTTGTTTGATAAAAGGCAATGTTTTTTTTCATTAGACTGGATCCAAAAGTATTTCTAATGCATGGATTGTGGGAAGACGAAAAATTATATGACAAAGATGACATGACTTAGTCACACAAACATTTGGTGCCAGTTTACCTGTGTGAATGCAATTGTATAGATTCACAGCTCAGTGATACAAGTGCTTCAACTTTTATGTATGTTCTTGTAAAATTTTACCTAATATAAAGAAAAAATATTATGGGTAAATCTAGAAGGAGCTTAAATTATGCTTATTCCTCTCCTCTTTAGTGCAACTGTCCGGTCAGAGCTCTGTATAAGGAGAAATCTAGAGATTGACAGGCTTGATGTGCCTAATTCTGTTGCTGGGTTTCATAACAGCAATGATCCATTACCAAAAAAGTCTTTTTAGCCTTTTGAAAACTCAAAAAAAAAAACAAGCAAACAAGTGTTAACAGTTGGTAGTGAACTACACCTGATAAAATCTGACACAGTTGTCAATTTTCACTCGTGGGAAGCTGTTTTTGTTTATTTCTGTATGAAAAGCAAAGACACATTTTTTAAAAGATAATAAAGTTTTGTTCTGCAGCAATTAGAACTGTATATGGCATGCATAAATGAAATGATTTTTAGTCTTACTAATAACTTAACAAATGGTCAAATGAGCAAAAACTTGATTGAGAAAACTATGACAGTCAGACCAGGAAAAAGACATTCAAACTCAATTATATCTTCAATCAGATGTCACAGGTTTGAAAAACACTGAACTGTGAAGAGGATGCAGAATTTCTGATTAAAACAATGAACACATGAAAATGTCACACCTCACAAAGAGAAACACCAAACGTCCGTTGTGTGGTGTGCAGAGCAGCTTCATCAGTTTCAGCTCTCAAGATGTTTTTTCAATTAATCTCTCCAAGCATGAAAGATTCGTCCAGATCCTTACACATACCTTAGGCTATATCTGTCCAATACATTCCTTTAAATGGACAATGAGCCTCTTATCTTGAAGAGTATTCTGACCGTACCTGAGGCCAGGTCTTTAAACAGGACGTCCCTGTAAGAACATATGTATCGATTGGAACATGTTGAAATCATTCTGCTGAAACACCACATGTTTTTAACTGCAGAAATTAATTTATTATGAGCTAAAACTCAGAAATGCATCTTGTCTGTGCCAGACCCCAAACCGACAAGTGTGAAAAATGTGTAGTGGGACTAAATCTTTTTCAAATTATTTTACAAACCACTGCTCGAAGCTGTAGTGTTTTTTTCGTGCCATGTCATGACCCTCAGTTAAGTAGTTAGACATGGCCGTAGGGCTTTGCTTATCTTTCTCTCAACCTTTGACCTCTGGACTACCACCACCTGACCTCAGTGTGTGTGTGTTGTATGTGTGTTTGTCCTTCCTCAGGCGATGTCTTCCTGCTGCAGACGAGGGACAGAAAGAACCCTCTGGTCTACACTGTCTTCTCTACATCCAGGTCAGAGTCCATTTAAATTTTGTGTGCTTGCTTAGGTGTGTGTGTTTGTGTGTGTGCAAAAAAGAGAGAGAAAGGAGAGAAAGAGAGTGTGTGAGCGAGTTTGTTATGTGTGTGTTTTGATATTTCTAACGCAGCTCCCCCTGTCCCCCAGCAGCAGTGTATTTAAAGGCTCAGCTGTGTGTGTCTACTCCATGAATGACATCCGGAGGGCCTTCCTGGGGCCCTTCGCTCACAAAGAGGGACCCAACTATCAGTGGGTCCCCTTCCAGGGAAAAGTCCCCTATCCCCGCCCAGGAATGGTATGTCATCACCCAACCAAAGAGCAGTGTTAAAGGTTTAAATCCTCACTAAAAAGTGCATTGGAAAACTGGTACTTCAGTACAATTCAAAGGTACTTTTGCCAAATACTACTACTACTACCAATGATGATGAGAACAATAATAATAATAATAATAGGAAGAAGAAGTAGAAGAAGAAGAAGAGGGAGTATCCTTACAAATAAGTTTGTAACAATGTGAGAGTCTCAAGTTACAAATTGGAATAGTTTTGCAGGGATACTGAGCTTTTAGTCAGATTAATATGAAGAATTTGATCTCATATAATATTCTTGTGATATAAGTCTTATAAACTTTTGCTATTCAGTTTAAGACCTCATTTCATTCAAAAGATCACCTCAATCCTCATAATCAATACGAGTCTATCAGGGCTTTTACAGTGTGCAAAGCACACAAGCACAGCATCAGCAGGATTTGTTACGCAAAGCTTCAGCTGGTACAGCACAACAATCTCTATTGTATTACTGCAGAATAGTAATTGTATTTGGCCCATAGTTAACCCTCTCTCAAGCCAACGTCATCTGGCTGGGTTGTAAAATAAGTGGAACGAATCAAATTAAAAGAAAACGATCATGCTCACAAGTGATTATGCAAAACTGGAAAGAATACAGACTGTGTTTGAAATGCATGAAGCAGGGCAAAAGTTTTTTACTTTCAAAAACATAAAAGCATGAAAATGCTTGATGCTAAAGCACATTAGTAGGATTTTTGAATGAAAGTCTAAGACTGGAGTTGTAGTCAGAGAGGGAGGCTGGACTCTGACTCTGAGAAAATCTCCCCTGTCCATGTGACCCATCACACCATAATCACCTCACTGTGGACCAGAGGACCAACAAGTCAAGCATTTTATACCAGTTTACATGCGAAGCAAACACAAATATAGTGTGAGTAACAATGACATGTCTAAGTCCAAGCATGTAAGAGTGTGTTTGACTACATGCAGCAAGTCCTATTCTGCAGAACTGTAATAAATCCCTTACAGAAATAGGGAATTAACTGGATTATTGAAATACTTTGAACATATATATTTTATATTTATAAAAGGGTTTAGCCGGCAACCTGCAATTCATTTATCATAAAGTCCCAGGACAAAAAATGATCTCAGGATGATTTCAGTTATAATGATTTAATTTGTGGGCATTTTTGTTTATTTAACTAATTTGCAGCATTTTGCATCCTTATTGACATTCAGTTGTTTGTTTACCACCATGGACCAAAAATATCCCAAAACAATCACAGATTAGTGTTTGCCTCCAAATATGAACAACATCCATGGTGAAGCTTTATTTATACGTACAGCATCTTCTTTCTTTATGTTTTTAAGTCTACGTAAACAAGAACTTCATGTTGAAATATAAAGAAATATTTTCTTTGTCTTCCATCAGTGTCCCAGCAAGACGTTCGGCAGTTTCGAGTCCACAAAGGGTTTCCCAGATGATGTGATCCAGTTTGCACGTCACCACCCTCTGATGTACAACCCAGTTTACCCGATGAGTAGACGGCCCATCTTCGTTAGAACAAACGTGGACTACAGCTTCACACAGATCGCTGTGGACAGAGTCAGCGCTGCCGATGGACAGTATGACGTCATGTTTATTGGCACAGGTAAATGGCTAGTTTTCTGTCCTAACTCTTAACATCATAATTAAACATGAAAACAATAAGATCATGTTTGAAAAGTGATTTGATGAACTGCGCCTTTAATTTCAGACAAAGGGACGGTATTAAAAGTGATCAATGTTCCCAAGGAGAGCTGGAACAACATGGAGGAACTTCTGCTAGAGGAGCTGGAGGTCTTCAAGGTAAGAAAATAAGATTGAGAAAATTTCTTGTAGATATAAGCACTTATATTCTGACTGTTTATTAAGAAAGGATACATGGTAATTCATACATGTTAAAAATGTCTCTCTTCAATAATGCTAATTTATTTAATTTTTTCCATCTCACTCCTCAGGACGCCTCATCCATTATCAACATGCAGATTTCCTCAAAACGGGTATGTTTGTTTTTCCCTTTTTTCATAACTATCAATAATGCAACATCAAAGAGAGGCATCATAAACTGCAAAATTGTCACAGAAACAAAGCTTGATGGCCTAAATTTAAAAGCACTAAATCATTTTTTTACCTGGTTGTGAGCACAATCCTGAAAGCCTCTTTTAAAACTCGTCCTTACAGCAACAGCTGTACCTGGGCTCAGATACAGGCATTGCCCAGGTTCCCCTTCACCGCTGCAGTGTTTACGGGAAGGCCTGCGCCGAGTGCTGCCTGGCCAGAGACCCCTACTGCGCCTGGGATGGAACATCCTGCACTCGCTACCTGCCAAACACCAAGAGGTCTGTGACACAAACACTAACAACACCCAAGCTGATGACTCATTACACTGAGCAAGAAAACACAATGAATCGATTGTATTTGCAAGTGTAATCAAATTAGTTTAAAATTTCTTACATAAACATGTAACAAACTGTTATGTACAACAATTTACAGACGTTTCCGTCGCCAGGATGTGAGGAACGGGGACCCCAACACCCTGTGCTCTGGAGGTACTATTAAAAAACAGCGGTTTTGTCTTTTTGTTCTAATGAATCCATTAAAAAAGCTCAAGTAGCTGTAAAAAGCTTTGTGGGCAGACTGCTGCAGAGGTATATTCAATAAAAAAGAACAAAACTTCACCCAGATTTTGCTCTGACTCACAGAGGCTCTCTGCATCTGACATATTACTGTCTCTGTGCCAAAAAATCCTCAACCTTCCACCCTTCAAGCCTAATGAACTCTGTCCTTGCAGACCACAATGGCAGCATTCTGATGCTATCTGTCTTTCTGCCACATAACTGAATCAGGCTAATTACTCAAACTGAAGGAGCTCCTTGGTAATACAATTACATCATGTGGCATGAGCCGGATTGTGTCAAACTATTGAAGGTCAGAGTAATTGTCTCTGATGAGTGTTGCTTTGCCCAAAAGCAGTTTATGCAGCATTGTTTCCCCATTGAGTTATGCAGTGCTGGTGACTATAAAAGAAATTGATCTTATTTTGAAACAACAATAGTCTTAAAGTTCATTGTTCTCTTGTAAATTTTATATGAATTTCATTAATGCAGCATATTGCTTAGGTTAACATTTGAGGTTAACATTTAATGACAGAAGGATCAGTGTCTGAACCCCATCACTCACACTGGCAACATATATGACTAAGCGCTGCCAAGACTAAAAGAGTCCTTGTTAAGTGTTAAACATCAAACATGTGACCAATTGTTTAAATTGATCTTAATTACTGAGAAATATTCACAAATGGGCAACAGGATGATGTCATTATGTGTGATTGTAGTTAACTATCCCATTAGCAGTCACACAAAAGCCATTATTAGTCTGTGTTGACTAAGACCCTACTATTCTGTTGTTATATTGCTCTTATAACTAATATGGAATATATATTTCTTGTGATTATAAGTTTAGTGTAGTATAGTAATGTATATTTTGATCCATATATATTAGAGAAAATATTTCAGAGTTAATTTTGGTTTCTGTCCCGTAATAGTCTGCCTTACCTTTACCTGCCCTGCCTGTTCTTGTTTTGTCCAGCTCTTTCCTTCCTTGTCTTGGCTCTTTTTAGCTTTTGTTTTTTTCTCCTGACCTGCATTATTGTGTTCTGTCCAGCCCTACCCTATTTTTTTTTTTTTTTACCTTTCCTTTGTTGTCTGGTACTAGATGTTTATTAGTGACCAAATGTCCTGAGTTACAGGAGACCCATAATACTCTTGTCTCTGCTGCCCCCTGCAGACCACCATAAGTACCGTGTTGCAGAGAAGAAGCTCTATGGTGTTGAGGGAAGCAGCACGTTCTTAGAGTGTATCCCCAAATCTCTACAGGCCAGAGTCACCTGGACCTTCCAGAAACATCCACAGAACCCACGGGAAGAGGTGAGAGGAATGGGAGAGAGTGGAGAGGTCACAGCTCTTACAAAGACACTGTCCAGAATCACAAAAGGGAGTGTGTACATTAGTGTGGGAAGCAGACATATCTGCCAAGCTCATGCTTCCCTTGCTCTGTCAGATCAGCTTCCAGCTGTCAAAACTGTTTCTCTAATATTCAACAAGTTTGATACAGTGACTGGTAGCTAAGCATTGTCAGTCCAGATTTGAATCCCATGTTTCTCAGGTTGATATTCTTGTGTTTCTTGGTTGTACCAGTGCAACTTTTTAGGCTTACAAAAGAGACAAATTAAGGATAATTTGAACTTTTAAGCTCTAATTTATTAACATTATAAACATGACCAAGTTGTCATGTTTTTTCATTTCTGAGGCTGGACCAAGCACTGCCCTAACTTTCATATGTTGGTCAGCGCCAAGTCACATAATTCATTGCTCTGACTGGTTGTAGGTCAACTTAATTGCATCCAGAAGCATTGTTGTCATTGCTAATGCCACTTGAAAATTAAAAGTGAAACCAGAGATACTGAGTCAATTTTCAGATGTGAATAGGACACTGGTTTAAAAGCTGACCCTTAGTCATGTGTTAGTCATGACAAAATATCTTTTATGCAAACTGAATCCTTTTTTTCCATGTGATGGTTTTTGTCAGGCAAGGTAATTCAGTTCAGTATCTTCTGAAAGGCACTGCAAAGATGTTGTGCCATAACATTGGTATTAGTAATAATTAAAATTTCAGTCCAAACTCATATCAGATTAAATCCACTGATTGCATACTGGTGTCCAACCTTGATAGATGAGGTTTTAATTATTAGTTATTAATCAATATATACAATGTGGGCCGTATACAGTACATATGCAGTCGGTTTAGTTTGTGACATGATGTTGTCTGTTTTCCAGGTGCGTCTTGATGAGCGCATCCTCCAGACAGACAGAGGCCTTCTGATTCGCAGAGTCCTGAAGAGAGATATTGGTGTCTACCAGTGTCATGCCATGGAACATGGCTTTACCCAAACCTTACTGGGCATCACGCTGGAAGTTGTACCTTCCACATCCTCTTCAGTCTCTAATCTACCCTCTGATGCTCCTGTCCGATTAGACCCCCGTAGTGGAGGTGGGCCACCAATGACCAACCAAAAGCTTTGGTACCGGGACTTCATGCAGCTGGTGGACCATCCTAACCTGAGCACTGTCGATCAGATTTGTGAGCAAGTTTGGGCTCGGAAGAACTCCGGCGGTGACCAGGTGGATAAAAGCTTTCATGCACCAGGGAAGGACACCCCCCCTCTGGGCCCTGTTGTCCCCCCAGCAAACAAGAAGTGGAAACATCTTCAGGAAATAAGGAAGGGGAGAAACCGCCGAACCCACGATGGGAAACCAAATCCTCGGGCGCCTCGCAGCGCAGGGGAGTAACCATGTAGAAAAAAAAAAATGAAAGGAGAAAAGAGTGACTGATATTAGGAGAAAGGAGAATGATTGGAAGAAACTGAGAGACCATGAACTCATGGAGGTGTTCACATATACAGACACACACATGCACATAAAAACACATGTAGACACACACACAAAGCACCTCCTTTATTGTCTATATTAATCTATGGATGCCCTTACTATATGGTACCCCCCAATCCCTGAGTCCTCGTCCCGCTGGCCAGCCTCTGCATGTGCTGCCTTACTGCCCAAACTGATTCTGCACGATCCCTTTACACTTTTCCTCAAGCTTAGTCTAGTGTACAAGCAGGTAGTGGGAGTGAATTTACCTTTATCTGTGCGCAATATATGTGTATATTGAAGCTGGTCTGTCAGCACAGGATGACCAGATCTTACATTAGGAAAAAAAAAGGTTTTCCTATCACATGCCAGCTAAATGTGTTATGTAGCTGGATAGTTGCTCACAGTATGAACACTCACTCTATGGACTGCACTGCTCCGAACAAATACAGCCCCAAGGTTTTGGATGAACTCTCCTCATGGCTTTTCTTAGCTGAAGATTTCATACCTGTGTAGAAAAAATGGTGGACTTTAAAGCTGAGAATAATGGGAAGAAGTAGAGAAATGTTAACTGGAAGATACTGGAAATAATGATACCTAACTGGAAACACGGTTAACTATTCATGTGCAAGTGCACAAGCATGCAAACACTTTTCTAAACCTTGTTTTTACAAAAAAAAAAACCAAACATATGAATCGATCACCTTCCTGTGGTGCTTTTGTTGCACATATTTACAATAACCTCACTTTGACACGGTTTGGTGCATTTTACACAATGCAGTCACAGAATAAGTAGAGATGCCGTCAGTGTGGGGCAGCCTGTGGATCAGATCAGTATGTTGCAGAACTGGTAATAATAATAGAAATAGATTTTTTTTGCAGTTTCCTTTGGCACATCGAGGCATGTTGCAGCAAAAGAAATCACAAAATACAATGCAGGCTCACATACAGAGCAGTTGTATCTGGCCAGACATGTTTTTATTACGTTACTGGTCCAAACCACTAGAGAGGTAGGGGTGTAAAACTACTGGCATTCCACGATGTGAGAGACACATGAGATGTTTACAGAACACAGACAAAGCTGGAGCACAAAGAAGTCAATCTCTAAAAGCAAATAAGACCTGGAGTACATTAAAACAAGTTTTGGTTTTATGTGGCCTTGACACTACAGATAAATATTGTAATAAGCATTGGAAATACAGACAGAAAAAGAGTTTTGATGTAAGTCAAACCCCACTCTAAAACTCAGTCTAAAATTCACTATTTATTGATTCTAATTTCGCCTGTGTACAATGTTTTTGTGCATTAACTTTAAGGAGAAGTCATGAACATGGTGGTTAGGATGGGATGCATTACCATGATGAGGAGGACGAGGAAAGATCTTAGTGGAGTCAAATATGACAGCCCATGTTTCTGGGATACAGTACAGTACAGTATATATATATATATATTAGCATGATATTTATGAGTTTTAAAATTTTTTGTATTCTAAGCGGTACTTCTACTCCTTGCTCTTTTACACTGTCCTTGCATATGTTGTTTGTGATAAATAGATATATGCAAATAGTATGAAATGAATGAGTCACCAGCTTCTCATTCAGCACAGTTAAATGCACAGACAGCAGTTGCGTGCTTCCTACAATGCATTTTACTGTCTGCAAACAAAAAAAACTTCCATCTGACTTTATACACTGTTGGAATCCCTTCCGAACATAGTGTTACAGTCATTAGTATCATGAATTTTGCTGCTTAAGATGTCAACTCTTCCATATGGACATTTAGTACGGTAAGGTCTTCCTTCTCTCTGTCTTTAGTCTGATCTCTCTGTGTATTATCTGTAAAGAAACTTTGTTTGTCGTCTGTGCTAACATGGTGTGTGTAGCCTGCCCCCTAGTGTCCATTGTGTGTACAGGCTCAAATGAAGAGCTTACCTGTCGTGTGATACATAATATCATAGTCTCTCCACATGAAAGAAAGCGACTGGCCTTGTAAAATGAAATGTGCATTTATTTTTTGCCTTCATGAAATCTGAATGATTTGATGAAAATATGGTCTAACTTGTGTTGCTGAGACTCTTTTCACAAAAGTGTAATGATTTAAAAGCTTTTCAACATACTGACATTGGCTACACATGGCTTCAGTGTGTTCATTGATTCACACAGGCCCTGATAACAGGAGGCAGTACAAACCAGGTCTGTGAGTGGATTTTTGGATGTATGGAATCATTGTCGCTGTTATTTATATACCTTCTTTCTAGAGATGTAATTAACTCTTTAAACCTAACTGAACTGACTGACTCCTATAGAAGGGACACTCATTTTGACACCACTTCCAGGATTAACAGCAAAAAGTTAAATGCAGGAAGATGCTGTCTGTCTACACATGCACATCTGCATCTAACTAAATGAGTACAATTACAAAATGGAGATTAAATTAACTTGTTCTTCAAAAGGAGATTACTTACATTGGTAGTGATGTCAAACTTCCCTGTGTCTCCCTTTCAAGCCAGCAGTTGTTTTGTGCTCTTTTGAAATTGCATGACCAATTTTTAGTGGCTAACGCGTTTGACAATGGTGCGATGGCGCGAAAGAGCGAGAGAAAGAAAGCACAATGTTAAATATTATTATTATTATTCCTATGTATTTATGTGCAAAGATAAGCTGATATGTTGTGGTGGATTTTTATTTTTCTTATAAATGTAGATTTACATCTGTATTGTTCATGTTCTGCTGAAAAGGACTCATTCTCAACATTTTTTGGACATTACAGCCAATGGGAAAGCTCGTTCTAAACACAGTGTCCAATCAGAGTCTTTGTTGTTCACACAGCCCTCCAGTCAACACTCCTGTTGTATCCCATGCCATGTGACGCACCCCTGTACGATAGTTCACAAGGAGAGGCTTGTGTATGTGTGTGTGTGTGGGCAAGAGAGAAATGAGAGCTTGTGTTTTATGTGAGTGTGAGTGTATGTTTTTGTGTGTGTGTGTGTGTGAGAGAGAGAGTTTTGGGGGAAAGCAGAGCTCTGTATATAATGGCAAAGGAACAGTGGTGTGTATGTTTGTATCGAGTGGTCTGTAGGTGAAAGTTCAAAGGTCGAAGGCCAAAGTTAATGTGGTGCACTGTAATACTCCCAGAGGTCTTTGTGAAATGTCATGTCAGATTGTTTTTGATTAACACAATAAAAATATGCAGTTACTTAAAAATGACATTTCTGATCACTTCTGTCTCATAAAAGGGAGGAAAAAAAGAGCTGTGTGACATCTTAACAGCACTTTTAAATATAATTATCATAAATCTTACTTCCTAAGTCAGGAAAATCAATGACATTTTAAAAAGATTCTATATGCAACATTTTAGCACCAATTTCAGTGCCAAGAATGAAAACAGTGTAATGTCTTTTGGTCAAAAATCAATATTCTGATCAACATTCTTGTACGTTCACAGCACATTTCAACTAAACATCAGTCCTGTTCATAAAGTTTACAGTACAAAATCAAGCTCTATATAAGAAATGTGATAAAAATGAATGGTGTGAAACGTACACAAAAATTTTTTAAAGGATAAAAATTGTCATGACAATGTGAGGATGAGCAGCATTCCTGGTTTTTCTGCTACTGTGAGGTTTAATGACTAAATGACAAGGGAAATAAGTAATTACCAGAATGGTGTAACAGGAACGAATTCATTTAGATCCTTATTTAATTGAATGAGTTTAGTTCAATTGAGCTTTTAACTGACTTTAACCTAGACATGGATTTAAGTTAATGTCATCTGTGTTTTCACCACATGGTGGCAGTAATGATATGATGTGAGCTCAAAAATACATGAGAAAGCTCAAAGAAGTCCACAACACTACAATGTCATATTAAATTGCCTATAATCCATGTGGATTAATGCAGATGTTTTTTGGTTGTGAAAAATTGGAGTTTACTTTCCCTTATAAAGCAGATAGAAAGACCAGATCAGTCCTGTTTTAGGTTTGATGAGAACGCTCAACAAATACATCCACAGATGCTGATTGCTCTCTTTCTGCTCTAGAGGGCAGCGACTGACTGTGTACCATCTCTGAAACCCACCATCAGGTAGGTATGAACTAGATAGCTGCAAAACATGAATACTCAACCACAATACTCAACCATAAAAACTTATCTCTGGACTTTCCATACGTCTCTTTTAAATCTGTGTGTTTTGTTTATGTCTCCCCTTTTTAATAAGTTTGCAATGTTGTTTACATCATAATAAGATATAATTAAATTAATGAAAATCAATAAAATTACCTGATCATGCTGGCAAGTAGGGCCTAATGCAGAGTAAGAGAAGGAGACTTAAGAAATTTAGTAAAATTTTCATTATTCTTTTAAAATTAAAAGATGCACATAATTATGTCATATGTAAATGCTTCAAGGTTTGGCTCAGCTAACACAGTTGATGATCTGAGAGATGCTGCAATCTTGCAAGGCAGCTGAACTGCTAAAATTTCAAGTCTGAAATCTCACAGGTCAATCTTGAAAAGCTTCAATCAAATTTGTTTGTGCCAGGTCAGAATATGATCAGCATCCTTTAAGAGAAAGAGTTTGTAGCTACAGACATGTTTAAGTTTTGATGAAAGCAAGAAGCGGCTGCAAGCTTGTAAATAGTGGCTGCCGAAGAGGTTAGCATGGATGCTGCATAGTGGCAGTTTTATCAGAATTAGACAACATCTCATCATTAAAAGGGGAGCGAAGAAGGACTGAGATTTTCCTGATGGGAAAGATGTTCTCACTCTTCTCCCAACTGGTTTCGGCAAGAGTAATAATTGTGACAGACAGAACATAAATCACCCTTCGATTTTTTTTTTAAATGAAACGCTTCCAAAACGCTGTTTATGGGGTGTTTACCAGATGAACATGCGAAATATATCCTATGGATATGTGAAACATTTCATCTGGCATGTCAGGTTACAGATGATGTAAAACTGCTTAACAACTGTGTCTTTTGTCTCTTCCCTAAGTGATGAAAGTCTTACAAAGCTGGATTGTTAAAGAATGAAAAAAACTAGAGCATGATTACAAGACTAAAACCAAAAAAAAAAGAATAAACAGAAATGTAAATACTTCTTTAAAAAAACTGACATATGTAGTCAAGCTACATTCACAGGATCCTGTAGCCTACTCCCTCTGTCTTTCTCACCCCGCTTCCCCCACAACGGTATATCAGTGTCTCCATCTTTGACATTAGGACCCACATTCTTCAAACTAATATCGTTATGACCTGTCCATCAGTGGGAACACAGATCCACACAGTAACATGTAACACACAAACACGCATACATGAGGCCACTTGCATTCCTTCACACATGAAAAACATTCACATATGTTTAAGCACTCAGTGACGCACACACATGCACTCACTCTAATGTCAATGCATTATGTGGTCACCAGTCGTAAACACAAAGTGAAATTGGGTCCATATTACTCAAACTGGCAACCTATTAGTTCCCCAGTATTTTCAATGGCCCTCAGTTTTCTGTGTGTGTTAAAATGTGTCAGCAATGCTCCACGGGGTCCTAATTCAGAACTCATTTCCGTACACCGATTATACTGGGTACCACTTCTGTGTGTGTGTGTCTGTGCTTGTGTGTTCTTGTACTTCTGTGTGAGGACTTATTGTGTTTAAACACAGAGGGACATTTTGTCAATCCCTGCTTCTTCAAAGGGCTATTTCATGGGTAAGACTTTAAAATTGAAATGAGTTTCAAGCTTAATTCTGTCTCTCCAGATTTTGCCAAAAGGACGGCTTTTTTAAGACTTGAGACACACTGTCTTCTGTTGAATTGACAATGAATTCAAACTCCTTAGCAGATGTGATGAGTCTGGCCATCTACTGAAGCTTGAACAGTATCTTAAACAGCTCAAGATTAGGTAAAGATGCATTTGTATAGCAAACAAGTCTTAAATAGGTCACACTTTACGACAGAAAAATACAATATGTAATTGGAGCAGATTTAAGAAAGGAGATGATCATATTTAAATAAAAAAAAAACAAGGAAACATGGGGCAGTGAAGGATGGAGGCAGATGTATATATGTATGTATATATGTATATATACATACAAACCCAGTGGGATTTTTTGCATATTTTTCATTTATCATTTTTTTAAGTTGCATATCTCTCTGATTGCAATGATGCTGCAGTCAGTACACCTGTCCCAGATCATTTATGCTGTTTTTGTACCACAACATCAACATGACTGAACTGTCTTGTCATGCAAGCAGTTTAACATTTCTGAGTGAGATTCTGAATGTGTAGTAGTCCACAATTTATCTGGTGCATTACATCCAGAATCTCAGTCCCTAAAAGTACAGGTTTGTGCTTTATGTTCCTCCTTGTGTGACACTGTCATACAAGAAAGCTTAATTAAAACAAAAAGCTTAATTATGTGAGTAAATGTGTGATACAGGTGCCTTTCTTTAGGTTCTGCTAAGAAAGGGAACATATTTCCATGGAGAGTTGAGTTCATCCTAACAGAGTAAATGGAAGTTTGGCACACAGTGACCTCAATATGAAATGTAATATCACTAAAACCTTAACACACATACACACAATAAATGCCATTTAAAGCAAGTTTACATTAAAATCGTCATTCAAGCAAATGAAAATGGAGAGAGCTTTTAAGTCATTCCCATGTTACTCGATACATTGTTAAACATAGACGTAAATGGATCTAATTGAATGCTATAGTTCTCAGAGACCTCATGACAGAATTTAACTTACAAAGATGCCATTTTGACCCAATGGTATTTTTATAAACAGAGTTATAAGACACAGCTTTGTTTTCT
Organism: Acanthurus lineatus; assembly: GCA_029814665.1. Taxonomy (NCBI): domain Eukaryota; kingdom Metazoa; phylum Chordata; class Actinopteri; order Acanthuriformes; family Acanthuridae; genus Acanthurus; species Acanthurus lineatus. Next base: position 12,551,334 of record JAPZDV010000002.1, on the reverse strand, counting down.
GCTGGTCAAATACTGGAATGAATAATTTAAAAATTTTGGCAGGCACTTTAATGCAACCAGACCCAGGATCACTTTTTGCATATGAACTTAGAATGTCCTCATAACAGTAAAGAAAACTCTACTGTGGGATAGGAAAATCTCTATTCAGCATTGTGTATGTGTCAGGTACCCTCCAGCTTGAAAGAATTAGGTTGGTTCTGGACCATGCATTTAAAGAATATGGAAAACGTTTGTACCCCTTTTTGCTTTTCCTGAAGAAGTCATAAGCAATTTTAATGGATAACTGAAACTAAATTAGAGGAATAGCTAAGAATGGCAAACTGGACAGTATGAATTATGGGATCTTTTTTCCACTTTATTATGTATGTATATGTTCTTTTTTGTCAATTATGGCTTGTAACGTTACATAAAATTTCCACTATTTAGTTTACTGTCTAGAACAGTGAGCACTAGCAGAGTTTTGATGAAAATATATAGGGAAAAGATGCTATTTTGATCAACTGTGATCAATTGTGCGCAGTGAATGTGGAATTTTCTTGTAAACAAGCAAAGTCTCTGTTTACATTCAGTGTTACTCAACAATTGCAATCACCAGTTGCATTGTGTGTTTCATTGAGATCTGATAAATGTGTTGGATTCATTTCCATGCTCGTAACTCATTAGAGCCATCGTTGAAACATGCACTGTATCCATCAACCTTACAGCCTTTGGTGGAGTAGGATTTTGCTGTTTCTTGGCATGTTCCTAGTAGTGAGAACAGTGGAATAGTAAGAAGTGATTTATAGAAAATTATGCTGTCACATTTGTGGGCTAGTGTGTGAATTCTCACATATAAAACAAGAAAACATGGAGGCACTCACAAATAATATCTTAACAACACAAACAGTGGTCTCTCTGGGGTTTAAAGGTATTTTCAGCCATTTTACCCCTTTAGGAATTGGCCACATTATAACTCAGGATCTGTGAGGGCAACTTTCTTGGCTGTGGTTGTTGAAACCTTTATTCTTTTTTTACAGATGCATGTGATGTGATCCAGCTGGGGCAATGCACAAAGTAAAATACAAAACTTAAAATTTTTCCTCTGGTCTTGCATTTTAGAAAAATCATTTTGGAAGACAAGAAGTTAGCCAAATTCAAACAAACCCGCTGAACAGTTGAGGCTTGGTCACTGTTAGTTAGTCACAACTAACAAGATATAAAATGTTGTATCTCCTCACAAAAGCTTATTTAAAACAATCAAAAAGAAGAGTCTAATTGTTAATTACTAGATGTCATGAATATATCCATGTAACTTTGTGCCAGCTACCCCATAAAGCAGTGGATGTTAAAAGGCTGAAGGCTTAAAAGAGTCTGAATAAAACTTCTTCAGTAAAGGTTTACTTCAAAGTCAGATTAGTTACATTACAGTATATTCATAATATGGTTTGTAGGATTGTTTATGTTGGTTCTTGAATGACAAACAGGAGGTTTTCAATTCCTGTGATTGCCTAAATGTCTGCACAATAAATACACTGTATGAAATTTAAAGCAGTTTCAGTGAACCATAAGAATAACTGCTATCCTGCCACTGATGCTTATGCTATTCATCTCATTGTGATATTGTGTATAGAAATCATTTCTAAATAAATAGAAAAATTGCATTCCTTCAATCTACTTCCTGTAGTACACATCTAAGAAATAAAATCACTTTAAAGTTGAATGCCATACAGGAAAAAGAGTATTACATTCAAGTGATGCTAAAAAACTACACAAATATTTATCTGACTCTTTCAGAAATTTGATGAATTGTTTTAAATGTTACTCTTTTAGAGTCATGAGAAAAGATGGATTCTGAACCTACAGCAAGAAAAAAATATATACACGAAGATACAAATAAATAAAACATACAGGATTTAGATTACATAATCACTTTAAATATCAAACAATGTAAAACTGCTGGATTGTTTGAAAAAAATCCACTTTCCACCTCCTGATTTGTTGTGTTTGACCACAGGTATTAGATTTTCCTAATGTCACCTGCCGTTTTTCTGTAAAAACATCCATTTTTTAATATTTTTTTAGAATTGCTTGTAAAAATGCAAACTTTTTTAATCTTGTTTTGAATCTAACTGTTTAAATACTGTGCCTCATCATGATGGAGACACAAAAATCTGATATGTGCTCCATGTAACAGAGCATTTGCATAACCAGTGTAATAACAAAGCCCTACGGCGAGCTAATGTCTATTTTCTGATTTGTGCAGGAACATTAAGTAATGTAATTAGGTAGTCTTTTTTAATTATTCCTTTTAAACAAATTTATAATTAAAAAAAAAACATCTTGCTCCTTTTTTACCCACAGTATACACAGTAAATCACAAATTCACTCTCTCTCACACACACAAGGTACCAGGCAGTGAAACACACTGACGGGCCCAATGATTAATGAGCCTAATTAACAGTCATTACCTCAGTGATTAGCCTTAGCAAGTTAGAAAGCCTGTTGACACAAAGGAGACAGGGTTCCCACTAACTGACCATAATCACTCATTCTTATACACACACACAGGCATGCACACACTCACACACTCAGGACTTCTGACTGCTGCTTGATTTGCTGAGAACTGCACCACCTTGACAACTCAGACACTCCTACAGCAAATTGTTTCTATAGAAAACAAGTAGCTCAAGAAAAAACAAAAACCTTAGTGAAGAAAAACAGAGAAAAATGGAAAAGAAATCTTTAAGAAAAAAGGAAAAAGACAAAAGTTAGTCAAAGAACAAACTTTGACAGACACAAGATAAAAAACTATTACAGAAAAGGGCTTTAAAAAGGCATGTTTGACTGGAAGTGCTAAGACAGTTAGCTAACTTTATGGGATAATTTATCCTCCTCAGACATAAACATGCCTTAACTTATCTCTAATTACTCCTCATCCCCAGCCAAGTTATTTAATTAAAGTTTTAACAGTGTTTTTGCTACACAGACACAGAGTGTAATGAATCAGCTCGTCTGATACCAGCACCTCCCTGTCTCTGTTATGTCAGGTGTGGGCACACACTGTGTGCACATAGAGAGCTGGCAGTTTGAATATCAGGCTGTTACTGAGCTCTGTTTCAAGGTGTATGGGCTAATAACACACAGGCTCTGCCGAAGTGAAACGTCCCCAGGGCAAAGTCAGGGTAGGGCTTTCAATCAGTTTAAGTGGCGGCGCTGCCGTGTCCCCAAATCACACCTCATCTAATCACCTCTTTACACAGAAAAGCTGGAGTCAAGTGAAGAGTTCATACCTCATACCAAAATGACAAAATACTGTTGGCCTGTTATCAATACCTCCAAAACTGGCTCATACAAATGGTCCAAAAAATGACGTATTAAAGTTGTCTGCCACCTTTATTGTAAGTTGGCAACTAAAACTACCTGTTAAAGGTTAAAGAAAAAGCATTGTTGTGAACTGAGAAATCCAAGTACAGACACAAATGTTCAGGGGCACTATGGCAACATCATATCATTTCTTTATAGAAGGGACAGTCATGAAAAAGTATACCTAGGTCTCTTTCAGGCATTACTTGATACCATTATTTTCCTGGTGAGGATAGTCTCGAAAAGTTCCTTTAAAAAACACAACAGAGGCTAACAATACTGAAGGGCAAATTAAAAAGGAATGTACTGAAAGTACCATGAAATGCACATCACTAGCAACCTCTATTTGCCCCATCCGAAGGTCTGATTCAAAAAAGATATTGCACCAGTGACACTAAATTACCTGAAACAATCAGGCAAATTGCCTGATTGTTTGTGATTGCAATCATCCATGTGGCAATTTACTGAATGGCTAATGTGTACTGATGTGGTCATGGCTGCTTGTGAGTCAGTCTAGTGGTTTTGGATGGGTCGAGGCTGTGGATCAGTGCCTGTTCTGACCACTTTTACTACTACATTTCCTATTTGATTTTAGGAGTTATTTTGAGCTCAGTAGGACTTATGGTACCGTTTTTGTGAATATTTTGTCAAGTTGATTTTGGATTGGCCAACATATCTCAATCCTGCAGCACCCCTGGTCTCACTTTACTTGTCCTTTTGTCTATGCATCTGCAGCGAAGGATCGCAAAAGACACTTCTCTTCTCGGACTTGTGTTTACTAACTTTGCTTTGTGCTGGCTGGCTGCCTCAGAGCCCCTGCTCACAGAGCGGATCATGTGCTGTCTACCAGCAGAAGGTTGTACATCCAACCAAGTCCCCATCTTTGCCTCATCACATCACAAGCTTACATTCCCCTGCACACCCGTGGGTGCAAATGTCACTCCTGCGGTTAAAGCCTGATAACTGGTTTCACTGAGTGTCAGCTCCAGTGACTTTCCTTCCCCAAAACCACCTGTTACAGTGCCCACCCTCTCACAAGTATCAGTTCATGTAATCAATCACTTAGCTCACCTGCACCCCGACAGCTTGTTAATGATCAGCCATTAACTCAGATCAATGCTTTTAATTAAAAAAGCAAACCCCATGACCTGGGATTTTAATCTGAGATCCTATCATCTGTTTCATAAGACTTCCTGGCACAATCATAACTACCTCTTTGGAGGCAAGACAGCTGAAATTATTGAACTAATTATAGATCTCCTTGACATTCATCCTACTGTCCACACTGTAATAGCGCACACTGGCATCAATCACAGCATGTCCACACAATTCATTAAGCTGCATAATAAGCTTGAGTCTTTAGCCTCCATGGTTTAAGGCCTGGGGAGGAGGTGGATTCTGCCTGGTCCCACTCTCAAGATGCCAGCCTCTGTGTTGCTTTGAATGTTTGTCTCAGTGCCTTTAGTTTAGTTTTTAGTTTTAGTTTAGTTTTGCCTTTAGTAGCTCTTATTACATATGAGGCTTGCATAATTTAAGTGTGCTTCATTCAAGCAGGCGTGGATTTTATGGGCCATGATAATCAACATGCGCTGGATGAGCTTGGCCCACATGATATTCTCTATGACAACCCTGTAATTTCTGCTTACACTGCTTAATGGGGACATGTGTTTTGTCCCCCAAAAGAAGGCAGGCCCCCACATTGTGACTGTGTAAGCAAATGTAAGCCTCTACAACATCAGTGATACATATACACAAACAGGTTTAGTGTCATGCAGGTCATTGCCTCTGACATTATCAAGGGGATCTGCTAAAGGATCAATTCCAGCTTTAGTTCTGCTCCAAAGCAGAAAAAGAACAGGAAGTGAATAATGTGTGCGTATGTGTTTGAGTGAGTGACGGTAAACAAGCACTGGTATGTGAGTTGTTGACCGGACTTCCAAGCAACATTCTGCTAACATTTGGCATGGAAGTGTGTTGGCACAGGATTTACTTCCACCTTTCAATAACCAGGTGTTCATCCTCTTCTCAGTTGTTTATTCCGCTGTGGGTAAAAACAGCACCTCTTTGTCTCTCTCTCTCTATCAGTTTCTAATACCTAAAGGATGACTGTTTCAGCCAAACCACATGAAACACGTTTTCCTTTGAGTTGCAACAAACATCTGCACATGGCTTAAATAATTCTCTTTATTTGTTAAAAAAGGATCTCAGTAATGCCAGGAAATTATAGACCCAAACTTCATCAGCTGTGGTTCCTGATGACAAGGCAGCAACAGCGAGTGGATCCTCTGCATGGTAGACACAAGTGTAAATGAGCATGACGCCAGTGGTGAATCATCACTGTGTAAATGATGGTCGCGATCAGATACACACTGGGAGGGTAAATACACAGAGTCTGGCTCCTGGACTTATAACAACAACATCTGTATTGTTTTAAAATTGGGGTTCTCGCACACTTCCAGCTCGAGATCTAAAAGACAAATTTGGTCTCTCACTGGGACCCAAACTTACAAAAGTACATCATGACCTGCAATAACATGTACATTTTTTAAACTGCTGATGGAGAGCACAACAAACCATGAGTTTAAAATGTGTATGAAATTGAATTAAACCTATCTTAGCTGATATTCAAAGCAACCCAACCAACATATATTAATGTAGATTTAGAAAGATTAGACATGTCGTTCTATCAAACATAACTACCTTGCCTTTCCATATTATAGTATTGATCCAACACCTCACTGTTCCTGCTGTTATGTAACATTTGTACACATTTATACTAATTCAACTTTTACTTCAGGCAATAAAATGAAAGTTTGCATATGAACTGTCCTATTCATTTTAAATCTTAAAATGACAGGTCAACCCTTTACTATTGACCTCCTTCGACTTCATATTCTTAAGCCACAGCAATCAGGCTTCATAGTTAGAGTACAATGCTGCTGTTGTAGAGCACATTGTTAACTCACTGTGCTGCACTCTTTTCCAGACCAAGACTTTTGATACTGGTGACCACAACATTTTGATTTTCTGTAATTTTTGATGCTAAAACTAGATGGATTTGCTTCGGTTTCCTTCCATCTGAGAGCTGTTTTGCATTTTCATCCTCTGCATTCAAAAGCTGAAGGGCTGCTCTGCTACATCTAACATTTAAATGCCAAACAACTTTCAAAAAAGAGAAAAAAAGAGATTTCTAAACAAAAAATAAGATTATATCCTAAAGGAATGATGCCATTTTGGGTCAGCTCACAAAATTTGGGAAAGAATGAAAGACCATGACAACGTTCCATTGAATAATTGAGAGTCAAAAGAGTTTTGTTGTGAGTTGTCCCTTGACAGATGAAATGAAAAGAAACAAAACAAAGAAGAATTTATTTAAAAAATAAATAAATAATCCCACCCAAAAAAGATTTTTGCCTAGATTTTTGAGCTCACCATGAACATAAGCCAAAAAAATGACTTTGTTTCTGGTGTAATTTCTGATCAGGTTTGACTTATTTACTGTGACAGTCCCAGTTCATACTCAGGACAAAAAACACATGTTAGAATGAAAGGTTGCTTTTACATTTGCTCTGTAAAAAAAGTGCAACAACAGATTTGGGTCAAATATGGATCACCGCACAACATACACAGAGTATTGTTGTATATTACTGTAGTGTTTGATATACTTCTAATATTATATCATATGTGATAAAGAATACAGACTCGCTGTTAAGAAAACTTGCTTTGGCCAAACTTACTTCTATAAGGAGGGTAACTTTTGCACAGTTGGACTGTACCAATTACAAGATCATTCTGTTTCTCTGTATTTTGACAGAATTTCTCTTTTGTGCTTGTAAATGAGAATTCTCAAGTGCACTCAACAATTCAAAGGTCTTGGCTTTTTTATTGGATTTATGCACAAAGCATAAATCATATTTCATGATTTCGCTGTTGTGAATCTGAAAGTGGGTTACAAAAAATCTATCTTTTGGGAAACATTTTGGCAATTAAGACGTGTTTTTCATGGCAAAAGTCACAATAACCAGTCAGTTTCCATTAATGGATACGTTTTTGTATTGGGTAAAGTGTTTGTTGGAAGTTGTATTGCTGTGAATGTAGATTTACAGCCAATACATACTTTTTATTCATTATTTTAACTGAAAGTCTGACATTTGGCAACAACTGTTGACAGAATAATCTTATCAGATGAGGAGAGTTGATATCAATATATTGTTTTTCTTGAAATATGTTTTCCCGTTTTCTGCACTACTTTCACTTGGGATTAAGTGAATGATTTGACCGACATACGCTAATGTTTAATGTAAATGTTCTGGTGACCCTGAAAGAAAGGGAAACTAGCTCATAAATAAAACAAGTAGTTTTTCTCACAAATGTAAAGAGTATGAATAAAAATGATTTGGATAAGTTTCTTTCTAAGTCTCTTGCTGTTCCATTCTCAAACAAAAGTTTGGTCTTCATGCAGGATGTTAAAAGTCCACACCATAGAACCATGTCTCAAGCTCTAGTGGGAAAATCTCTTGTGGCTTTTGTGAAAAAAAAAGACTTGAAGAGCAAGAACAATCGAACCCTCAACATGAAGGAGAGCGAGGTTTCTGTGGTTGTGTCGAACATCGAGGGGTCAGCGAGTGATAAATGCTTCTGGTCTGAATACTGAAAGATAAATACAAAAGCTCTGCTTTGCTGCTGAAAGTGGGTCACATAATGTTTGAGCTTGTGCATGGACTGTGTGTCCTGTGAGACTGTGTGTAATGACACTATCTATCTAATGACTAATGACTTGTATTATTGGGACTGGAATGCATGCTATAACAGCCCCAGCTCAGGCTCCTAACAGGTTTTGGCACACTGAGACATTGTTCATTTCTTTCCCCAAGAGGACGAGTGGGACTGAACATTAGAGATTAACGATCAAACTGGCCTTCTTTCCCTATGAGGGTCCCTTATATATCCAGTCAGCCTTTAATTTCCCTTCAACTTCCTGTTTCTCTCAGTTCAGCATCACTTTCCCTCCACAACTCACTTAAACATCCCCCTCTATCTATTACTCCTCCTCTCCTTTCTCTTCTCCTCCTATTTGTCTCCTCAGATCTCAGTCTACCTTCTGACCAATGTCCCCCACTCACTTTTCTATCATCCACCAATTCAAAGCTTCTGTCCTCTTCTTTTCCTGATCCTTGCTCCCTGTCCTGCTGGCTTCCTACACTGGATATTTACAAGTGCCAAATATAGCGGTTTCAAACAATTTATTGTCATGGAATTCATTATAATACCTTAGTACAATTATATGCTCATAATAAAACACACTGGTGGTATTAGTCATGATCTCATAACATACTTTTAGTCCTTAGAAGATTTGAAGCACATTTCCTACAAACCTTTATTAAAACAATGTTTTCAAATCCAGTCAAAGGCTTTCCCTTAAATTCAGCTTTGTGATCATTTTTCTTATGGACTTCATTCAATCACACTCATATTTCAGAGCCTATTCTGTCATTTGTACTATAAAAATTGCTAAGATATTTACAGAAAAATAATGAAGAAGTGATCTTTTATGCTGCACCTTCATAATAGTCTACTTTTGACCTCTTTCTTTATCAATTTAATTAACTGTACAGTTACAAAATTAGTTTCACTCTTATGGGTTTTGTGTAAAAGTAAAATCAGAAACCTGTCGTGCATATTGTGTCACTGTGCTTGTGTGTCTGCAGAGACAAATAAAAGTCTTGTTTGTGCAACGTAGAAGACTATTTGGAGTCTTTTATTGACTTTATTGATTGAAATTGACTGCTGTAGTAACTGGCAATCCACAGCAGAGAAAAAGGGAAGAAGTAATTAGATAAATTATCACTTTGAATGGTGCACTTTGAGAAAACATGGTAGATTTTAACTGCACTGAGTGTGAAAATGGATTGTAGGTCACAGTATGTTTTTATTACATTACGATTAACAATAAGTGGCAATAATCAAGAAAGAAAAACAGCTTGGAGGGTTGAATTAAATCCTGTTAACAGCTGTTTTCTTTTGCAATCTTTAATAATAACACAGTTAAACTATTCTAAAACACTGATTAATTGTAGATTGCAAAATTTTCAAAGAAAAAAAAAAGCTAAAACATTAAACAGAACTTTCTATCTTACAAGTGTGTGAGTGAAAATAGAGTCTAAGTGTAATTATAAAACACATTTATTGGAAATTATAACACCAAGGGGCAGGGCAGGGGTTGCAGTCATCCATTGTGAGAGTGATTGTTTCCAGCACACCGACATAAAAAACAGAAAACCTCATGCCTCCGATCAGAATCAATGAGTTAAACAGGCTGCTCTGGTGGCCATGATCACAACCAGAACAAAAAAAGCGGAACAAGAGGAACCTTTGTAGTCGAGCAGAAAGAAAGGAGACCAGCAGAGGCCAACAGGCGACTGGGAAAACTGCCTCAGAGGCAATAACACAGCTGTGAGGTGCTGCAATAAACCTAAATCAGAGGTTATAAAGCAGCTTTGTCCCACAACTTGGAATGTAAAATGTGTTTGAATACATTTAAGCTGACACTAGGACGCACGATTGTGGCTTCATGAGAAAGCACTGGAAAGAGAACACAACATGTTTTTGGTCTTAGCAGAGGAACCATTGGAGTCAAAAGGAAAAGAGGTGAACTATCACTGAGTTTATACTTACATACATGCAACAGTTGGAGTTGAAGTTTATGTCATTTTTATAACTTTCAATAGATTTTTTTTATCATTGTGAGAAAACTCAGCTTTCACTGATTGCCTTTTCAATAGGTTTTTAACATCTATATAGATATATATTGAACCACTGTTGCTGTCAAGTATTTTTCAAAAAAAAGAAAAAGAAAAAATATCGCTCTTATCTTATCAGAATTTTTGGCATAAGTCCCACATATTTCTCCACGATGAATAAGCACCATTAAAGTAATTTAAGTCCATGCAATTTGGGTCATTTTGCCTATTAAATGTATTCAGAAAGACTAATTTAATAGCATCAGATCTACAGTTATCATCATAGATCTTTGGCTGTGTTTATATGAGATTGTGATTTAAAGACTTCATGTGTGTTTCCTTATGGTTTCTCAGGGTTTAGAGGGTCACAAGAGCTGTGAATTATTACCATGACGAACCCCAATAGTTTGATTTTTTTTTTCTTTCAAGTCCAAATAAGTCTGTAGAGCATAAAGCACATAACTGTGATAGAAATAAATGAGAGTAATTTAATTTAAGGAAAAACTTTGAAACACTTAGGCAATTAGGTCTAAGTTTTGTTAGTTTGGAATAATTTAGAAGACAACATCTAGTTTTATTAGTTACTAATCTTTTTAATGAAAGTTGGGATGTATTCAGACCTCATTAGGTATTTTGGCCATTAGCATGGTTTTGGTGGTGTTGTGGGAGTGTCTTTAAATGGCCCATTTGCAAATGCAAATGAATATATCTATACTCTATTGTTTAATTTTGCATGGTCTGATTAAGCTCTCAGTTGATTGGCTAGCATGACATCAAGTAACATTTCTCCAGAGTTGATTCTGTTTCAATTTTCCTGGCCTGCAGGTTTTATTTTTGGCTTCCCCTGCAGTCTGCAACCCTACAACCCAAATATAAAGCATCCATTAAAAAGTCAAGAGTAAATGTTGATGTTAACTATCAATCTAATGATGTTAACTAACTAAGAGTGCATATCTAGTGGAGTCAGGGCAGAATAAAACAAACAAAACTAAAACTGAGACCAACAAAAGAATATGCAAAAGAGTATACAACACACACACACACACAAAGGAATCACAGTTTCCCCTGATTTTGTTAGCAATGCATTGACCAGATTCTTCATAGGCACGTATTAGTACTCTTAGTAACAGTAGTAGTAGAAGTCTTACAGTGTTTTTCTGAAAGATCACTAAACTTGAGGAAGATCTGGTTAAATCATTGCCAATCAATTCAAATGGAGCTGTGATGTGACATGTCATGAACTTCTCTGAACTCATGAACACTGAATGCTCCCAGCCAGATTAAATACTAAAAGAAGTGTGTGGCTGTGTGTTATTGCTGCAATGCAGCAATAAGTCCCTTGGCCTTCAACAGATCCATCACAGTGTCACATTATAATATTTGGAAGACCACAATTTGACAGACACAAAGGACCAAATCTTTACAGTCACAAACCAACATCTTGATGTGTTTTCAACAAAAACAAAGTTGTGAGTGTCACATGCACATTTTATATTCTTTTGTCAACATAATGAATTTGCCGTCCAGCTGTGAGAAGCCAAGGAAGACCACAGAACTGAAATATCTGATACTCTTCAGCTGTGTGTTGAGACATTAACTGCTAAGAAAAGGTGGGCTGTTTGAATTAACAAAATGTATGTAAATGTGCACCTATTCTGTCATTCATTAAATGAGGCATATCTGAGACAAAAAAGAGAAGAGAGAGAGAGAGAGAAAAACATAAATATTGTCATAAAAGTCATGGTGAAAAGCTGAAGTCTGCCATCAAAAGAAGTGATAATTTGAAACTTCAGCAGTGACAAACTGCCTCTTAACCACAACATGTTTTACAAATTAGCCTTAAAGCAGGCAACCATTGCAGTGGAGCTTTTGAAGATATTTTGCAGTTAACTTATCCCGTTTAAACATGACAGTCCACCATTTGGTAACAAAACTTAAAAACAAAAAAAAACTTAACTGCGGGGTCTTGAGTCATTTGTCTGAGCAACTGAAGTGGTGATAAATGATAAAAGTCAAAAGAGGGGGGTAAAAATATGGTGCAGAAACCTCAGGGCTGTGGACAGGAAATCATTCTCTCAACCTAAATTGAGCTCCAATCAGCCTCTGAGGCTTTTCATGGACTTAAACTGCCCTGTGGTCCTGGGATTTATGAACCTTTTTTATCATCTATACCCAGATCATAAAATGTCTTGGTTAACAAAGTGAAGTCGGACTGAGTGCACATAAGAGAAGGAAAGGCAACTGTACACAAATACGGCTTAAATGTAGGGTTTGTTGGTGTGTAATATTGTTAAAGGGACTTGTGGTCACATGAGTCAAGGATTGTGGGCAAGCTCTTTGCCTGCTGCCTGGAGACTGTATAAGCTGAGTTTGTTATTGTGTGTAATTCATGACTCATAACCAGAGAGGAAATGGAGCTATAGAGTTCATAATCATATATCAAGTGGGTTTTTCTTTTTGTGATAAGAGATTGGGTTCATCAAAGTATGTACTGATCTTTTATAGGTGCAATAGTGATGTTATGGTAACAGAGTGAGAAAAATAATACAGTGTGTATCTCATATAATATGGACATATTACAGTCAACCTTCAAAATATCCTGTTGATCCATTTTTCAGTAGCTTTAAGAGATCACCGAAATATAAGATTCTATCCTGGAGATCATAGAGCTTTCTATGGTAGCCAGGGCTTGTGATGAAATCCTAACTCTAAGACTGGCAGGCCTGTAACCTTGTGCCTCTCTCAATGTGTTGCAATAGAGGTGAATCACCCCTGAATTAGAGTTATCTGTCTTTTGTGTGTGTGGATAGCTCACTGTTCAACTAGATTACTGCCTCACTTCTCTGTGATCAGCCTTCTCTGACCAGCTGAACTAAGTCCATGCCTTTATGTAGTCCTTCAGTTTAAAAATGTGAAAACAAACAGTTTGTGGTAGTGGGCAGAACAAAGCTCCATGTTTAGGTTTTTTTGTTTCCAAGAGTTTCTAACATTTTTCGAACATCCTTTTACCACACCAACTCTGAAGTCCTTCTTCTTCTTGTTCTGGCGGCTAAAATGAGTTAGCACCACAGCACTATTAACACTCTGAGGTGTAATGTGTAATGCCGGCAGGACTCATAACTGTTAGCGTTGATTGTTAATCTAAGAGCACAAAGAATCTGTATGAATTCTGTGAGAAGAAACTTTGTTATGTAAGGAGGGCACACAGTGTTAAGGGTTCAACAACATCAACCTGTCGGATGAAATATTAGACCATTTAAGCCATATATGGAAAAAATAGGCTTTTCATTAAAAAAGGCACAAAATTGGTCATGAAATGTAAAACACTGTAAGAAAGACAGAATTTCTATAGCATGCCCTCAGACACCTGTTTAGGCTGAGGTCTGCTGCTGCCTAATGAAGTGTGACTGGAAACATACACACACACATGCACACACACGCACACGCACACACGCAAACACACAGCACCAGTCAATAGAGAATCAAAGCCACAGGTCTTTCAGAATTAGCACAGTTCACTGAATGTGGTTGAGATAAATGACCAGATGCAGATGTGTGAACCAGGCTGCTACTTTTTTTGGTCCAGGGCTTGAAAATTCCCAATGATTCTGAGTTTCCTGTAGTCCACCAGCTGCTTCACCTTGACTGAGAAACAAGCCAATATCTTTGTTCAAGCTACACTTCAAGACTAGGCTCAGTGACAGATAAAGAGAGAAAATATCCTGATAGGATAAACAGAGGATAAAAGAGACACCATGAAGCCATATCAACATAAGGAGAGAAAGAAAATAAAGGCAGGAAAATATATTTTAACCTTAAAACACCCTGATCCACATGCCTAAATGCCCTGTACAGCAGCATGAAGATGATGATTTTGGTGCTACCACAATCAGTGGATTAACTCTTGGAGACAGAAACAGTTCACCTTAAGTTGACCCTCCTGTGAAAGAGTGTGGACACATGAGAAGAACAAGTCTACACTACAGACAATTAGTATAATATTAAGATTTATTTAGCCATTGGTTAGCAAGAGTGTTAGCTTGATGCATCTTTCTGACAGCCAAAGCTGGTAGAGATAAAATAGGGGGTGAAAAAACTTTGGGGGCTTTTAGATTGATTATCATCTTTTTAACTAACAAGCAGGTACCAGGTACCTTCTCAGAGACTGGAACAATATCAACCACTGATCCATTACAGCGCACAGATTAAGAGTTTACACAAGCTCACATTTTTCTGAAGAGAAGTCTCAATGGATAAACAACATACATCTGTGTGAGCTGGATAGTCTCATGTTGCCGACTTATTTAGAAACTTGCCAATAAGTATAACTTGCAGCTCTTAGATTTCTACATTACTGTGGTGGCTGAACGTGTTAATATGTGCACACGCTGTTCAAATGAAGGGAGAAAAAAAAATCATAAATGCAGAAAATTAAGGAAACATATAACCTCAAATCTGCTAAACATGTAACTCCAATAGGCTGTTAACTGGACAAGATGGAGAAACTCGAGTTACTTTCAAAGCAATCCAAGTTCTAAAAGTTAAATAAAATACTTTTTCATTTTTAACAAAACATAGTAATAAATGGTAATAAAGCAGTTAGCATGTTTCAGATTCCACAGATTTATTTAAGTTTGGTTTTTTTTGTTGATCTGTGTATCAGCAGCTTCAGTAAAGCCTCAAAGTGAGGACTTCCTCTTCAAGGTGTGAGATAATACCAAACCTTTTCAGTTTCACTTATCTTGCTAGACCAGTTAAAAAAATGCAGTAAAAATTCACTGGGAAAGTGGATTTTGACCCACTACTACTACATGGCTTCCAGTGTGAGTGTGCGTTCATAGTTAATTTGTATACATGAGCATCCAAGCTAAAATTTGTTTTCTGAGGTTTAATCCACACCAGACAGGAGACAACACAAACTTTGGGGCCATTTTATTTCCTTTTATACAGTGGAGACAGAACTGTTATTCTGAAGTTTTATTCAGGGCAGCGCACGTAAACATTTGTGTGAACATCCTGCATTTGTGTGTGTTTGTGGTTGCAGTAATTGTGAGGGTGTGAAGTCGTTTAGTGGGTTCAGTTGCAGGTTTGGTTTTTATGAGATGGTCTGTTTGCTGAAGCTACGTGCCGCCATTATTACTACATTTTTCCACAGATGTTACAGCCAAATTACCCTCCAATCACATGCATGGCCAGGCCCAGTAACCCATGGTAAGGTAATGGGCTAGCACTGGGTCTGTAAGGCTGCAGTCCCACACGTCCTTTATGCTAACATGAACATTTAAGTAAGTACAGAAAGTATTAATTGCATAACTTTTGCACTGATACACATTTGCATCGTCAAACCTGCAGTATGGGAAACCTCATTAACAGCATTAATTTTTTACACCAGCATCGGGTTGGTCCAAACCTTGTGATAATCCTGGCCTGAGTCATGACTTTGGGTCACCCCTGAAAGCCAAAGATAGCTAAACATCTTCCTTTTTTTGGACATAAAGCAAAGAAAATGTTGGTCTACATGTGCAGAAAGAAAAACAGACATGAGGGACACCTGGTCTGTTCCTTCCTGAAATTATATGCCAAGTAACCTTGCTGCATGACTCTAGTCTTCATGCTGTTGATTCAGGCTTTGTCCACAACTACACATGCAAATATCTTTCTAAACAGGGTCTTTCCCTCCTTTGCTTTCCAAAACCAAAATATTACATTAAAAAAAAACAGTTAACATAAACTGTTTAAATAATAGATTTTCTTCATCTTGACTGGCTGAGTTACGCAAAAAATAATTGAGGCGCATTCAAAAGCATGCTGATTTAAGCCTTGCCCTAATTACATATTGGCTAATGAGAAGTCTGAGTAAAAGCTGTTACCAATGGCGCCTGCATCAAGTTCTCATGCAAAACCTCAGGTTTGGTGCTGTGTTGTGGCAGTGCTGGATTGTGTATCTGCGAGAGGTCTGCTAGATATATTTAAAGTCCTTGTCATAAGGTCAGTACCAGCACCAGCACTATTGTGCCCTTGTGCTATTGTCCAAAAATCCCCTCATGTTATCTGTCTACATGACAACACTGCAAACTGATTTTCTACATATCTTTACCTTGAAAGGAGTTTTTCAAAAGGGCTCTTTAAGTGACCTTAAATTGTTGGTGTGTTCACCAAAAATGCAAAATTTCATAAAAAATTATGTTTCCAAAAATAATAGTTTTACAATAAATAATATCGCTAATAATATATCGTTGTTTTTGTTCTGTTTCCTTTGTCTGTGTTTCCTTTGTTTTGTTTATGTAGATTAGTGTGTGCCATTGCTGAGAGAGGATTGGTTGATTGGTTTCAGTCCTGGCTGGTGATTGGCTGTTTTCGGAGGTTACCTGCTATATAAAGAGTCAAGACGGCAGCAGGTGCTGGGCAACAGGCATTCCTCATCTCCCTCTTCTCCTGAATTGCCACATTTTGTTCTGTCATTTCATTTAGCTATGTTTTTTAGTGGGAGTGGACTGCCAGTTTTGTTAATCTATTTTGCTCCTGTTTTTGCTTAGTTAGGGAGGTAAGGCATATGTCTTTTGGTTCCTTTGTTTTGTTAGGTTACTTATGTAACCCAGTTAAAAATCCCTATCCATTAAAATAGATGATAAATAGTAAATAATTTAAACATGTCCATATTTTGGTAAAATGTTATGGCAAGCATAAAAAGAATATTTCATAAAAGTTAAAATAGTTTAATAAACAAGTAGAGTGAAATAAATAAGTTTAAAAAGACACAA
>JAPZDV010000002.1:12494834-12534391 GCA_029814665.1 Acanthurus lineatus | reverse complement strand
TGAAATGTGTAAAAAGATTTAAAGTGTTTAATGACTTTTTATTCTTCAATAAATAACCAAAACAATTGTCTCTTGTTTGTAAAGTCTATATTAACACAGTATTCAAACATCATATATGTATTACCAGTGTTATCGTTTAGGGTTGCAGCACACACACATTCTTTGAAATTGAGCTGTAAACTGAAACTAGAAATTCATCGAAATTCATTGAATCATTATTCCTCCCACTTTTTAAAATGATATTGAGTCTTCAGGGTTATGCATATTTAAGGGTGCGGCCTCTTTGATTGACAGCTAGCTCTCCCTTGAGCATCACACAGTCATTGGCTGCAGTGTGTTGTAGCAGAATGTAGGTGCTGAAAAAAATAAAGTCCAAGTTCATTTTACATGATTAAAGAGAGACTTTGCATTTATAACTTCAAGCTAACAAAGGAAGGGCAGCTCTCTCTCTACTAAATTATTACAAATGAACATCATCGGTCCATCCATCTTGAGCTGTTTTTGACCAAATCTCGCACAACTTGACTTCTTTTGTCACAGGGGGGATTCAAGGAACAGACACAATCTTGGCTTCACTGTCTAATCATTTTCACACTTGGTTCTTCCTGCTTTCGATTTCTCTATTTTTCCCCTCTCCCTCTATTCTTCTCTCCCTCTTTGCAAAAACAATCACATGAAAATGAATTGTACGCAGCTACAAATAAATATATAACTGAATCTACGTGAGAAGACATTAAATCATGTTTAACACATCTTTCACATATCATTCATTAAAAGTTGTCTCTTACTTGTTCTTCAGCATTTCCATGTAACATCCAGCTGTGAACAGAGATAAAGGGACTTAAACTCAGAGGACTGACAGCACTGTGCACGAGAAATGTAGTGTTGGCCGTTTAAAAGAACTGGTGGCATTGCATGTTAACGATGACAGGAGGGGGAACAGGGTTTACTGTTAAAACTTTACAATTAGGAAAGTGGGACAAGATAACAGTACAATTATGGCTGTAAGTCACATGCAGGTTACAAAGATATGAATGTAAAGTGATGTTAAAGGGACAAACATAAACAAACACAAGTGCTGAAACGATCTCTCCGTGTTGTTCTTGGAAACAAAATTCAGGCTCAGCTGCAGGTTCTGGATCATTGTTGCTCGGACTTTACAGCAGTTAATCACAAAGCAAAATGAGGAGACGAGCGTAGCTGACTGCTGAAGGTGCAGTTTAACTGTTCACTGTCAATTAAATGTAGAAAATAAATCTGTGTTCATCATTCTGAATGTGTCAGCCTGTTTTTTTATATACATTTTTTTAAAGCTTGTGTAACCCAGTTAAAAATCCCTATACATTAAAATAGATGATAAATCGTAAATAGTTTAAAAATGTCCATCTTGGGTACAACTGTTATGTCAAGTGTAAAAAGAATATTTCATAAAGGTTAAAACAGTTTGATAAACAAGTAGAGTGAAATAAATAAGTTTAAAAAGACACAAAGGTGCATTGTTAAATATTTCATTTTATTTTGAAAAAGTTAATGGGAAAGAGGAAGTACTGTTTGAGAAAAAGTGTCATCCTGGTCCTTAATTGTTTAGGGTGTGATTGACAGTGTCATGCAGGAAGAGAAAAAGTGTGTGTGTGTGTGTGTGTGTGTGTGTGGATTTTGTAAAAAAGCGGGGTTTTGACGAAAAAGAGACGACGACGATTAGCACGGGAGGGAGACGCATGGCGACAAGTGTGGGAAGTACTCGGAGATAAAGTGTATAGTTTTCGGTATCTAAGAGACTGTCTACTCGACATTCTGAACCTGGATATTGGAACTAAACCTGTTTGGTGTGCAGTAAGAACTTTTTTGCTCGAAAATTTCTGTTGTGACTGCAGAGTTTACTTAGCGTAGTTGCTGAGCTAATTCAAAGTGTGTTATTAGCATTCGCTAGCAAAGTGAATGGATGTAGCCGAGAGTAGCTAACCTAGCTCCTGCTATCGACTGTGCTTCGCGATCTCAGCGCGGGACGTGAAGATTCATCTTGACCGCTGCCGATCTGTGTGTGTGATTCGTCTCATTCGGACATCGTCGCGGACTGCCTGGGAGAGATTCCACCTTCTTCTCACCTGTCTGTCTTCATGTTGGACGCCTAATCCACCTGCAACATGGCTTTTTGACCTGGTACACTGTTTATCTCTGGAGTTGAGCGGTACTTGAGGTAACAATATTTCTTTTACTGTTCCTATATCGTTGGATTAAAACTGTGAGTTTCCTCGCACTCAAGTGTCACAATGTCAGGCCTGCAACGGGATTATTTTATTTTTGCCGGCTGTGTGAATGTTTGTGTGACTGTGTTGAGTGTGGGCCCATTGAGTTGTGTTTGAATTAATTACTGAGAAAGTAACTCAAATCTAAATATCTGTAGTGTTAAAAGGTATTTTATAACTTAAAAGGGTATTTGAGTGACCTAAAAAAATATTTTGCAACTTAAAGGTATTTTTATAAATTAAAAAGTATTTATGTTGAAACCTAAAAGTATTTTGTGTTGAAACTTAAAGGAGCAAATGCTTTGAAGCTTAAGTGTTCAGTTAACTGGAAAGGTATTTTCCTGCTACTTAAAGGGTTATTTTGACTGAATTTCATAACTGATAGTGAGCCAGATCATTTGGAGATATAATTGTTGTGATTAAAATGAAGACAACACAGAATTTAATTTACGTTTCAGGAGATGTCTTCTAGTATTTTGTTGAATTACCTTTTAAAACTGAAATAAATAATTGATTTATTGCTTTCTAAAACAGTTTTATGATATTTCCTTTGACATACCTCTCAGAGTTACAGGTGAGCATAACGACAGCCTATTATTAAGTTTATCTCAAAATATTATTAGAGTATCCTGAAAATTTAAAGCAACGCAAACAATCAGAGTCATAATATCTTAACGGAGGGATAGACATATTATTTCAAGGGTTTTATTTCAGTTAGAAATTAATTTCTTTACGAACTCAGGGCCCCTCTCTGCTGTAATCGGGAGAAGTGGGCTACACTTATATCCTCCTCAGCTAGAATTGTTTTGGTTGTTGTTTTGGCCTTTGTCCACCCTTAAGTCATTATTTCTCGAACATTCTTTCATTCATTTTCATGTTGTAAATAAATACAGTATCCACTTTGAAAGCTTTTGTTCTGGCTCTGTGGTTACTTGGGACTTGGGGAAGATGGGGCTCTTTTCCTGCTGTGCCTGTGCACCCCTAAGCTGGGCATAACACCTCCATTTATACAACTGGTCCCATTAGACTTATCCTTGGTCAAAAAACACTAAATAGACTCCTTTCCCAAAAACTTTGAGTAACATCTTTAAAAGAGCCAGTCATAGGTCTCCTCCTTTTTGTTAGAAAACCAACTTTTAATCCCATTAGATAGCATACAAGTACACAGCATGCATGGTAGAAAGACACTTAAATAAAACAAATGTGCATTTAAATTAGCCTCCGTCAGAAACCCACAACCAACACAATGAGAAGAACAGTTCATCAAGTTAAGATAATTTTTTAATCCAAGGATCCTTACACTTTTTCAGCTTAAATTCCACACAGATTGTTACTGTCTCGGTGTTCAGCATGACCTGTCGTCTGCTGGAAACTCATGTCTGTTGAGCCCTTAAAGGTTTAAACAGCTCTGGTGTCCCTTTAGACTTCTGACTCTCCAAGTTCATGAATGTCAGAGCCCTAAAGCGTTTCTTGAAAGCTTCTTCCACAGTCTCTTGTCACCTTCACTGATCCTCTGGTCTGTTTTATGTAGAGTAGCTGTGGTGATCAGTGCATGTGCACAAATGTAATAATCAGTGAACCATCAGTGAGGAGGAGCAGCTCATCAGTAAAATTGCCTGGTGTAGTTTGGCTGGATAGAAACTCTGCCCCGGTTTTACAAAAGATATCATGTTACACCGATCACACTGATGAATGTTTGAGTCTTTGTTCTTATACAAATATTGTAAAATACTGAAGTGGAACATGAAGGCATGTTAAGTTCTGTAAAATCACAACATTTTTGGAAAAAAAGATTAAAGTGGAAAAACTGCACTAAACTAGCTAAAATAAAACTCAAGTTAAAATAATACAAATGCAGATGCAACACTGCGACACACTTTGTTCAGCTTTACAACAAGTGAAAAAATCTGAATGCTTTACATTGTGAGTTTTAAACATGCAGATATAGCAAAGGTTTCATTCTTGATGCACATCTTGTCAGCAACTAAAAATCCAAATCTGTAAAAATTCACAAATTATTGACACAATCCTGACAACTTTTAGATCATCTTAAAAAAAAGATGTCAGCATTTATTTTGGCGGTTTCATCTTATGACAGTTGCTGGAAAATGGAAACTCGTATTTTTAAACTTTTTTACACAGTGTAAGTTTACATCAAACTCAAAAGTTTAACCTCAAACACAGCTTTTCATTTTTTAAATCATCTTCAAAGACCAAAGCAGACTTATTTAGATGTTCCCTCTTATTTCTAACAGAAGCAAACTTTATGATGAATTTTAGAGAAAAGGAACCTCCAAAGAGAATACTTAAAGGTTAGGAGTAGGAGTTTTTTCACCCTGTCTTCTGTTTTCTTTCATGCATACCATCTTCCTGTCATTTCCTTATGATTAAATTACACATCGGAAGCAATATTTTTAGACAAAACACAGTAAGTAGAGTTTATTAGCCAGTCACACAGTCTTCAAACTAAGAAAATAAACTTTGCACCAGTGAAAATGTGCTAAAGAGTGCTGTACAAACTGTGGAGAAAACTCTATCACCTTATTAAGTACTTTATGCTGATAAATTGTGAAAAACTAGGTTTTAATAGAGACTAAGCCTTTTAAAAACTGCAGATATGGCCTTCACGTGATGCTTTAGTACCTTTATTTTTTAAATCTCTCCCTTTACTTTTCCTGTCTTATCATTTTCCTCTGAGGAACTTTTCACACGCCATGAAGGTTACAAAAAGGTCACCAAGTTCACTAATGTCAGTGTTACTTCCTGACTTATTTTAAACAATGAGAAGATTCTGAAAATAGATAAAGCATCTTCCATACTTAGACATATTACAGGGATTTAACCCTCTGGCAGCCATATTGAAGTCTCATTTTTTCTATGGCAACAACAGGCTATTTATGGACCGCTGAGTGTGCTTCTCAGTTGATGTAGCAGACTCACAAATCAGTCTAAGGAGCATGGTTAACTTTTCCACAGTTTTTAATAGAGAAATTATTATTTTACCACTTGACTGCCAACTTGATCACTGTAACAGTGCAGATAACATCAGCTTGGATTTCTTACATACTCATATTTGACAGGGAAAAAGATTTAATTAATATCAAATATGATGACTTTATGTAAGCATGATTTTTTACTGACGGGGCCAGAGAAGTCACTCAACTTGTGATGCAACTTTAAAGCCCCCATTAATGTCTTCCAATTGTTGCACAAGTGATACAGTTGAAAGCAACTCAAAAAACTAATTTCAGTGAAAAAAATAAGCTTAAAAAGTTGTTCACATCAACATTCTTCTTCAGTATATTTTTAATGTTTTTTATATTTTATCACTGAAGCTCCAAAAGATCTGTCTCTGATCTAAACACAGTCCCTTACAGAAACTAAACCTTGGCATCCTCGCTTGCCTAGCTTCTTCCTCCACCTGCTATGTGTCTTTCTCTACACATGAAGCCACATTTGACCTTCAGTTACAATTCTCACATCTCACATCTACAAGAAGGCCAGTCTTTTATCCAGCAACTCTGGTGTTTTCAATTATCAAAACCCTCCCTTCTCTTCTCCACCTGTTAAAGGTTTTTTCTTATTAACTGTAAAAAAGTAATTTTTTAACAATAAAACTGACAGCGATAATAATAACGTGGATTATCATGTGTTCAAACCATGAACCATCTCAAACCAGTGTTTACTCAACAGAAAGCACAGGAGGACTCAGCCATCACTGCTGACCCCTTCTTTTGTTCTCTCTATTGTCACTAGAGAGCCACAGCACACAGAGGAACTGTGGGAAAGTGAGTTTAGTGGATGATTAGTGTGAGTTATCACAGGGAGGACAGGTTATGTAATTTCTCCTTTAATGGCTGGTTTTGGACTGATGTCTGAAAAAAAGCACTTTGAAGGTGTCACCGTGGGCTGAGGTGAACTATGGTGTTTAGCTGCTTTATACTAGATAATTATTTAAGGAAGTAAATTTTAATAAACAAATTATTTGAAGTTAATATGTATTTGCTGGCCGACTTGCTGGACTGGTGTTTTTGTCGCAGACTCAGTTTTCTTGGAGTTGAGGTGCATAAAGATCCCCAAGGAGGCCACAATCAGACTTTGACTGTGGTCATTAGGTACTTTCCCGCAGGTGTTACGGTATGTGCCCAAAAGCATGAACATAGGCCTCTGTAAAATATCCCTTTGAGGGTCCGTGAGGGAGGAATTTTTATGTGTAGCCGGTGTTTAATGGATCATTCAACCCACAGCAGTAAAAGCAAAGCAATATGCCTGTAATCTGTTGAACCATCAACAGTCGTCTCATGGTAGCCTCCAGTTTAAGCTAGCTGAGCTTACGCATTCAGTGTGATGTGAATGTGTGTGTGCCTCTTATAAATACACTGAAAAGTCAGTTACATCTTAAGCTGCTGTCACACGTGAATATTTAATTTAAAGAGAAAAAAACAAGTGTAGAGGACAGCGAGCAGCATGGACCACAAAATACCAAGTGACGAAACCAGTGATTAAATTGTGTGAAATGTAACTGTGCCCAATTTATTAGTGATAAAACGAAGGTAAGGAAAATCAGTGTATGTGTTCATGTGTGTGAGCTGAGCACTTGGCAGACTTGATGTCTGTAGTCCATGGATGTAAAGAATGTAAAGCTGATGACCCCCTTTTAATGAGGCCATGAGAAAATCCAAATGATCATCAATAAATCCAAATGATGCTGTCAGGAAGGTTGGTCCACTAGCATGTTTGGTAAATCTGAGCACTGCAAAGTTCTGTAGGTGTCATAAAATGAAGTGAAAGCAGTGTCTGTCATTTCAGTAACAATAAAGTGTACAAGGGCTAAAGAATAAAAGGGGGAGGAGTCTTTTGAAAGCTTCTTCGGAGAGTATTTGAAAGACTGTCTCCCTGTTTATCCAACATCATATCAACAGCAACCTGTTCAGTTCAGCAGCAGTCTCCTCTTGTCCTGCCTTCTCAGACAGCCAAACACTTGTGTTCTTTAAGGGCCGTAGCCAAAATCAACTCCCAGCACCCAACGTGCACTTACACTGATTTAATAAAACCCTTTTTTTATGGTTAATGCTCAGATTTAGCTCATTCCAAGAAATAAAGGTGACAAATTCAGTTATTAGGAGTTGATGCAGGCTTTGACCCTTTTTACTGCACAATTCATCTTTTCCTGTATTATAATCTTTGTCCCTTTTTCTTCTCTCATTATCACCCTCTTCTTTCCAATGCTGGCCTTTTCTCCATTACTCCTCCCATGCACTGAGATCCCTTGGCGTCCGGTTGCGTTCGCCAGAGCTCTTGCTGCGAGCCTTCCTGGCGCTCTCCTGCGCCTGGCGGTATTTCTCCAGCATGCTCTTGTGTTTTCTCCTCAGCTTATCGTTGCACCACATCCTCTCGCAGTACTCCTCCACGTGCTGCAGGTTGGACGGCCCAATCAGATGCATGATATCCTTGAACCATGTGCGTGACTGGCCCATTTGGCTTGGCGAGCTGGGCCTGCTGTAAGTGCTGCAGGGCATCCAGGCCCTGTAGCCTCCGGTAGAGCGGTCTTTGAACGAGTCAGAGAGACCGGCACTGTCACGGGACATGAGCTCGTCCACAGTCTCCCCCTGAAGGACTTCGAGAGTGAGGCGGGCCAGGGTCTGTGTGAAGCCATGCTCTCTGGAACGGCAGATGTACACGCCTTCATCCTGGTGGAAGAGACGACGGAACAGGAGGCCTTGTTCCGTAGACATGACACGATCATCCAGCTTCACCTGAGAAAAAAGCACAGGGAGAATGTGTCCATTTTTAACTTGAATAGATGATAGAGGAACATATCAAATTTACAATTTATTGTCCTTAAGCAGAGAAAAAAAGAATAAGCAAAATATTCAATGACATTCACTTAATTTTTAGATTAAAAACAACATGATGTTTATTTTCAGACTGGACTAGGATCATGCAGTCGCATCACTGCAGTGATATACAGAAGAAACAAGTGGAGCACGATTATATTACATCTACATATATTACTCTACATATATTACATAAGCTCTGTATGCAAAATATTGAGTATAGAGTGTTACTTTTTATTTTTATTCAAAATGTTAAGTTAAAGCATGTTAAGTTATCAATTTTTCTTTTGTAGTATAAAAAGTTCTGAACCTTTTTGATGATAAATGCAAATATTTTAGATGGATAGAGACGAAAATAGTGACAAATAAGATTTTAAAGCCACTATATGAGATTATGACACCTCTCTCTCAAATAATTCAAAAGGCTGAAGTCTTTGTAGACAAATCCTTGTGAAAATTACGCTGTGAATATGCTCCTTTGAGCCCTATTTATCTGGCTGACGCAAACACTATAAAAAAAAGGGATCGTTCACATTTGGGCCAAGAGGATGAAATCCACTTCGTAGCATGAGAAAAAGAACGAAGGAGAACTGGGCTCTTTACACTGTTTTCTCAGCTTGAATTGCAACAGCAAGAATGTACCATGAAATCCAGTTACTGTTGCTTTTTTACTCATTCTCTAGCTTTTCCTTTCCTGTCATTCTCTTTTTCTTTCCTCACTATGTACTATGTACCAACCTCCGCGTTTCTCCTCTATTCATTTATACCATTTCTATCTCAATCTATCTTCTGTACCTCCCACTTCTCTGTTACTGTTCCTCCGTGCCAACACAAACATGGCAGCATCAGCTGGAGTGGCAGCCAAATGTTTATTTGTAAGGAAATAAAGAGGGGTGGTAATGCCTTAATACTTGCATGGCTGACCGAGGCGTTATGCTTAGAGAAACATACCTTTCAAAAAGAATGAGTGATTCCTGTAGGTGTGTGCAAACACAGAGACATGTTTTTTTCCAAGTTGAGCTTTAGAAGAACTTTGAAGCACTGAGTTTAAATCACAGGACATTGAGTGACACTGACGCTTTCGGTGACATGTGGTCAAGATTTGCAAAGAATCCACTGTTTATCCAAGAGAATGAGTGGTTGTGCATTTTCCTTTGAAATATAACTGCTTAATTCCAACCATATGTCAAATGGCTGTCAAATGTGTCAACCACTTGCCAAATTCACAAACAAATCACTTTTCCAGGCAGTTACTCAGGACACTGTTGGCTAAAGTTTCTTTCTTTCCCTCATCTGCCTCCTGAGCCTTCCACTAGCTCCTTCCAGTATTAGGATGACGTTGCATTTTATCATCTTGATTTGATCTGATGGCTATTTACTTATGGTCTTACCTCTTCCCTGCGGTCTTCACGTTGGACGAGCCAGGAAACAGTAGCTTGTGGAGAGCGAGGAACACACTCCAGGAAGGTGCTGTTGTTCTCTGTTGCATACACCACTTTGTCTTCTATCACGTCAAGCTCTTCTGAAAAGAGAGATCATTTGAAAGGTTGTAAAAGAATGAAACTGAAGGCTGTTGGTCTGCAGATCACTGCTACACTTATATATTTTCTTTCTGTAGATCTTAATATAAAACATGAATATATATTTTTATATAAATATAAAATATATGTAAAGCATCAAACAGGTAAGTCTTAAGTCCTGAGCAGCACAATGAACCTTTACAGTATAATATTACTCAGTAAAAGGTAAATCTTACAAAAAATATACTTACATATATAGTTTTAATGAATTCTTTGTGTAAACACTTATTTGTCTGCTTTCCTTCTTTGAGAATAGCATATTACGTTTCAGTCTTTTCAGTCAGTATTTTGTCTGCTCTGAAAAATGTATTTGTCCTTCATTTCCCTTTGTTGTGTCACAGATTTTTCTTATCTGAAGTAATGTATACACATATAAACTAAACAAGTCATTAAACATAGAAATACAGTTGTTCTTCAACATGGGTGGCAACAACATCTCTGGATCCACACAAATACACCCATTTCAAACAGTAAATAAATGACACACTACAGGTTAAGGTTACTCTCCAGGCTCATTTTTAAGTCTGTAAAAAAACACCACTCTGATTATTATTGTGTTTTACAGGTTTTTAAACACAAAGTTGAAAAAAAAAAGCTCTGAAAAGTGATCAAATGCACATCTACTCTTTTTCCTCATTAAAAAAATTCTGGATCCAATCACAGTGTGAGTCACAGCTCAACACTGCTGCTTTGGAAGAGCTGTGTGCATTAAGACGGCAAACTAGAGGAAACATAAGAAAAAAATCAGCTAGAGGCTCCTTATTTAAAACTCAAGACTGAAGTTCAACCAAGTTCAAAAAAGAAGTTCAAAACAAGAATGTCAATCCCAAATACAGCCAACTGTAGAAAAATCTGAGCTTTATATCTCAGAAAACATGTCAGCCTGATGATGATGGTGATTTAGAGACACAACCAAGAAAAAGGTTGTGTTTGTTCATGTGAGTACAAATCCTTAACAAATAGTGAATATATTTCATTCTTAGCAAAGAAATCAATAAATTGACTTGACACCTTGGCATAAAGAAACCTTGTAAGCTTGGGTTCATCCAAAGGCCCAGAGGGAAACATGTTTCATCACCACATCAGCATGACAGTGCTCAGGTAAGCAAACAAATACCCAACACATGCACACACCCTCCTTTCTGTCTCTACACAGCCTCGTTCCTCCTCTTTGTTTGTCTTCACACTTTTTCTAACTTTCACCTCCACATTCCCCTCATTCGCCTCTCTCCTTTTTGTTCAGTCTTGTTTTTCATATGATTAATGATAACTGATAATTTGTCTGTCATCTTTAATCCGTCAACTCTCTCTAACTCACACATACTGTATTCTTTTTTTCAGTCATTCTTCCCTCCTACCGAGGTTTTTAGAGAGAAAAAAAGATCTTTTTATAGTGCCTGAGTGTACATGCATCCTCTCCAATTAACACAAATGTTTCTGAAAACCTCACATGGTGTAAGATCTGATGTGAAATAAGGACGAGGTTGTCTTATACACACACTGAAATTGTAAACAGACGTGTGTTGTGTCGAGGTGTATGTATGGAACATGCATTTTTCTGTTCAACATGCTGTACAACATCCGCCTCACACAGCTCGGATAAACGGACACACATTATACAAATCTGACTCCTCACATAAACACTCAGGCTTCCATCCTGGAAAGACACACACACCGACCCTTTACAGACACAAACTCATACAATCTTCATTCAAACACAGGTTGGCACACGTCCAATAACATCTTGCCTTGGACCTCAGGTGCTGACACACTCACATACAATATACACAAGAGCAGAGCCTCACTGGTCCTCTTCCCATCCACAGCTAAACAGTTTAGAGTGTGTAAGGAGAGCACCACCCTTCTCTTGACAATACAAGACATGAATGCTTATCTACAGTATCCTGAGAGAAATATGGACAAACTTTGTTTCCAGTTACAAGAGCATGACCTTAAAACCAGTGAAAATCAACAAGCGGTTAGAAAACATGTAAAAACAAAATGCAGAAGTTATATCTCAATAATTGTTATATCTTAATTGTTTAATTTGCATAAAAAAAGAAACGTAAAAATTTAATTCTGAGCCTTAATGAGGTGTTACATGAAAGACTGCACCTTGACCAGGCACTGCAACTGACCAGGAGGCCCTCCTACATAATAAACAGAAAGGTTTAATTAGATACCACTCGTGTCACGTACCGCTCAGATTCTGGTCCATACACTGCAGCGCCGGGTTGCCGTGCCTGATGTCCTGTCTGCGGTAGCGCCGTTTGCCATTGGGCACGTACCGTGAGCACACTGATCCATCCCAGGCGCAGTAAGGGTCTCTGGCCAGGCAGCACTCAGCACAGGCTTTCCCATAAGTCTCACAGCGATGCAGCTTCACTTGTGCTACACCTGCTGGAGAGCCCACATACAGGGCTTGCTGTTGGAAATAATGAGGGCAGAAAACAGGGAGTAAGGCATGATGAAGATTACAGCCCACAGTTTCTTTATAGAAACAAACCATTAAAATAAGTAATTAAAATCATATCTACTCACCCTTTTCACAGAAATGTCCATTGTTGTAATTGGAGTTGGCACCTGCAATAATGAAAATAAATTACCCCAGATATTTTACAGAGTCAGAAGACTTATAAAGGGCCAAAATCAATATGATGAAAGGGATATTAAATAAGAGAACTATTGTTTAAAAATGAGGTGAAAAAAATGTGATTAGGTTTTGATGTAACTTCTTTAAAAACTTCTTTATCCAACAACTACAAAGGATGTTGTTTTTGCAAGTCTGCATGTTGACAGAAGGATGCCGTTTTTACATTCTGGAACTGGGCTTCAAAAGTTTGTGTTATCAGTCTCTCAAAACATCGTGTTTGTGCATTAGGGTACTTTTTGTGCTTTTGCACAACAAACTTAATTGTGTTTTTGCAAAAAACTATTGTGGTTTAAACAGCTTCTTACTTTAAATACTTGCAGCTCCTCCAGTGTGACCTCCTCTGTCTCCAGGCTGTTTCCACTGTGCAGGGCGAGGACCTTCAATACTGTACCAACGTCTGGAAGAGAAGTAAACACAATCTGTGAGACACAGTGTTACTAACCAGGAAAAGAATGTTTACATTTAATCCAAATCCTCCCAGCCAGAATAATCACATTTCTGCACAGAGCTCACTAAAGTTTTATCCTTAAGCTTATAAATACAGTCCACGGCTTGACCTTCAGCTTGCCTAACTCAGATTTTTGAATTAAGAAGTAAAAATGGAGACAATTCAAGTATCTGATGATTGGGAAAGCACAGCATCACACGCACTAACCTGTGCCAATGAACATGACATCATACTGCCCGTCCTCTGCCTCCACCCGGTCCACCACGATTTGCTTCAGCTTGTAAGGAATGTTGGCTTTGACGAGCACAGGTTGGCGCAGGGCGGGATACACCGGTCGCCACATCAGCGGGTGGTTGCGTGCAAACTGCAGCACAGAATCAGGGAAGTCCTTTGTGCTTCCAAACTCCCTGCCTGGCTGGTTGGTGATTTTACTTGGACACTGAGGAGACGGACAAAGAGATGAGGAGAAATAAAGTAAAATCACTGGTTGGCTTACTGATGATGTTTGAGTGGAAAATGTTAAAAAAAAAATAGATGAAGTCATTGAAATAGATAGAAAAACAGTGGAAAAACAGAAGGAAGAGTTTAAAGTAAAATCAAGGTCTTTTTTTCTCTTCCACAGATTGATTCCAATTCCCAGTATTTTCCACCAGTGGAGGTGTGCTTTTACAAATGAATTGTGGCCTAATTATGGTCTTAAAATCTTTTCAAAGAACCCTCATTAGCAGTTTTATTGTGCCTGGAAATCTTGGATAAAAGTTCAGAGTTGCTGTTGTAAAATTCTGAGTTTGGAAAAAAGAAAATCTGTAGCAGCAGAGTTTGTTATTTGTTTAAAAAAAATTTCTCCATTTGTGTCATTGTAGTTATGTGAAGAATTGATGGACTGGTATTGGGCCAGGAACTGAAATAATAAAAATGTTCAACATTGCTCGATGGAAGATCTTTACAAGAACCACTGCATGTCGTCTTTGGGTTTGCCAATCGATTAGATCAGCAATCCTTTGCAAAATTAGCTAACAGTCTCTGACTCACAAAGCTCCTTTTTTACAAGACTTTACTGCAGCTGTTTTCAAGTTTAATGTAACTTTGAGTAAAAAAAATCTCGTCTTTTTTAATCTAAGGAAATTCTCTGTCTCTGCTGGTGGCCAAAACCACCGCAAGTGCCTGTTTCTGCACTGGAAGCAGAACTACCCACTTTCAAAAAACTACCACTTCATTCATGGTTCCCTTAAGCTCTGGGAGCTCCTTCCTATCACATTTAAAGGATAATGTAACATGCAGTTCTGTAAAATGAAGATCATGACCGAAGCAATTTAGGGAGAGTGTTAGACTTCTTCTATGAGAAGCTCCTGCAGGGGTTTCAGAGGACTGCAATTTACGCTTATTAGCCAAAAGACACACAAAAAAAAACTTAAATCAACTTTCTGGGGGAAATTTGAGTTTCACTCAGAATAATACCAGAGAGCACCAAAAATCAGATTAGCCACTCTGTGGTAAATCATATTTTACTCAAGCATAAAAATGGAACTAATCCGAAAGCCTCATAATCAACTGATCATTTCATGAAATGGGTGGTTGGCAGAGTGAGTTGGACGAGAGAAGCACCATCAGTAGAGAAAAGTAAGACTGTAGCAGCAGCAGACTCAAATGAAATCATATGTCAAAATCATTAAGCTCACAACCTAAACAAATACTGTTAATTAAGGATGAGAAAAGGGCAGGATTTAATTGAGATCGCGTGTCACACACAAACAAGATCCTTTAGAGAGCCGTTGGTCGTGGTCGGTGGTTTGTGGTTTTGTAAATCTGATCACCTGATCTTGATTTTCCAGACTGAAATTCCACATGATGGAAATATTGTTACTCCTGCTTATCACAACAGTAACGGATCCTCACAATAGCTCTGTAATAGTCTGGATTCAGTTTCATATGCAGAATGTAAACTGCGGACACAAAGGCACACACTACTGATGTAATAATGAGACATTCCTCTGAGTTTGGTTTCCTTAATGCCATCAATTCTAACTTTTTCCACAGAGTTTTGGACTGTGCACATATGTTGAGGTTCAATTCTTGCTTCAACTTCAAATGTTTTTGAAATGTTAATCTATTTACAGTATGATTTAGGAAATAAATTCTAAACTTTGTGTAAAAATTGTAAATGGGGGACACAGCAAGTCTTTTTAGCACAGTTTCTAATTTGGGTGTTTCTTAATCAACATAATTGTTAACCACACAAAAAAGCAACATAATGCCTCTTTATAGAAATGCTTTTTTTTCAATTGCATTTACATAAGATTTCCTCAACTTTTACACAAATACTCACCCATGCTTGTGCAGCGACATGTTTGATATATTAGCCTTTTTTTCCAACTGCTCAATGTTTGCACATGAAACAATAACTGGAGAAGCTCCAAAATCGATTGTCCAACTTTGCTGCAGCACGTCGACTGTTTAAACCTCCAGCTGAGAGCCAAGTGAGAATAAATAAGTGAGAACAGAGGAGAACATATCTTGCAGACATCTATTCACGTCTGTTTTTATTGTTCATGAGTGTGCTCACTGATACAATTACTAACACAGTGTGTATTGTCTGAGCCCTGCACGAGGGAAATTGATCCGTTATAAGAAACAGACTCAGCAGAGGATGAAGAGATTAGCTGGAGTTTTACTTTCAGCAGTTCTACATCAGCCTCTCTGTGATTTAACTCATCTGCACTTTGACAGAAGGATACTCGGGATCCTAAAATATGTCAGTCGTATAAGAATCTGTCTTTAGCAACACTATCGTACAGCCCTCAATATATAGTTGAACTTTACAGTGAAGCCAGTTTCAGAAAGCATAAAATATTGTAGCTGCCATTTGATTGAACACTGAAATTACAGTGCAGTGTAAATGTAAAATCATGTTGTAAAAAAGTAAAGTCAACAACTTTTTTAAAGCCAAAAAAACGTTAAGTAATTTAAAATTGTTTTGAAGTTTAGAGACAACAATGTAACTAGTGAATAGCAATTATATAAAAACACCTAAATTATCATAAAGCTCTCAGCCAAGTATCCATGTAAGTCACAGAAAAACCCAAACAAGGATCAAGTCCAGGAGATCTGACATATTTTGCTTCTGATATCAAACATCAGCCCTAATCACCTTTATTATGACAAAAAGTCTACAACTTTATCTGAATCTATTTTTGAGTACTGTAACATCTGTAACAAAGTTGTTACACAGGCAACAAAGAAAACAGATACAAAACTTTACAGTAAGGTTCTGTTTGAATTGAGAACATTATTTATATCCTGTAATATCTTATCTCAAACTAAAGTAGGCATCTGTAAACACAGGACTGAGGGCAAAAGAGGTCAAATGAAAAGTGAGTTCTATTAAAAAAAGCATTTGGCTCAACATGTAAAGACCTTTACGATAAAAATCTGAGCATTATAGTATAAGACTTTAAATCCACTCCAAACTGTCAGCAGAAAAATATGCAGATGCAGCTTTGATTAAAAAGTAGACAGCATGATATTATCCCTGTGATTTAGCAGAAGTGATTTTCATGTCAGAAATCCATCCAAGAGGAAAAACAGGTAAATGCTGGATGAATCATCAATGATCAAATGTGGCAGTGACCCAAAAGTTTAATCTCTTTGTGTCAAACATCAAGGTTTTTAAGATTAAAACAAATGTCATGTACACGACAGACGGACAAATAGATCAGAAAGTCAATGAAACATAATACCAGGATCCAGGTAGAATTACAGCTAAAGCTCCGGTAAATCTGAATTACAAAGACTATTCTGTTACCTCCTTTTATTGCAAAAGGTGTAGTGATGTTTCAATCCAAGATAAATATCTAGAAGGGATAAATCTGGCAAATTTCTATAAGATGAACTCTATCAGAGGGTGAAACCGAATTTATTTTTCATTCCTGAGTGAGTTTTGACAGGTGAGTAAGGAGACATAATGAACATGAGACAGTGATCCGTTGTTACTGAAAATCCAGCAAAACAAAGTGGACTTTAATGTTCTGTCTGGCTGAAGTTAGACAGAAAAACCTGGGTCATTATAATTGATTTTAAACTGTTTTACAAGAG
Organism: Acanthurus lineatus; assembly: GCA_029814665.1. NCBI lineage: Eukaryota > Metazoa > Chordata > Actinopteri > Acanthuriformes > Acanthuridae > Acanthurus > Acanthurus lineatus. The sequence goes on along the minus strand of JAPZDV010000002.1, from coordinate 12,517,535 downwards.
GATTTTTTAACTCTAGCCAACTACACGATATCAGACCATTCTTCATTGTATAAGTTTTGATAAATATTTCAAGGGAAATAAAAGTAAAAATCACCTGACACCTTTCTATAGTTTCACTCCTGCCTCATTCTTTCCTTTCTTCTTGCCATCTGTGCCTCTTCATCACTCTTCCCCAGAGTCACCACGTTTTTTTCCCAGTTTCCTCTTTTTTTCAACATTTCCTCCTTCCTCCTCTCTCTTAAACTCGGTTTCCACAGTCATTCTGGTAATCACAGAGTCAGTGGAGCGAAACCACAGAGGTGTCGGCTCTGTTCTCACATAATTCATATTCCATCTGCTTCTGTACGCTCTCCTCCACTCTGCTAATGAGGTGGTATTACCGGATCGTGTGCTTGTGTGTTGCCTGAACGCGTGTGTTTGTGTGTATAACAGGTTTAAATCGCAGTGATGTGGTTCAGAGAACATGACAGGGCTCCGCTGAGAGTCAGGATGTAAACCAGGAGGAGAGTCTGTACTGTATACAGTCACAATGACTGCACTGCCACATACACAAGTTTACATTACTGATGGGGAAACTTTCTACGCCTCATTTTTAATGTTTTTATCGCCTTTCAATTTGCAATTCTTTCCCCCCTCTCTGCTCTAGCACATGCAGCAGACCTGAGCGACCGCGTCTCCTGAGAATTACATCTATACACAACTAAATTACATTGAATAAATGTGTGCCTGATGGCCTCCAATACCAGGAAGACTCCTGTGACATAGTTACAAAGACTGTACCAATATGCCATATCAAGGTTAGAGGAAGTATCCTGATTAACAGTCACTCACCACGCCTGGCCGTGGATAAGGGACCCTGCCTTCATAGGCCCCCCACTGGTAGTCAGGACCCTCTTTGTGAGCGAAAGGTCCGTTGAAGGCTTCTCTGATGTCAGCCATGCGATAAACACACACTGCAAAACCCTGGAACACGTTACTGCGGAGAAGAGAGAGGAGATGAAAAGTTAAACATGTTCAAAAACAACTTTTTCATTCAGATTAAATATCTGACATGAAACTTGAACTTGCAAGAAACGGTTAAATAAAAGCAACAGTCAGACAGTTACCAGTATCTAGTTTTACTTGATCCATGATGATTTTAAAGTCTAACAACAAGCAACAACATAAAAAGTCTTAAAATTTGAACAACATGAGTAATTTAAGGCTGAAACTGCTTCTCTGTCCACATCCAGCATCACTCACATGCCAGTAGCTCTGTGAAACAGTGATGTCAGGCTGTACTGACACACCCTGAAGTACACAACTACATCACTGCAGCCAAATGACTAATTAAACAACTGACTGTCAAAATACACACACAATTTCCAGCTGCTGTTATGTTGGGATTTACTAGTATGTGATGACAGAAAAGTCTTTAAGTGATACCATATTGTCTCACTATGAGACAATACTTCTTACTATTATGTTCAAATACTGAAGCGGTGGGTTTGATTATGGCATACACTTCCTTTCAATCAAAGAAAGCAATTTTTCATATATAATAACACAAAATTCTGTTGTTATTCACCTGATGGTACTGAAGATCGCGTAGATATCTGGGTTCCTCTCATCCTTGGTCCTCAGCAGGAAAACATCCTCTGTTTTGAATAAAAAGAGAGTGTCATTTAGAAGTTGTGATTTTGTGCTCCTGTGCAGTTTGTGTGTGGAAGAGTTTATGTTAAAGAGAATAACTGCATGCAGGTGCAAAAGGTTTGTTAGTGTGCACCTCACCCAGTTGATTGAAGTGTGTGTCGATGCCGTGGGGTCCTGGTACAGAGCAGACCAGCCTGGCTTTGATGAAGGTGCTCCATTTGTTCACCAGCACTCTCTGGCCTCCAACATCGTTCTGGCAGAAAAGACAAAAATTTAGCACACATAATCTACAAAACACAGCTGGATATTCATTTCCAAATACACGATGTTTTGGCTCTGAACTCCAGCACATTGGATTTGAACTGAAACACTGAGGTTAAAGCAACTTTAAGGGTTTCAAACTGCCTGAAACTCAAGAAGTTAACTTAAACTTTACTGAGATTTGAATACAAGGCAATTAAGGAGGACTTTTTAAAGGCAACAGTGGAAGTCTGTCAAATGGCCTCAAGCCAAATAATGTAGGAAAAGAAAATGGGTACTAGGAATGGTGAAATAAAAGTGATACAGACCGACAAAACCTATCTGATGGGAGTAGTGAATATCTTCTAACCAAAGCTCAAAGTCAGCACTGTAACATCGTGCTGACTGTTTAATTTTTAATCCAGTGTGTTGGAGAACAGAGATAAACTACATGACAACACATTAAACCACTGCTGCTCTACATTACAACTACAAGCACACACATACACGCATGCATGCACGTGGGCGCTGGCAGACACACACACATCAGGATAAAACTGAAGTATCTCTTGAATCTATCATCAGCGTAGTCCTCACAGTGTATACACGGAGGCTACCCTTCAATATCCTACAGTATTCCTTAAGACAGCATCCTCTACATGTGAACACACATATGCATTACAGCATGCATGGATTAATCTGTGTGTGGGTGTGTGTATGTGTGCATGAAATGAGGATCTGCAGTTCTTATTGTCTTCTTGGTAAAAAACACAACATGGGTAGTATTCAAATTCACCCAAAGAAGAAAAAGACGGCTGAAGAGGAAGTACTATGACGTGTATATGTGAGGAGAGTAAGGGAAGCATCAGAGATGGAGATGAAGATGACAGAGAGAGCTATTATTTGACCGTTTTAGATGGATTTGGTTGAGTAGTTTGTGTAAACCTTTTTGCTACAGGCATCTATCCTCTAAGGAAATCCTGCAGCTGTGTGTTTGAGTGTTTATATTTGTCTGTATTCTTTTATGCCTCCCTGTATTTGTGCGTGGCACACACACATAGCCCACATGTGGTTTTATTAGACAAACTGAAAGAATGTGAGAAAGCACAGAGCAGATGGGGATCGCAGTTGTTTAATTTGACAGCTGTATGTGTTTGGAAAGAGACAGGATGCAAAAATGCTGGATCTCATGATGCCTTCACTGTTCCCTGGGGAAATATATGATTGCCCCAGAAGACATTTGTCTTTTCACAAGAGGGTTTTTTAACTGCCACAATATGAGGATAAATCCATAAAACCACTACCTCCTGTCCTGGGAAGTTAATCCTGCAAACATTTGTATATGACCATGTGGAAAAAGACCCCTAAATCAAATTGCCTTGTCTTTCTCGCTCAATTTTTCTTTAAATTTATCTTCTCACATAACCATTTTCCAGTGGGAGTGTGAATCTATAAATCAGACTGAAGGCCTGGAGTAGATTCAGAATTTGAGAACCATAACGGATCCTCAAGAAAACAAGACAAAACCAAAAGAACTCCCAGACTGCACCAGAACACAACTCCACAACCTCTTCCTCAAGTGAAACAGCCCTGCAGACATCTCATTCCATGGACTGAGAATTTACAAAGGAGTAAAGAAAAGTGCATCATGTAGCCCACCTGACCATCTGGCTTCACTCATCCCCACCCTTTTCTTTGTCTAGATGGTTGTGAGTATAAGGAACATTGTTCCTTCCAGCAGGATTGGTTGTTCAGCTAAGAAATATATTATAGTGTTTGTTATCAAAAAATAGATAACTACTTATAAACACAGAATGCATAAAGTTTCTCACCGCACACACTCGTCCAACACGTGTGTGTATTGCCCCCTCTCTGTCTCCTGTGTCCATTGCCTTCTCAGTGAAGAAGAAATACACTTTATCATTGTCTCTGTCGTCGTTGTCTGGGATGAGGTGGGCTGCGATGAACTTAGGGTCTGCAGAGGAAGAGAGAAAGAAAGGATGGAGAGACGCAGATGTGAACAAACAACAAAATGTTTGGCAGTTATCACTGGCAGTTCCTCCTTCTGATAAAATGTTTAAAATGTAACATATTTCTGACAGACTCTGTTCCTTACTGACGTTAAAACAATATGCCCCCCCCCCTCTTGTCCCTGCATGGCACTGCCAAAGTGCACTGATGAGGGGAGATATAGTATTTAATTGATGACGTTTTCTTAGTCCTTAGTAAATTTTCAAACATTTGAGTTTTGTTTTGTGATGCAAATCAGTAAAGAAGATTTTTCCAGCAAAATGTCATCTGGTGACACATATGGTCATAACTTTAGTTTGATCTTCATGATCACACCAGTGTTAGTTATTCTAAATATCAATATTCTACATGTCACTTTAATTACAATCTACAGTTTAAAAAAGTGTAGGTTGTTTGAATATTATATGTTTTATCATTAACTGAGAAAAACACCAGTTTCTGATAAGCTGGCAAATCTCCTTTAAAATTTTGAGCAAGGTATATTCAAGAGCATGTAGCCAGAGTAAATGTGCAGTTGCTTCACAGTTGGTTGTTAATTCATTATTCAATAATTATTAACTTTTAACTCTAAGTGGTCAAATGAGCCTAATCATGAGTATCTAAATTAATGAGGATTTGGACAAAACAGATCTTTTATCCTGCAATAATACACCTTAATATAATACTGATACAACACTCTGAGGTGTCTTGATACAACAATAGTTCTTACATGATCTTATTTCTGTATTAAATATACAGTTCAGGGTTAATAAACCAGTGAAACAATACCGTGAAGGAGTTTCTGGTCAGTCTCTGTCCTCATGGTGGAGCGACCACCCATACTCCTGAAGATCACAGAGTCTCTGCCCAGGAAATCTGCAGTCAGTCCTGTATACAACTCCCCACCTACAGAGGCAGTGACAGAGGTGGTGGGAGAGAGAAAAAGGGGTTTAAAACAAAGAAGTAGGAGAGGAACAGTTTGTACAGTAAGACGGACAGTGGAAAGAGAGGAGGAGAAGAAAAGGGAAAAAAGTGAAAGGGATTGGAGAGAAAGGTTTTAAGAGTAAAATGTATCAGCAGCAATGAAGGAAAAGACATTAGGGAAAATGGAAAAAGTTTGGTACAGATGAACAATAAGGAAATTGTGGGTGACAGAGAAAAATTTTGCGGTTCAGGCAAATGAGGCAGAAGATGGGAAGGAGAGAGGAAGTCGAACAAATCCAATAAAGAACACACTGGGAGAGTAATTTAAAACCCAAACTCAAACACACTTTATACAGTACATCCTCCACTGAGACTGAGCCCGTAGGCATGCACTCACTTTAAATTTCAACAACTCAGAAAGTTGATGTTTTTGCAAACAGAAATAAAATAGTTCCTGTGGCACATCTAATACATGAACCGTCAGCAGCCAAGCTTTACAGTCATTAGTCAAGAAACCTCAGCTGGAAACAGTCCAAGACACAAATCACAAAAACTTTAAAATAATGTGGAATTATGAAAGATGATAATTCAAACAGTTTTTTAATTTTTCCCAGCATAGTCAGCACACACGGTTTCAGTGATCTCATGGGTGTCAATTAATTCTTCTTATTTTATTTGGCAGCAAAAACGAAAGGTCTGTAGAAACACACACATCCTTCTTTATCGTACCATCGGACTCAAACACACACTGAGTCAATTCAAACTCACATTCAATCAAGACAACATAAACAGGCACATGTAGATACAGTAACCAGTGATGACAGGATCTGTTGAGCTCAGTGTTTCTGCAGAAAAGATCCTGAAACTGAAGAAGCGAAAACACTATCGGTTTGATAGCTGATGATTTGGATTTTCATCATCTTTTACTGTTTCATTTTGGCATATCGTCTTCTCTTCACTTATTTTTCCATCATGTGTTGTAATGTTGGTCGAGTTCTGTTCATATGCCTTTGTGTCTAGATTCGTATTGCACTATGTATGTGTAGTCTTTGTTTCATTATTTCAAAGATTATTTTCAAGGCTGGTGTGCTGCTGCCTTTTGCCAATCACTGACCCCTGATCAGTGATTTTCCCAGAAGGAAATCCAACAGATCAACGGTAAAAGACAAGGGGGAAAGACTGAATACCATGTTCAGGCAGACTCAGGGACAGTTGTGTAACAGGAGCTTAAACTCCAGCTGTCTGTTCATCTTACACAACTCTGCTGAGCTTGAGGATGTCAAGAGATTGGCTGAGTCCCCGTTTTCCACTTTTACTATGTTGAAAGTGACATTTAAACTAATGCCAGTGACAAACTCTAAAAAAAATTACCACTCTTTTCCAGCTTGTTCAATTTGATATCCCTTTTTATCTGCAAGTCTGTCCAGAATGAGCTTCTATAGGCCTAATGGCATTTTTCAACAGCAGTGTGTATATTGTATTTATATGTTCCGCTGCATATCTCTGCTGAGGTTCAATCTGGCTCTGATTTAACTTTTTGCTGCCAGATATAATACATGGTGGAATACATTATGATACTTAAAAAATACAGCTGCAGAGAGAAGAAGATGGGATGCTCATGCACACACATACACACATACACACACGCATGCATACACACACACCTCCAGCCTTTGTAGTCTGTAGTTGCTGTTCTTGGAGATATTAACTGTTCAAAAAGCTTAGAGTGTTTAGCATCTTAAAAAGTTGATATGGCAGATAAAAAACACCAAGTGACAAAAATGACAGATTTTTCACAGCAAGTCAGATTGTGAGATTTAGATTTTCTTATTCTGACCCGGGACAGGAAGGCTCTACAGCCTGCAATTTACTTATCTACCAAGTATGTGATTTCAGTGAAATTAGGTGAGATGCCTGCACAGAGCCCACAGAACACTGAAAGATGACACAGACTTTAGCCATAGCCAGTTCATGTGCTGCCATCTGGCAAGGGATACAGAAGTATCCACTTCCATACCACCAGACTACAGCTTCATTAATAAGGCAGTAGGGCTCTTTAATTCAGCCTTATCCGTGTCAAAAGAGTATGATTCTTTTGTAGAATTAAGGAACTGCAACTAGTATGTTGTCCTGCAATACTAATGCACATTCTACTGGGTTGTAGGATAAAACAAAATGGATTAACCTCGAAGACTTTCAGCAAGAGGATGGGGACAGAACACCAACCTTTTTGATCCTATATCATGTTGAATAAAAATAGTTAAAATACAACTCAAAGTCAGATTTAATGAAGATACTTTATCATCTGTAGTTTCTTTATGAATGACTAATAAAATACTGTTTTGGACTGTCTGTTGTGCAATACATGGCTGGAAAACACATCACAAACAACTCCGACACTTGGAGGCAGAAGATTCGCACATTTCCAAAGATTTCTCAGGAGTCAACCATCACAGCACCTGTTTGACAGTTTGCCAAGTGCCCCTAACAGCTCACTTGAACACTCATCTTGCTGTCCCACCTGCGAAACTCCATGTCACAGGAGTAAATCCTAAATATGGAGGGCAAATGTAGCAGCAGGGTGACAACACCAGAGTGATGGGTGTTTACATTTCAGTCATTACCTGATTTAACGATGGTTTAGTTTCTCAACCTTCAAGAAAAGTATGTGGATTTTGACACTGAAGCTGGAGGCAGCAGAATCTGCCATCAGTGGTTCCATATGCTACCATAGCAACAAACATCTCACCTCGAGATTAGCCAGGGGAGGTTAACGCAGTCGTTAATGTTCAGTTAATGTTCCTGCTTTAAATTAAGTTGGTCTTCTTAATCCTGTAACAGACAGACTTAAACTAGTTTCACCTGACCATGACAGACGAGGTGAAGGTCAGGACTAGAGTTAAACTAAGGTTGGTCCTTGCCACTGAGTGTGTTAAGTCTCTTTGCCTTTTTTTGCCTTTATTTTGACAGTGCACAGTGAGGGACAATAACAGGAAAGAAGAGGAGGAAAGGGAGCTTTGACATGGAACTATGGTTGCTAGTCAGACATGAATCTCAGATGTTGCAGTTGTATAAAAATAGACTGTAACCAATCAGCTACCAGAGAACTCCATGTTTTACGTTTTTCAATAAAATATTATCAGTGCAAGCCTTTAGTTAGTTAAAAGACAGACAAAACAACATGGGACATACCACTGAAGGTGCTAGCAAAAGGGAGACTCGGGTCATGAGGAACCTTCCCTCGTCCATTCTCCACATTTGTAGGGTCCATTGTGAACACATGCTGGGGAGGAAAAAACATACAGTTAGTTAAAAGGCATCAATTCCAGCAGGTAGTCTATGGAGAGTGTTAACTTGTTTGTCAGCTTCAAAAAGAGGAATCAGAAATATCAACTTGACTGTAGCCACCAGACTGTAGCCTGAAATAGACATTTGTTTAGTATTGTTAACAATCTTTTCATGTCAAAAATCTTTTGACCTTCTACTTTACAAACAGGGTCAGCCCACTGAAGCACCTGACATAAATATCTTACTTAGTAAAAGTTTAGTTGGTATGAGTGCACATCAGCCTAACCAACACCTTTTAAAAATAGTTAATCACAAGGCCATTTTTCAGCTTTTCTGATCGTCCACACTAGGAAGTGGGACAGGACCTGTTTTCCGTTTCAGCTTGTGTGTCAGATTTTTTGTCCTTTCACTGAACTCTCCCTCTGTCTGAGAACTACAGACGCTGTCTGAGAAACGAGGAAATGTAGGATCAGTGTAGTTGCCAGAGTTCAGACAAGTTTCCCACCAAGTTTCCAGTGCAAAATCAACCCAGGAAGCTGATCTCTTTATTGAAGAGCCAGCAAAGGAAAACAAAATGGATGACACTGTGAAAAACATATATTTGAAAACAAAAATTTGTTGACATAAAAAGGTTTTTGTTAGCTCATATACATACAAATTCAATGACACATTGTGATTTAAGACTCATTCAGCACTTATTGTGCAGCAACTGACAAAGTAAATAAAAAAAAAATCATGGTTGAAAGAATCAACAACCGAATAATGAAACCTTTTTTATTGAGTATGAGAAGCAGCAAGAGACTGGAAAAACACAAGAATTAAGTTGTCAGTTGTTTTTTTTTGTAGCAGTGAAATTACCTCCAACTTCGAAAGGATAAAAATAATTTAATGGACTGCAATTTTACATCAAACTGCGTAAAATCCTTTTTTCTGACTCAAGTAGTACAGACCTATTAAAAAAAAGGTTCTTTTTTCATTTCTCACTAGCTGATAACGTTCACCTGACGAAACACTGGCCACATCCTTGGATTGTGTGATTTATCGAATCATATCAGGGTCACTGTGGACAAAGGGCCTTTTATTTTTGGCCTTTCCACTTCCACTTCAACAAAATCACAGTACCAGGCTGTCTCTGCAAGAGCAGCCTGGGAAAGATCAAGCAACTTCCAGGATAAAAAGGGGATGGAAGGCATCAGGACCAACAGTAAAACCTCGTGTATGATTGAAGTCCACATTACTGATTAAATTGTCCTCACAGTGAACTCTGTGTGCATTAGTCTCTGTTCCTCTAATAGACAATGGCGTATTGTTACTTAAAGGGAGAGTCTTCAACTGAGGAGATCACAGGGGAGATGATGACAATGAAGTCAGCAGGATAAAAATACTGTGGACAATACACACGCCCACGCAAATTTAGCTTTGGACGTGCACCAACACATCCTCACTCATGCAATAATACGTGCTGAGTAACATGTACAAAGCAAATTACTACTGTCAGAAACACAGAAAAAGATAATACATTCAATGGCATATCAAATTCATGAAATAAGGAAAGACACTTAAATTCCTATTTGATCCACATGTTGTGTTTTGAATGTTCATAAAGAGGTTGGAATGAGTTTTTAATTTGTCATAGTGAACATTAACAGCCCACCAGAACAAGCAGGCCTTTACACACTGCTCACGCTTAATTTGAGATGATGAGGGATTTTCAAAAGTACCATAAATCTTAAAATGCCCTGCATGAGACACAGTTTATTTCTTTCAGTTCTGTACATCACTGTGATTTATAATAATTTCTTTTTTCTTTTAACTGAAGTCTACACATTGAAAAATTGTTTATTCAGTAACTTAAAAGGTACAACATGTTTTTTCCCTAAAAAATAGAAATCAACCGTCAACCAAAAGTGGTACTTACTGACACTTCACATGCAAGCAGAGGATGATGACTTCGCTGCTGATAGAATTCTTTATATCATAGATACACTGAACAATGAAAATGTCAGTTGACTATAATATAGCATTAACAGTTTGATTACAGCGTTTGATCATTTTGTTACTCAGTCAACCTTTCCCCCCTCACTGCCTTGATTCCGTCTTCATCTTAAATTTCTGCTCTTGTTTCCATCTGTTTTCTGCTCTCAATCTCCTTTTTCTATACTGCTTGTTAGTCATCTTTACTCTTTCAGCACCTTTTCAATCTTTTGTTACTGAGGTTAACATCACTGTGTGTTGTTAGTGTGTGTGTGTGTGTGTGTGTGTGTGTATCCTGCTAATTATAAGCAGACCAATTTAAGCTTTAAACCAACATTGTGAGGACATGTCTGCATTGCGAGGACAGTTAGGTTGGTCCTCTGTCCGAAGGGGTTTGGCATTTAACTGTGATGGTTAATGTGAGTGTAAGGGTCCATGGAATGCATGATGTCAGTGAGGGTACTCACAAGGATAGAAAGACAGGCCTGTGGGCGGTGCATGTGTGTGTCTGTGTTATCTCATTATGATCCGGAGGAATGGTGCAGCTGCCTGTGCAGCTGATTAGACTGTCAGAGTCACTTTGGTTAAACTCTGCCAAGACAAATAAGCGCAAGTGCTGTGATACAGAGAGAGAGAGAGAGAGAGACATCTAGGCCACTTTGTACTCAGCTGTGCCAAGCAAAATACATCAGGACCCCCACCACAAAACCATACAGACATGGGACTACTGACCCTAAAACCACTGCCGAAAAGTGATTTGATGTACAATTTGAAATACAAAATAGTATACAGTTCCTGTTACAAAAAGAGGGAATTCATTAGCAATAAAATGCACCTTTACTAAATCTAATACACATTGCATTTTTTTGCTTCATCACTGTCCAGTCTAGTATACCATGTGAATACTGTGATGTATGAAGCTAGTTCTTGGGTTATACCAAGTTTAAGCTTTCAGCATTATCCTGTAACTGTCATTTCAGGCCACAGCGGTCACTGCTCCGCAAAGTCACATAGTTTCTTTTTAGAAGAAGAACCCGCCCTTAAAGAGTAAAAACAGCTGATGTTTTTGACACAAATTCCAAAGAAGCAGAGAATTGATGTACAGGCTGAGAGAAGCTTAGACTGAAAATTTAATGCCAAGATTGTGACAAGTGATACATCTTTCTTTTTTTCCTCTTTTTTTTGACTGGGTTGGCAGAACTGTCCTTGACTTTTCAGTCAGTCTTTGTGAGGACATTTGGTCCTCATCAGCATAAGAAACAAAGAATACAGTGCATGGAGGAGTGACAAAAGGGAGAAAAACTAGACTTTCAGTATTTATCATTTAATTCCAACCAGGCAACAAACCGCTTCTTGGCTGCTAATGACCTCTCCGTCCTATCACTCTTCCTCTCTCCTACTGAGATGAATAAAGCAGACATCCACCTTTTGTACTCCCAGCTCCTCCCAGCCTCTCATCTGTTCCTCTGCCTTCCTCCCCTCTTGTCCTCCCTTACTGTTACTCTGTTGATTAAGTAGTGGTGTGAGTGTATAAAATTCTATTACAATAAACCAGGGTTGCCCTTTTTAATTTGATGATCCAAAACATCTGACAAGGGTCTCAAGTTTTATCTATGAGGCCCCAGATGGCCATTTTTTATTTGTCCATTCACACATAAAAATGAGCCACCCATTTAGTCGAGTTGTCTGGATTTTAAAAAATGTTAAATGTCTACAAGTCGACATTTTGGCCTTACTTCGACATCTTAAAGGCAACTTGGCCAACCCACAGAGCTCATTTGAAATGCTGTTGTGCTTGGCTTTTTCCTTGCTGTCCATTAAAAGAATGGTTGAGCTCCTTATTTCACCGCTCCACTCTCACTTTAGTGAAAGCATGGGAAGCTCATTCTCATCTCATTTTTCTTTGCTTTCATAGTCTCAGATGAAAGAAAGTGAAAGACAGAAAAGACAGATAAATCAGAGAAAGAGGGAGAGACAGAGCAAAACTGGACGTGAGCTGATTAAGAGTAATGGTAATGATTAAAGTTCAGTAAAAATGATATAAAATGCCAAGTTAAAGGACTAGAAATGGAGCAAAGCTGACAGAAAAGGCAGGAGCAGTAAAATAAGAAACTTCGTTCATCCCCTGGTTTGTGGGGCTTTGATCCAAAGGCAACATGCACAGGGAAAAAAAGGTCATTCATAAGCAATTAATTTTTTATTATGCTTTCAATCTTTTTAGTCCACTTCTTTTATGCACATTAACACTGTTGGCTCTACTGAAGAGCCTTTTTTTCCCCACTAGACTTAAAGTGTAGCACTCACAATGTTGTTGTGGAGGTCTGCCATCATGGTGAGAGGAAGTATGTTGCTCAGCGAGGTATTTTTTTAGAGGCAAAAGGCAGAACTTTGAAGCACTAGTGGGCTTTTACTGAAAAAAAAACAACTCTACAATGTGGCTCTTCTGAGGAGGCCAAGCGGCTTTTTGTGTGTTCAGTCCGTCAGTCGTTAGGTGCATATAAATGTCTGTTTCCATTTGTATGCATGTGTATGTGCATCTGCATGTGCATGTGCACAGGAGTGTATGTCTGTCTACAGGTTTGTTTCTATATGTTTATGTTTATGTTTATGTTGAATGTGCATGTCTTTCATCATTGTGTGTGTTTCTGTCTGTATCTCTACATATTTATACGTTCAAGTTTGTGTCATTTGTTTTGTTTGATTGTACGTGTGTGAGTGTCTGTGTGTGTGTGTGTGTGCGTGTGTAGGTGTGTGTGTGTGTGTGGTCTGGTCCTCTGTATGTCGTCACTGTAATGTGGTGGTTTATTTTCACATCTATGACACTGCTTGAAGCACAGTGGGGACTCCAGTTTGTCTGTGTGTGTATATTAGTGTTTGAGAAAAGGAGCGAGGCAGAAATAGGAACACCCAGACTCAAGACACAGATTATAGGTTCATATGTTTTAGGAACCAAGATGAACAACATGTGGTGAAAATTAATATAAACATGCATTCAATCTGAGCAACAAAACTGTTTTTGACAAAGTAGAAGAGGAGACATACTTTTTTCAAATAACTATAACAAACTAAACTAGAAACTAAACCTTTTTGCATAGCAATTTTAAAATAGTTTTGGTTGTTCGAGAATGCGGCAAGAAAAATCTCTGCTCTTGACAACCTCCCAATATGAAAATTACTGAGGCTCCCCTCTGTCTGTGTAGTGGAATATTGCTTAGGCAGTTCTTTCTTTTATCTTTAGATGAAAACATGAAACATAGCAAGTAAAAGCTGACACTACAGAGCAATGACAGCCTTTCCAATACTAGAACATTTTCATCATATTTTTCAGCAAAATGAGAGTCTCTTCACAACCCATTATTCATAGTCTTTAACATATCTGATGTAAAAAAATAAATTCTTGTTGTATTTGTTTCATATTATTTTGCATAAAGTCTGTGTGACAGACGACAGCGTGAGACTGAGACAGAGAGAGAAAGGTCGCATTAAGAAGACAGAAAGAGCATGTGTGTGTCTTCCCCTAACCGAGATGAAACACCTAAAAGGTCAAAGGTCATCCCACCCACAGTCCAGTCCTGGGACAGTCCAGGGTTCAGAGCCTCTGTCCCCTCGAGGGGTCAGACAAACACGTGGGTGTGAGTTCTCCGTCAGTTAACGATTGGTTAAATAAATGGACAGGCTCCCTGTGGTGTCATCCGTTCACACAGACACTCTCAGGAGCTGAAAAGGACATGGCTGCAGTCCGAGCGCAGGACACATACACTTAAATCACAATCTAGAGGACAACTAGTATCTTAACCTCAGTCAGGACAGCTGAGGCGGCCTACGTTTTAACACACATACACATGATACAGCAGGGGAGACCTTTCCTACACACCTGGCCATGCCAAGATCCAAACACATTCTCTTCAGCCCCTTTTACAAAACCTGTTCAAGGTTTAGTATTTAGGCGTTCATGTGCCTCACAGCTTTGTACAAAAGATACTAAAGATGCCTCTGGAAGCAGTGTCAGTGCTGAATCATGTGGTCCATTCACCACACTTTAACTCATGGGCAAAACTAATTATTTATAGACTTTACTTTAAATTGTGCATGTCATTCTAGTATTTCTTTCCTCTACCTGCAGACATTTACAAGAGACCCGCACCACAAACTTGAAGTTTTGATGTGAAAAATCTACACCACATCACAAATGGACTTCAAAAACTCAGCCTTGTTCTGTACTGAATTGGTTTTAACACTGCAACAAATCACATACACACACAGGGTTTGAATGGGTGCCAGTGCTTTGCTACAAAGTTCCCTAGACAGCAGCCCATGTGTTCTTAGCAGATCTAAGGATTCAAACAGAGGACCTACTTTTCATAACACGGCTGCCCAGTACCACCCTTCAACAATTCCAGTGACTTATTTTTGCATCTGCAGTTTTTGTTTTCCTTGTTCTCAACCATGCAGGCTGCTGTATATTGTTACTGGACCCAAAGTTATTTAGCATGAGCAGAAGAAGAAATTCCCTGCTTTTCATGTGGTGCCATAAAACCCAGAGTCCAAATACCACACTAAGGATGATAAATTGAGCGGAAGGCAAAGAATGTCATCAAGGAAAGCACACACACATTTTGACGAGCACCTAAATCCACAAGTGAAAGAGGGAGAAGAAAAACTCTGCAGTGCATCCTCTGTGCTTTAAATACACACACAATCTATTACACAGGTTTTCCCACTAAAAGTTGGCACCTCCCCATCCCTCTGTGTCTTTTCTTTTCCTTAATTCTTTGCCAACTTCCAGTTCTCCTCTCTCCTCATGCCCAGTTTGACCCACTCCTGCTGGGAAAGGCAGGGCAGCACACTGAGCTGTGATTTGGAAGAAACAGCGAGCTACGAGTCCGTCTTAATAGCTCCATTCATTGATTCCTGTCTTTCAAATGGCTCCAAGCGTGAGACTCTGCAGAGGGTCCCACTGAGCTGAGTGGATGTGTGGAGAGCCAGTCTGTGCAGCTGAAAAGATGCATGGAGGGCAAAATACTGCAGCTGAGTAGCACCACAGAAAGACTCACGGCAGAGCTGCTGAGGCTTAACCTTGAACGCTGGGGATCTGAACACAGAGCAGAGCCACTGTGAGCTGTATTTCTGTAAAAAAACACGTCTTGGCATTGAGCAAGTTTGCTCCATTAGTCAGGTTTCCTCTACAGGTCTCCTCAGAGACCTTGCATTGATTTCCTTATCATCTAGTATGTATAATACTTCATATGCATAACAATATAATGGCATCAAGTAAAGACAGGCCCACAGAGACAATAATTCAGACATTTCTTTATGGCTTGTTCATACTGTAGCTAGTTGAATGACCATTCCTCATAACTTAATATACAATTTTATTATCTTTTTATTTACTGACAATTGGCTGAATTTTACTTAAGTCTGTTTTCATGTATTTAGTATCACCTTGTTTGGTGTTACAGCAATGATTTAAACATCTTTTTGCAATTTATTTACATTTAGTTTTATGCTTAAATCAATCAGAAAAATTTTCTTGTATCCATACAAAATGATCAGCAAAGTTTTTTTAGACTCTCAGCCCAATGTCTATGTTTTATTTGGTTTATTCGTTTGCTGTGTAGTCCAGTCTTCCAGCTTTCAGCAATCCCATAATTCACCATAAATCCATGTAGGCAGCTGTTTCCTTCAAATACAAATTAACTGTGTGCTTTATTTACCCAACACTGGAGTGAGCGACTAGCTGGTGAACATAATGGAGCCTTTAGCTGCTTCAGAACCAAGCCAAAACTAAAATGACAGTGAATATTGGACTTTAACAGGCGGATGGAAACTTGACTCCAAATAAATGTTAATTGCTCTGTCTTCTGAATGTGTACGCAACTGTTTGCTAACATTAGCAAACAGTACACACATCAGTTTTGTATTTGTTTCTAATTATATTTCACTGAACCATTTCCTGGTAGTTGAAATTGCTTCATGCATCTTCCCCATTAACTGTTGCTTCACTCATATGAATCTTATTATCACACTGCCAGTCAACATTTATATTTACAGATGCTAAAGGCAGTTTGTGAGTGATAATGTAGAGTAATAACACTAGAGCAGTTCATGCTACGGAGTGACTCAGTAGAAAAAATCAATTTCCAGTCAGTTGACTGCAGAGTCCAAATTAAACAATATTACTAATGGCCACACAGTACATAAAAAGGGACTATGATTTACAGTTTCCAAACATTTCCCTCAGGAAATGGAGGCAGAACATAGCAATCATGCCATAAAATATGAGTCTCACACGACTGTGACAGCCATATATCACTGAGTTTTCCTCAAAAACACCAACTAATTGTTGTCTTTGAGAGATTAGCCTGCCAACACAGGAGTTATGTGTTTGTGTCTTTGGACTTATAAGTGCATTTGTCTGTCAGTGTGTGTGTGTTTTTGCTGGTTTTGCTGAGATACCCCCCTCTCAGCTTTGCTCACACACACCCGCACACGCGCACACACACACAGCCTCTCTCTACCCTGGCTTACCTCTCCTCTGTGTCCCACATTGATGAAGGCACACATGGGCTGGAAGGCACCGGTGCCACAGGCCAGGAGGTGGGTGCGGTTGTACGGCTGCAGCAGGCGAACAAAGTTGGCACACTCTGTCTGCAAAACACAGAAGCATACACACAGATGAATCTCAAAAATATGTGGAAAACCCTGTTATTTATGTCTTATAAAAAGTTTCCAATATGGCACTGGCCATGCACACATAGACAATGTAGAACTTTTTATTTAACAAAAAAAAATTTAAGGATGAAAGTTCAGTTAGTTAAATTGTCCTGGTTTAACAGGCTAATTCTGCAAATTTTCATGTACAGGATGTGAATATTCACCCTTATATGCATTGCACACTGTGCTGCACACACACACACACACACACACACACACATGCACACAAGGGGAAAGGCCCCTTAAATAAATCAAATCACATAGTGCAACAGTAACTGTCATCCACATGAATATAAGTTGATTTTCAGGGTCCTAAAGAAGACAAAATACATTTCTTTAACAAGGCTTATTGATCCCACATGTTTGTAATAAGGGCCAAGAAAAGAGCTTTATTAGATGAAATGTGATAGCTTTAGAGTCACGAATATGACTTGTATCTCTGATTTTTGGATTTCATTGACATTCTGGTGAAAGGAAGTTTGTCAGACTTTGTAAAACATCAGTAATGTTTGGCTGCCAAAAGGAAAATCTGATGGCAATGTGAAATGTGAATTTGAGTCAAATGGGACATAGGAACACCAACAATAACTCTAACTTTACTTAAAAGCTTTATGAAGGAAGAAAAACAGAAATAAATTTCTACTACCTCATATGGCATTAAATAAAACCTGTCAAAATCTCAGCTGTAAATTAAACAAAGATTGTAAAAGAAAATCAAGTAGATCGTTTTGAAAAAAGACCAGACACACACACTCAGCAGACATATTGTGAGAGTGAAAACAAAAGAAGTGGTGACTGAGGAAACAAGCTTTGAGGCATTTCTGGACCACACAGAGGTCCACAGGAAGCAGAGGGCACGAATACTTCCTTCTTCCTGTCTGTTACAACAGCAGTTGACGAAACAGGTGTCAGCTGAGAAGGAAGGGGATTGGCTGGGTGTCATTCGCTCAAGTTTACAAGGTCAAACTCATATGTGCACATGAGTGTCTGGTGTGTCTGTTTCTAAAATGTGCATGCATGGTGTGTATCCATGTCAAAATATTAGATTACAGAATAGTTTTAATGCAAAAGTTGGTGCATATTTTTTCCTGTTAAGCATAAGTAGTGTATGAATGTCTTTTTTCCTTATTTTTAATTAACATGAGCCTGTGTTTACCAGCGCTTATGCTATGTGTGATTGACTCCAGTAAATCTGTCATTATACATTTGTGTGTGGCCCATGTTGCTCACAGAGTCATAGTCGGATGCTCAAATGTTGTTGATCATTTCCTGGAGTGCTTCAAGGCACTGCAGAGCTGATGTAAACCATGTCACTGCAGTACGAGACATAGTTTACATCATCATATAGCCCGTCCCTGCCTGCTCATGTCTCTATCCAAACAAAACCAGATCAGTCATAAACTACACAGACATACATTTATATTAGGGAAGCTTTCAATAAATCTTAACGTGCCTCTAATTATTCAGTTGAAACATAAAGAGCATCTGTGTGTCATTTTTTTCTGTTACTTTACACAGTAAAAACAGTTTAAAATCTCCTCCAGCCTCTCGAAAACCTCTCCTGGAAAAAATAATTAAAGGCTGGAATTTACATTATGTCTCTCTTCATTACAAAAGCTATGTAAGGTCTAAGAGAGCCTCCTAACTGGACTGAATGAATAGACATATGTCTCTGCTATTTTTCTTTCTATTCTTCAGGGACTTGTCTTATAGATCAGTGTGGCCGAGGAGAGCAAAGACTGGAACGAAATGTTAAAAAGAGGAAATATGTTTTTGCTCTCCCACCCTGGGGTTTTGGGTTTTACATATCTGTGTGGTCTTACTGGGATTAAGTGGCAATAAAGGGAGTGGTGTTAAACAGAAAATGAAGTGGTTGTTTTACCAAATAGGGTTTCTCTCACTAGGAGATTTAAGGGAGTTGTCTTTACACTAGGCCAGAATTGAAAATGGAGACATTTAATCACTGCATAAATAGCCAAGGTCAAGGCTATTTACTGGAAACAAAAGCCTGTAATGTTCAGTTATTAACCCATGATTATCAAGGGGAGGACGGCTGACCACAAACACCCTTTTCCCAGCAAAAAGCAAGCTGTTCATTCACGCAGTTCAAACGCTGAACCTGCACGCAGAAACCACAGTTTTGTGTCTTAGATTTATAACTTAAGCACATATGACATTTAAAACATGAACTGATAACTACATTGGCTATATAACATATGTATCATTAACATAAACAAACAAGAATGTTGCCAAAACCTCTGGCAGCCACTCATTGCCTTTCTATACAAAGATTGATTTCCCATGAAGTATGGAGATTTGTAGCTTACAACAGAGCAGCACTGTGCTTCCAAACGGAGGCTTAAGAGAAACATGAAACAACAGCAAAATCACTTCCCAAATGTCCACCAGCAGTCAAACAATTATACTGCTTGTTGGGGAACCCTGTCCTTTCCAGTGGATAAATTAAAAAAATATTAATAATATTATATCTGACGACTTGGATGACACATGTACAGTATCTTCCAACAACAAATGTTTCTCAGCAATAGAAAAAGAAAACTTTGGGCGGAAGAAAAAACGAGGGTGACTCCAGAGAGCAGGACTGGAGAACAATGTCTTCATGACAGAAACAGTTTATGGCAAATTGTCATCCTTATTTAAAGAAATACGAGCAGTAACAATACCATGGGCAACAAATTGTTTTAATCATGGCCTCATTTGTTTTGGTATGACTACACAGAATCATATTCCGGCAATGATACAATAATGGTTGATTTGCAATACATATGTGCATGGATTTAAGAGATTTGCTCAAGGACCAGGAAAATGTCTCCCATGTAACTTTTTCTCCAAGTTTGTCCTGGACGGGCAAAATAAGAACTTTTCTTTGGCACACTGCTTAGTGCATGCTGCTGAAACTTCTGGAAACTGTAAAGGGTTTGTGTTAAATTTGCATTTAGGATTTGCTGGAACTCAACAGAGTAGATGCTAATCTTATTTATGTGGTAAGAGACAATTGACTAAATTACCAGCTTTTTTATCTACTTTAATAAAAAAAAAAAATTACCAACAAATTTTTGGTTTTGCTTTAATTCTGTAAGACAAATTTTATTTTAAATGTCCAAAATTAGTGTCATTCGTAAGCTAGCATTAGCCTTACACTCAAAAAAAGCTTTGTTGTAAGAGAACGAAGTATGTTTCAAACTTTGAAACGGAACAGTTGAAGTTTGTGACCACTAATGAGCTGCTGCTCAGAGAATATGACTTGATAGCAATTCACTTTCGCGGTTGCAAACAGGTTATTAGCAAAGTCCTTGGAGCACAGTGGTAGAGTGAGTATGGCGCTAACAGCAAAGACAGCTCCAGCAGCCAAACATGGTCTTCCATGACTGACCCGGGCAGGGAGAGGCAAGTTTGGACATGGAGAGCAGTTTCCAGTATAAACAGCCAATGTTCAGCGGAGACAAGTCAGATTCTGTAATACTAACAGGATATGAGGACCAACACATTCATACACACACACACACAACGTACAGACTACAGCGAACAGGACATCATACACAAACACAATCATAGACATACATAAACATCATAAAAGAAGTTCAAAGCTGGACCCCTGGATGAATTTGTCTCTGTGAATCTTCAGTCTCTGCAGTTGTTTGATCCTTATGGGAAAAAACATTTTCTGAAGTGATTTTGATTGATTTTCAGACAGAACTGAAAAACATTCAGTCATGGCAAGTCACTCGCGCCAGAGTGCGTGAGAGGATTTTTTCCAAACTATCAACCAACTTCTTCCACCACGTAACCAACCGAATATTAACTTTTAGGGTAGAAAACCACAGTCACACACTTGACTCTCTGGCATGCATTTGAGCTGCAACAAACATTCACCAACCAACATTCTGGCAACGAAAAGTGCTAGAGACAGGCAGAGACAGACCACACTTGATCTCTGTGCCTCTGGCCTCCGCAGCATCTTTTTCTTATTAATATTAAACAAATAAAATATCATTAAGGCGCCATAAATCTGGAGCCCACATGTGTTACTGTAAGGTCATGTACTATACAGCAGTGTAAGGGATCTAGAGGGGTTTTTTAGCTGGAAACATAATCATGATGTACAGTATTCGTGCACAGGTCAATATAGAGAAGAAGAATATGAAGTGTTAACAGTATACTGGCTCTAGTTCAGTCTCTTGAGGGACTCAATGAACAAAGGAATTATATTAACTTATTTTTAAAGTTTTTTTAATGTTGGGAAGATGAACTGATCAACTTAAGTTGGGTAAACTGCACACAAAACTGTCATATTATGATTATATGTTGTGTTCTCTTCAGTAAATTTCATTTGAAGTCACACCTGGATCACTTCTTTTCCAGTCTTTTCACTTGTCGCATTACTGATGTTCAACAAGACCAAATACCTTAAGTTTTTCATTGCTCTGTACCAAAAAGTTTCAAAAATGACTCATTAGAGTGTTTCTAATTGCAGCCAGTTAAAAATAGGATGTGGTCTGGTTTAAGCATCTAAAACACATGTTTCAGAGCACTGAGACTAAAAAATTATGTAAAAGAACCAAACTTTACATTAGGAAGGACACAGGACACAAACCTGACCTTCTTTTAACATTTTGCAGCAGTACAGCAATATCAAGCTACATCTTGACCATTTTTCAGACTTCCTTACTCTCAGACAAAACATGTCAAGGAATGGAATCAAATAAAGTGGAGCTGATCTTTACTGATACAGCCAAACCATCTGTGAGGCCGGATTACTGACACCATCAAGCTTGAACTGAGCAAATAAATCAAATTTTGGAATTCACATAGGTTTGACTTGCATACACAGCATCTTACCAGGTTTTATTACTCACACACTTAAAATATCCGATTTGCTATTTTTGTGCTTTCTTAAAGTGTTTCATTATTGCTCAACATTTGCAGGATTAAAGTACATAAATGCAAAAAGTGGCACAATATTCATCCAGAAAAGATGGAGGAGGTAACTTGATGATTTGATAATCAGTCCGATTGTTAGCAGGAGCTGCAGATAAATGAAGCCAAAAAATGTGTTAACAGCTTGAGCGAGACTCTGCATGCTTGGCTGAAGTCATCAAGTGCCTCCCATCAGCCTGTTATTTATTTGTCTGGGCTGTAATTAATGGAGGTGAGGGTCATGAGGTTGTGACTCAGAGAGGAACTGCTATCAGCTGAAACATATTTAAGGTGGCATGGATACTTGGATACTTCAGAGGGCTGTGGAGACATTGAAGAGATATAAAAGGACATTCCCATGCTTTATCTGTATTTAACACTTTATTAAGAATTTCATCCAGCAGGATTTCAAAATTTTGGTTTAATTGTTTGACTGAATGATAAAACCTGGACTGATTACTCATAAGGCCTTTGACGTCATTGTCTTTCCTTAGTTGGTCTTTTTTGTCTCTATCTTATATGTCTGTCTTTCTTTCTATTCCTAAACACACTGTCACACACACAAAAGTCTAAAAAACAACAGGAAGACCTTTCACCCTTCAAGCTCTATCGTGTTTTGTCAAACTCAGTTATGTTTAACAGATGCAGACAGCAAACATATGAGGTGGAAGATGTTTGTGTGAGCGTGTGTGTGTGTGTGTGGTTTGTGTGGGTGGGTGGCTGTGTGCGCATCTTCTGCTCTGTGAATGCCATGTGATACAGCAGTAATCCATCAAATTAGACATTGAAATAACTCAAACAGGGAAACGTGAAGGAATGCAGAAAGATGTCTGTGTATGAGCAGGCAAACATCTCCATCCCTCACTCTCATAAAACACATCACACACACACACACACCCACACACACACACACACACACACACACACACACAAACACAAAGACATTTTACTATTCCTTTGGCACAAGTAAGATAAAGTTGT
>JAPZDV010000002.1:12458480-12494734 GCA_029814665.1 Acanthurus lineatus | reverse complement strand
ATACACACTCAGAAAAATAAAAAAAATGCACAGATACGCACATGCACACGCGTGCACACACACACACACACACACACAAACACAAAGGCACTTTACGATTCCTTTGACACAAGTAAGATAAAGTTGTACACATCCTGTAATAATGCATTGTGACTTCTCTGAGTCACTATGGATGGAACAGTAGCACACACGCACACACACATGCGCGCACACACATTGCGTTGTGTGAGCCTTGTGAGCAATGTGCAGAGGAAACACCTCATAAAACTGATATATGACACTCCAGACACACCTGCCACTTCAAACATAGAACATGTACCTATGGACACACACACACCACACAAACACACACACACACCCACACACACGCACGCACTCTAAACCGTTCCAGATGCAGGCGGCTGTCAGACCTCTTGCCATGAGCACAAGGCACCAAATTCACAGCCCTCCTACAACAGTGTCTTCATTTAGTGAGAGTGTGTGTGTGTCTTTGAGTGTGTGTGTAATGTACTTGTGTGTAAACCAGTAATTAGTGCCAGTTTATGTATTCTGGGCACCACTAAAGCCACTGAGAGCTTCTTCTCCAACTGGGACCAAATTTAACGACGTCTTGCAACATCAAAGAAGAAAGAGTTCATTACAAAATCTCTTCCTTCTCTCTTTTATTGATCGCTGTTTTTTTGTACATTTTTACTTCTTCATTTCCATGATTTCTTCTCCCCCTTGCTATTTTGTTCTTTTCTATTTTTCTCTTCATTTATGTTATAATCTTTACAATCTGTGCCTACGGGCACTCTAGAAGAACTCTGAGGAAAATTTAGGGAGTCACCAAAGTAAACAGGCTTCATTTTCAGAGGATCATGTTTGTACAGAATTTTGATGGTAATCCACAAAATTCAACCTGCAGGTGGTTGCACTGTAGAGTGTACCTGCTTTAATTTGTTAGATCGTTTATCCTGTTCATGATGCTTTTATGATCATCATTTTCCTTGTCTTTTTCTGTCTTTCACCTCCTCTTTCAATCGACCTCCTTTTCTCTTTCATCTTTTCTTGAATTACTTCTTAAACCTCCTCCATGCTGACAAACAGAAGGCTGAGTCAGCTTGTGTGGAGGTAAACACTCACTGTGTTGGCACATTCCTGGGCCCTGGCTTCATTCATTATTGTGGTCATTTTTGAAGCTGAAGCTTTAATCTAAAGCTTAGATTGTTCCTTGAGATTGTTTGAAGTGGGTTTTTTCAGACTCCCCCCGCTTCTCTTTTTACTTGTAAAAAAAAGTCAAAACTAAATCAGCATCATCCTCCTATTGTGTTCTTTCCTTCCCTCATTCATTTTTTCAGTATATTTACATGTCCCTCTCTCCTTTTATTTTCCTTTAATTCCATCTCCTCCTCACTCCCTGTGTATTTCAAGCACTCATTAAGACATGCAGTCCTTTCCGCCTTTTCCTCCTTTACAGAACTACTGAAAGCCTTCGTTTACCAAAAGCTTTCTCCTTCAATGCACCTCTCAGTATTTGTCCTTTGTATATAGTTAGAAAGAACATTCATGGGGATTTTGTTACTCAATTATTATTATTGAACTATCCTGACATATAAATTGTTAACCAAAGTTAAGTGAGTTATAGTATCTTTCAGGAGATGCAGCTACAGAGCCACATGCTGCGGGGTATGAAAACGGAAATGACAGCAAAACTTGGTCCTAAGCTGGCTAAGTGTGCCATTTACAGTATACTTTTGTTCATTATACAGCTAGAGGCACATTCTGCACTTTCCATAACAAAATGTGCCATCTGTGGGCTTCTGTGAAAAAGGGAGCTTGTAGTTCTGCAAGAGCATAAATATTTTGTATCCTGGGAATCTTGTATCCTCAAAAGTCTTTCAATAAATCAGAACTGGAAAAAAAATTCAAGCAGGAAATGGAAGCTGGAGGAGAACATTGGGGATAAGAGGAGAATACAGACTGATCTGACAGAGGATTCAGCAGCCAAAGTCTCTGGAAGCCCAAACATCAAGCTGACAGGCCAATGCTGGGAGGACACAAGTGCCATGCAAGGAGCTGCTTCTCTGCTCCTCACTGGAGCCAATTTGGCAAAAAGAATAGAGCTTTTCAACAGTGTAGGTCACCTAATTGATGTAAAAAGTAAGGTCTGTTGGGTGTATTTTTGAAAGGTTTACAAAACAGACAGGCAGACAGGCCAAGCAAACAAATTAAGGAATATGAAAACAGACGGAACAACAGAGCTGGTTGCCAAATACAGACTGGAGAGCCTGAGCAGGTATTCAGGAATACAGCAGCAAGGAAACACAGAAAATAGCTGAAAACTGACTTCTACTGCATATCTACTGCATATGTAGTTAAAGCTGCTCTTTGGTATTTGAGTTTTCATTTCTAGGTCATAGAATACTAAAGCTTTAGGTTGGTTTCTCGATCCGTGACACAAACCTAAATCATTCTCCAAAAATTACAAAGAGTTGCTTAAAGAAAGTGTGTTAAGCTCCCAACACACCAAACTTAATGAAAGAACGAGGGGTGACAAGCACCCACAGTTGATCCACCACATTTTGCCTGTTTCTTGGCCATAAAGTTGCACTTACAGAGACAAAAAACAGCTGGCAGCTAACTAACTGTTTTACATCTGCAAAGGGAATAACTCTCCATCCAGGATGTGGAGGTAGTTTTTATATATATAAATATATGTATTTAAAAAACTTTAAAAAGCTTGGGTGTTGCACAGTACCAGCACTTCTCACTTTACACCTTGGTGTACTGACACGTTTTCAATACAAGCACTTCTCACTTGTTGCTAGTATTCTTTTCTGCCCTCTCCATATTAGGTTCTCTGAGTATTTCATGATGGCTATAAATAAACTACATTATCCTGTATTATTCAGGTTTAGTAATGTAAGGCATACTGATGTTGGGTAACCCAAAGAGCAACACCAATTGGGACTGGGTGATATAGAGTGCAGACTTGCAGTCAGAGAGCAGCAAATTCACCATTTATCCTATAAAATATAGCTAGCAGAGGATGGTTTCGATCCATCGACCTCTGGGTTATGGGCCCAGCACGCTTCCGCTGCGCCACTCTGCTGTCAATCACCCCAGATGGGACTCGAACCCACAATCCCTGGCTTAGGAGGCCAGTGCCTTATCCATTAGGCCACTGGGGCTTGCAACACTGGAATAAACACCACATTTCTGAACGTGCAATGAGTCCGCCACAAAGCAGCACTGTGGGAAGCACAATGGGGGGTTTAGGATAACATGACAGGGGCCCAGGATGCTGACATGGCAGTAACAGAGATACAAAAAGAGGAGGGGGAGGCAGAATAAAGCTCTGATGGAACAGAGAACAGCAGAGAGCAGCAATCACATCTTTAAAGTGAACTGACTTTATTTTAAAAATGACACTTCGATACATCACGAGTGAGAACTCTGCATCATCAAGCTTTAAACGGTCACACTTTGTGTTATACATTTTCAGCTACAAAGTACATTAGTGAATCATATCATGCAGCAAATTAGTGGGTTAGCCACCTACTTTTGGGCTTTTTTTTAGGGCACTTTTAAACAAGCAGGAGTTACTGTCAGTCACTTACTTGTGGTTCCTTCCCAGTCTGAATGCAGTCCTCTCTGTTGCCAGGCAACGGGGGCCAGTAGATCTGCCAAGGAAGATGAAAAGAGAAAAGTGGAGGAGATACAAGAATGAGATGATTAATGACCCCACAACTTCATGGAAATGCAAACAACCACCTTATTAAGTCATATTTAAAAATGTTGTTGTGTTTTTGAGTGCACACAGGTTTTATGTGACTCTGTAAATGCTTTTAAAACATAACAATCAGCCCATATGTTGTTGAATTTAACTTTTTTGCCCCTGCAATTTATCTTTACAGCGATTAGAGGCAAATTGAGCTCCTCTACATGTAATGAAACAAATGCTTTGGAATGAAGAGCCGCAGTCTTTGGGAGTTAACTTTTGGCCTGCAGGGCTAAAACCTTGATCGTGACATGACAGACGAATTTATCATTAGGCTTATTCCGTAAAGCCGAGCAGATCATTTGAATGTTGTCCAGGTTTTGGGAATAATCTGTCTCTTAAATCTCTGCTCCCACCCTAGTTAGATGGAGATTAAAGGAGTTTCTTCTGCACTGCTCACAATCTTAAAATATACATTTAAATCAGCAGCAGTGAGTCTTTTCAGAAATAATGTCCACACTTGAGATAACCCCTGACTTCAACTGGAGCCGTTTTCATTGGAACTACTTTCTGCTTGATGAATAACCCCTAAGAAATATGCTCTCCGGGTTTCCAGACTAACAGGACATTGTTGTCTTGGAATTTGACATTGTTGTTGAAATTCTTAGATCCTGTTCAAATGCTGGGAACACCAGACACAAAATTACTTTCACCTCCACTGTGCTGGATGTCTCACAGACAGATATGTATCTCAAAACACCATATAATTAAATCTAAATTTAGCATTAGATGAGAACATTTTTTCTGTTTTCCATCATTTCAGTGATCTTACAATTTATTAACAAATAAAAGCAAAAATTACCTTGAGATTAACAATTAAAAATTTTAGTGAGTTTACAGAAAAACATGCTTAAAGCCACTTAACAGACTAATTCCTAAAATAAAGAAGGATTTTTTTTACTCATTCTATTAACCATATTCTTTTAGAATCACTGATGTCAGGGATTATGGAAATATTCTTTGGGCAACACTACTTGCTTAGTTTAAACAATATGTTCTCAGCTACAGCAAATTTGCAAGTGCCGACTCCAGAGGCTTGTTGCTCAGTCCCCTCCAGTTACAATCCTCTGCTTTGTGCCTAGAAATGACTCTAGACTTTTTGCTACAAACAAGCAGGAAAGCTGTTCTCAGCTAAACCCCCAGAGTATCCTAACAAGACCATCTGGAGTTTGAAAAATAAGGAAATTCATAAAAACCTCTTCATTTTTTCACCCTCTTGCAGTTCTCACAGTATAGATCCAAGATTGCCTGATTGGGAAAGTCCCAAAGTTGTTTTCTCATTCCGCAAATTCAGTGAGGAAGAGAGGTGCATCTCTGATACGCGTGAAATGAAACTTGGAGGTGAACAATGAGCCTAGTTTTCAACAAATGAAAAATGAGATTAAATTGCTACTGGGGAGGATAAGCCTGAATCTGTCTCAGTATTTAGACAATAACATGTGTTATACTGTAGTTTTGTGAAAGCTTCCTCTGAAACAATACGTCTTTGTCTGATCCAGTAGGGAACAGGCTTTGTTTTGGCGAACAGGGAAAATAGAAACCAGAGAGGAAAACAAACGGCCCTGACTTGCATTACTTTGTCTGATTGTATTCAGCGTGTATGTACAGCATGTGTGTATGTGTGCGTGTGTTTCCGTGTGTGTTTGTTCCTCAAGGGGCCACTGTAGTAACTGTGAAGTGAATGGGAAATATAACAGTGATAGAAACAGATAAAGGGAGATTATGTTAATTTAGTTCAGTTGAGATCCAGTGTGTGGGATTGAGGAGGATCTGTTTGTAGATTATGTCATGTAATACTCAAGGCTTTGTTCTAAGTGGTGTACAATCAAAAGAAAAAGAAAAAAGATATGTTGTGTTTTCATTACATTAGAATAAGCCTTTCATATCTAGAAGGAACAGATCTTCTCTCATGGAGTCCACTATATTGCCATCCATGTTTCAACAGTAGCCCAGAATGGTCAAATTTAACACTGGCTCCAGAGAAAGCCTTTCAAATTTTTTAAGAGTTTCACAGCCACCGCAGGTTCACCTGAGCAAGAGGATGTTAGAGATAATCAGTCAGATACAATCTGCAACTTCACACAAACTGGACTTTTATAGGATGAGGACATTTGTCTGCCTTATTTGCTCTGAAAGACAGACTTTATCTCCTTTGTTATAATCCCAGTTTATCAAAAGTTAAAGTTCGCTGACATGATCAATACAAATGGCAACAGGTCCTTAAAGAAGAAGAGGCAGCTTAGCACATAACTTGATTGATGGTTTTACACTTTGGGTTTTATTAGTAATAAATACGCAAGAAACAGCATATTAGTCAGCATTAAAGAAGCAGATAAGAGGATGTTTTTACCCATGGAATGAACCTGGCCAGCTGTTACCATTTCAAGATGAAATCGAATTAATATATTTCCACATGAAGTCAAAAATGTAACACTACTCCTCTAAGTTAGGGTGTGTAGAGTATCTTTTTTTCTGCAAATTATCAGGATAAAGTGGACACTATTGCACCATCTTGACACCCTCTGAGTGGAGCTTGCATTTGTCCAAAATCTGGATTGCATTAAAGGGAATCTATTAGAAATGATTATTTGTTTCATGCCTGGCTGAAATGAATAAATAGATTAGGACCGGTCTAAAATCTGGCTTGAAATGTCCTAGATCTCTGGATCAGTTTCTTTGGCATGATGCTGAACTGAGATTAATGGGTTCTCGTGGAAAAGCCTGGCTAACACACGCAGTCTGGCCTAAAGCAGCTTGATAACATGCCTGACTGATACTGATATACTGTGAAATCAGGCCCTCCCTAAAGCCTGGCTGGTAACCGTCTGAGTCAGTGTGCTGCAATGTTCCATCCATCGTTCCGGGAGTCCGACTGCACACGCTTTAAGGAAGCATTACTGACCTCCACCAGCCATCCATGTTCCTCCCTCTGTTTCGCTGTTCCTTGACACTTCATCAATGTGACTCTGGCTCTTCAAAGTGCTCTTGAAGTTTTAATCCACCCTCAGACGTAATTCACATTCGTTACGTCTTTGATCTTTCAACTTGGAACAGTGTTTATTTCAATTACAAAAAAAAAACTCTATTCAGAGCTGGACATGAGTGAGCCAAGCAGGACGGTCTCAAACACAGGCCAGCTTTTAAACTTCAAGCTGAAATTGTTCATTCAACTTTGAAACCAAACAGGACCTTCACATACGTCAGTGGCTACAGACACAATACCTTAGAAGTCAGCCAAGATTGTGGACGGATTTAAATTATCAAATGAAGTTTGTTTTGACCTGCAATAGACCAAAACCCTCTGTTATACTTTAAACTTGTAAAGTCAGTTTAAACCAACAGAGGAAACAGACTGCACGACCGCCTGAAATCTGATCATCAAAACTTTTCCCTTTTACTTGTGCACATAAAATATTTCAAATAAATGCTATATTTTTATCGTTTGTTCAATATAAATCACTCAAGAAACACAAATTTACTGTAAAAGTTATATTTTAGTTTATATTCTGTATGTCCACTGAACTCGTAACTCTATTTGAAAGCAGTAAAATAGCAGGGAATAAAGCAATGAAGCAACATCAGGCTGCATGCTGATGTAAGTAGATGCTTTCAGCTCAGTGGAAAAAAAACACCTGTTATTTCTTCAGTTTCAGTGTCGGAGAGCCAAAGCTTAAATTTGGCAGAAGCAGAAAGATTCAATCATGTGATGTGATGAGGTTTTTTTTTTGTTTTTTTTTTGACTGAATGTGTATCCAAAGTCTAAAATTGCTTGATCGAAATACTAGACTGTAACACTGTAAAAACCTTTGCACCCTTAAATCCGAAAACTAACTCCGAGAACAAATGTTGTCCCTGAGGGAGAGCTTTAAATTTCAACACAGCCTCTGCTCTTTAAACGTTGTGTTCTTTTGAGGCCAAAGAGATAACTCTAGAATAAAGCCACACTAAGTAAACTGGGCCACAAGCCACCTCTGAAATCACCAAGGCAGCACGGCAACACAAGGTACGCTGTACTGCACTGAGAATGAGCAAAATAAAACCATTGTCTGAACACGCTGGAGCACATTTAATACAGTCTGACAGCTACTAACAACACATCGGGACTAAAAACCGAAAAAAACAATTAGAAGCCGAATATCACTTACACCTGTTTACATTTTAGCAAGAAGAAAGTGGAATATTTACTCCATCGAATGAAACATTTAGATGAACTAACTCGGTATTTGTTTTAGTTTTTCCTGGGTGATTCTCATTAAATGAATCGTTCTACTTTCCTGGTTTGATTCAGAGGGAACTGGATCCAGTTTGGGCAGAAGCTTGTTAGGTCAACTGATTCATGCCTGACCACTCTGACTTGTTTTCAGCCAGGTCCTTGTGTTTGGGATTACTCCTTTCTCCCTTTTCCAAATTTACAACACTTTTGGTCAGAATAGTAGAAAGGGTGGTAAACTAACTTTTTACGCCAAAGAAATGTTGTAAACTCCCGCGGGCAGAGTTTGAGCTGGAAAACTATGAGCCAGTGTGAAGGACTTCACAGTGGTTTCCAACTTTATTCTGATTATGGAAAGTTCATAAGTTATTATTTTACAGTGTGTCAAGCTGAACATTTCATTCAAACCAACCTTTAATTCAAAGGAACAGTTTAATATTTTGAGACTGAAACTTATTCAGTTTCCTTCCAAAAGTGAGATGAGATGATCAATCCACAAAATCTCGTGTAGGTAAGCCTCAATATTGATACCAGTATCAGACTTGGAAACGCCTCAAATACTGCTTAAAATGATGTATCAGGTATCAGTAAGCACGCGAGCCTTTGCCCTGAAATTTATTATTTGGAAATGGGATTTTACCACTTAACGACACCTGTATGCAATTTAAAAGTTTTTTTTTCTGCACAAGTTGCCAATATCCATAAACTGCATGCGACTGTGTAACTTAAAGCACATTCACAAGCTCCATAGAGGGTAAGCGGTACAGAGCTGTTAAAAAAATAATAGTAATATATGTGTATTTTTGTAACACACTGGTGTTAAACCTGTACTTGACTTGTATTGTATGGTACACAGAGTTCAGGTATCTGAATGAGACACACAGCAACAAAAAAATCTACTTTAAACTACATTTCTAGCTCTAAACAGTATACAGACACGGTTATCAGCTAGCTGCTGAGCTTGGTGAAGCATTTAGCAGCTTAAGAGTCAGATATTTTCCTCACAATTTAGTTAAAATCAAAAACAGGGCTAAAAGAAGGGTAATCACTGGTATTGATTTAGCACTCCGTGACACATTGATACACACAATTTAAGTCTAATTAAGTCTGATTAACATTGGTAATTACAAACTGGTGTTGGAGCATCTAGCAGTGCTGTGTTACGCATGGAAATAAGGCAGAAACAGGTTTAGCCTAGCTTAGCATAAAAGTTTAAAAAGAAAAAAATAAAAGTTCAATAACATCTCAAAATGGTGTATCTCATGTTTCAGTCTTGTTCAGCAGTTGGGCCCTCGAGCTTTTTGACACTGATACTGGTTGTCATAGCAACTCTGGTTTAACATCAGTGTTTTCTTGGACTGATCATTTCTTTTGTGACAAAGAATGTGTGTTATCTTGTAAACCTTTGTTTATTAAACTGGCGTCACTGATGGATTTTACAACAGCTGGCTCTGATAAACCCACGGGGCATTTAGCTTTGAACGCCTCGCAGCAAACTCCAGAATCAGCAGGCTTCATGTTTGATCATCAGCCAAGACAGAGAGCAGCCAGAGGAGGATGAGTGAGGGATGAGAGAGGAATTAAAGTGAGGATAAGGTGGGCGACATCTGGCTCTCTGTGTGCAGATATCCCTGTTCACCCACTGCTCACTTTGTGTCTTCACTGTCTCTTTGACCCATGCATGATTGCAGCTCTGCTGAAGCACACCAAAGCTTTCAGTTTTACAGAGGTTTTTTAGGTCAGTGCATACTGGAAACCAGTTTAATGGAACACAGATTAAACTGGGCAACCTCCTGAAAAATAAAATATGAATATATGTGCGTGCACTCTTTCCCAGAACTATACTTCTTCTGTTACACATGGAGATGAAGTAAAATCCTGATTTAATTTAAATCCGCGGGTGTCGAAGTCTTCCAGTAAAAACTTGAAAACTCATAAGCTGTAACTCAAAGGTATAATAACCACCTAACTCCACAAATCACAGCAAAAGCATATTACTATGTTTACTGTTCCACTGGATAAATGACATTAAACATGAATTCCATCCTAATATGAAATACACATTTTTCCATAATTGTTACCATACTGTGTCTGCATTCATCCCATTGATGGAGCATTTTATTACCTCAGCATAAACTCAACTTTTCTACCAAAAATGAAATAAACACTTAACAGTTTGATTTTAAAATTAAAGCTCTGGTATTTGTAGATGAAAAGAACACAAATTATCTCTTTCTTTCTGCTCCTTCTCTCTCTGTTAGTGAGACTCTGACAGTCAGACGGTGAATTCTGCAGCTCAGTTAACAGACTTGACTTCTTGATCGTAATTCATCCCTCGTGCGAGCCAAAGGTACTGTAACTCGCACAGAATAACCACTGTGTTTGACAAGCCTTTATGACAAATTAACGGACAGAATAAAGGTGACTTGGATGGAAAAAGTTTAGTTTGATTTACAGCCCACTGCGCTTTTACAGGTGTTCCTGCACTGCGAAGAGCATGAGACATTTATGTACAAATGCTTTGGCAGAGAGAGTGAGACATAAAATGTGATTTTTTTAGGCGAGAACAACACTTTGCATGGAAGAGCAGGAGGTGCAAAAAAGCAAATCTTACTGCACGAAAAGCATTTATCCATAAAACTGTAAATATGTCTTACAGCATACTTGGTGCATTAACAATGCAGGTGCTTGTAGAGTCCAGCACTGAACAGCCAAAAAACACAAATTTAACAGGGGGTGCATAATTTTTTTCTTGAACTGAGCTCTCATTCATTCAACATTTTTATCCTATTTTCTGTTACAGTTGTTTCCCTCATGATGCAATAGCAGAAATATAAAATAAAATCGTTCAGGTTTGAGTCACCACCTTTGTGGCTGATTTATGACAGAAAGTGCTTAAACAGATGTTCCACAAAGGGGGGAATTCTGGAAAAACACCAAATCCTACGCCTATCTCTCCAAGTCATTTATCATGCTTTACAGATCGAAAACCCCTTGCAGAGTCACTGGGACTTAAATCAAAAAGGAGTGGTGAACGCAGTCTGAACAGTAACTAACTTTTTATGAAACATCCATCATCAGAGCAGAGCAGAACATTATCTTCAACTGATATTATTTACTGACTCCAAGAGCCTCACCTCTTTGGACTCGCTGCTGGCAGGTCCCAGCAGGAGGGAGTACAGGACATCTTTCCCTCCCAGGAAGAGGCGGTCACGGTACTCATCCAGGAAGACGGCGGTAAGAGAGAGCTGGCCGTGATGACCGCTGAAGATGGACGACCTGTTGGTGGACAGCAGGTCTGCAGAGAGAGGAGGGAGAGAGAGAGGGATGAGTGACGGCATTCAAAGGACACACACAGGAGAGATGAAGGTGGAAAATGAGATAGAGGAGGTAAGCAGGAAAAGCAGAGAGGAAAGTAAGAGAGATAATGATGCAGGGGAGAAGCAAAGCAATAAAGGAGTTTATTTTCACAGAAATTAAACTTTCCTTTGAGCAGCATAAAATCCAGGCAAAATACATGAATCAAAAAGACAAGACGGACTAAAAACCTAGTGCTTAAATAACAAGTAAAACCTAACTGCACTACAGCAGAGAAAAAGAAAACATGAAAGAGACTAAACAATGAACATCAATAAACAACTTCATTTATCATCATCATTATTATGGAGAATTACCCTGATTGACTTAGTTTGTCTCCACAAAGAGGCTTATGATCAAAGCCTCCAGCAGTCTGTAGTTTCTTGGAAGTTGTTTGTGGGAATGTTTCTGCACTGAAAGCTGAGAGCAGCTTCCCTTCTTCCCTTGTTCCAGTTTCACCTGCTTGCTGTCCCCTCAGCACCCAGAAACCCCCCCCCCTAATGATGCTCTCAGATAAGAAATAGATTAGTCCTTTTTAGATGTATGATGACGTAACATCGCTGGCTTTCATCGATCTGTTTGAGTACTGGCAATTTGTCATTAAAGTTCTAAAAGGTCATGACGGCAATGAACTGTGTATTTCATTAATCTTTTTTTCTTGTGTTAATTTTATTTCCCTGCATGTTTCAGCTGCTCATGTTAATGTAAATGCATTCAGCTCAGACTAATGTTGTGTAAATGGTAAAAACCTCAGTGAAACAGTTATGGTATATAGGACAACTTCGCCTGTGTTCTTCATCAAGGTCATAACGGAAATGTATGAAGTGCATCTAGTTTAAATGAATGTGTACCGTTTCATTTTTCAAACCCTAGTTTTGATGCTTGGATTGGATATTTTTTCTAAATTTTGGTTCTTTTTGTTCGTTTGTTTTGTTTATTTTTTTTTTTGTTTTTGAGATAAATCCAATGTCTTCTTTGGGAATCAGGCATAACATCGCCTTTTGTTCCAGAATATTTGTCTCCAAGCCTGCTTCTGCTCCTGCTGCTGCTGTCAACACAGCATTCCTGCACATTAAAGGATGTTTAGCAAAATGACGTACAGCACCAGCCAGGGCAGGGAGTGTTGAAACATTATCTGTGTATCTTTTATTATCTGTGATTGAACAAAGGAATACAAGACAACAATTTATACCCCTCAAAGTCAACGTGGTTGATCAGAGTAACTACTGTATTTAAATCAAATTCCACTAAACACCTTGGAAAAACACTGCTGTTAGTGTACAACTTTTTGAGAGGTCACACACACATGATATGACAGCCTCATTCAAGTAAACACAAGTCAGCTGGAGAGCAGAAGTCAGTGTGTATACAGCAGAGTGCACCTGGCTCTCCTCTCTGATCTGGCAGCCGCTTCAAAGTCAAAAGGTTGATGCAGAACAACTCTGCAGGAACGTTGGACACCAGGTTGAAGTCAAGTTCACCTTAATGTGTGCTGTCTCACACTCACATACACTCCCAAATATAAATATATGTATACACCACCACATAAATAACAGCAATCTTACTGTTCCCCAGCATCTCAGCCTCCTACAGCTTTGAAATCTTCCTCTTTTCTCAAACTAAAACACCTCCGCTGATCATAAATTCCCAAGGCTGTTCCTGTTTTGCACGAACGGAGAGCTACACAGTAATGTGCATGTAGCAGGTGCAAGGGCCAACTTTCTTTTGAAACTTTCTTTTACAGCGACCATGACTGAAGAAAGCTGTAGGCTCATCAGATCAGGAGAGCAACAGAGAGCATGCTGATGGTTTTTATTGACATTTGCAGAATTGCACACTGTAACTTCGTCTCCCATGGTACAACTGTTATTGCTGAGCGCTGCTATAGCGTTCAGAGGCGTCCTTAGAGAACATTCGGAGCATATTGACCTGAACTGTGGTGTGATGGCAGTTGGATTCTCCAACATGACAACATGCCTGTTCACAGTTTCTCACCTGCAACAACACAGCGAACGGAGAGAAATATGCGTGTGAGAAGACATCTTTGGCATGCAACACTTTCAGTGGAGGATTCTTTGGGCTGTTTGGCAATCCGTCTGCCACTCATCACTCCTCCGTCACACTTGCTTCTCCTCTCTCCGGTTTTCACCCAATCCAACAAAAACACTAACCAGAACACACACACATGTTGAGAAAGTAGGCTCAGTCACTCACCACTCAGCAAGAGCACCGACTGAGTGAAGCACAGGGGCCTCGTGTACCAGTGACACCTTGTCCATCACTGGGGCCTTGCACACAAACAGACACACACACCCACTCCCATACACACACAGATGACTTGTTTTTATGACAAATGTCTATTCTTCATGTGCATAAGCTCCCACACACAAACACACACTTTTTTCTTTACTAATGAGTCCAAACCAACACAAGTTTATATATATTTGATGTAGATTTGAAAGTTAAGACCAAAGAATTGATCCCTGATTTGATGTTTTATCAATTATTAATTTTCTGTTATCTTGCTAAATACTCTATTAAACAGACTCATTATTTCAGCCTCACGCACACACAGATGTGGTTCTTTAGCATTTCTTTCCTTTTAAGCATTAATTTGCCTTCAGGTATGCACAGACACACACACACATCTAAATATAAATACTGTTTCACAAACACACACATTGATATATACACACATTTAGACAACCTCACCCTAGATTCCCCTCATTACTAGTGCAAAAGAAACTTTTACACAGAGCAAAGAACACTTTCAACAGTTTAGCATTTTATCATGTTTCCTCTGCATTTGCTCTCTAATAGGGTCCTACAGCAGCCAAATCAAAACCGAAACGAGCCGACAACTCTGCTGTCCTCCGCTGAGGCCAACCAGCATCGAAGCTTGTAAAAACGTTTTCCTCTGAAGACAGCGATGTGAAGAATAGTTTTAGAAGAAAGTCTGGATGTAAAACTTTAAAGCTGCTGGCAAGAGAATAACGAGACACACAAGCGGGAAGACATCAGGGATGCACAGCAGAGGGAGAGAGGGAGTTAAAGAAAGTTGGAGAAAGAAAGAACAAGTTGGAAAGGAAAGGAAGAGGGGAATTGTGGCTTTAAGCAGCTGTTAAAAGTCAAAAAATAATGAGCAGGAAAAGAGGCAGGCAGAGAAAACCATGAGACAGACAGAAAATGCAGTGATGTGTGATGGTTTTACTGGAACTGACAACAGTAGCAGAAAAAATATAATGAGGACACGGAAGAAGTTAAACTTTTAAACTGTTTTACATAAAATTTTGGATAGCTGTGCCATCAGATTTAGTGTATTTTCATACGAAAAGTTATGTTTACTCAGCGTTTGAATCTATTCATTATTGTGACTTGAGATTTTGCAAAACATGTTGGTATTTTTGGTGTTTAAAAGCTGATTAAGTCATAATTCTAAACAGAAACTGATTAAGCATGTTTCCTAAATAACATGAATGAAATGTAAAGTCTGTGCACTAAGACCAATAGTGATGTAGAGGCCACGTTTTATAGCTCAAAGGCCCAATCTGTGTTATCATGACATAGTTTATAAGCAGAACATGCAGGCAGCTCCACATATCGTCAGCTGATGACTGTCTGTCTTCACAAGTTTAACTTTTTCCACACAGCTCTGAGCCCTGAGATGACCTCCGGCTGGATGTTGAGTGATGAAGAATGACTTGTGTTGTGTGCTGAGACCTTAAACAGATAGTGTTAGTATTAGAGCAAAATATAATGTTCACAGCACACCTTTTTTGTTATGACAAGAGAGATTGCAGGAGATGGATTTTGTCAGGTCACATGGGTTCAAATACTAAATTTTGTCAAATCAAATATGAGGGTGAACTTAAAGTATCTGACCTTCACTCACATGGTTCAGTGGATTTTCTGTAAAATATCCCAACTATTTTCACTGTGACAATTAAAAACAAAGAGAAAAGAACAAAACCTAATCAAGTTCTTTAAAAACTATGGTATGTTCAGTGTTACAGTTCGTGGTTTAGACAAATAGCATGTTATGGCAAAACTCTGCATTAAGTTTCAGCCAAGAGCCTTTGTTGGATGTTGTGCTCTTCTCTCTTTATCCCTGCAATTAAAGCTGGTATGTCGACTGTCGCAGTCAATTAAACATAAAAAAGAGGAGAAGAAGAAGAAGAAGAGGAAGAAGAAAAAAAACAGAATTGAAATTAACCATGTGATACTCTGACTCAGTGTTACTGATTTCCTTTCTGAAGTAACATGAGGGGTCGTTGAAGTGATTACAGTTCTGAGGATCTGAATGTTTCATCTTCAAATGCAGTAGTTACTGGATTCTCTCTATCAAACTCAATATTTTGCACAGTTTACCTGGTCCATTTAGTTTCTATCTTCATGCCATAGATATAAACCTACAAACACTTTCAAGCCTGGACGCAGATTTCTGTTCAATGTTTCTCGTTTTTTTCTATCTTAGTATCTTGTAAATCATTCAGAAGTATACACAAATCTCCCCCATATAACAACAAGAATGTAAGCACATAAATACCACAGTCACACACACACACACGCACGCACACACACGCACATGCACGTACACACACGCACACACAAACAGAGGGAAAAGGTGAGCTAACAGCTTCCATCTGTGGCTTGTTATCACTCCAGCAGCTCATCGCCTCCCAGTGGAAGCCACACCACTGTCTCACCTCTCACCAACCTCTCTCTCTTTTCTGCTGTCTATCCATCTTCACATCTCTTCCATCTCTCTGTTCTCCATCATGCCCTCTCTCTTCTGTCTATCCATCTTAAACATCCTCTTATGTATAATTTTTCCTCTCTTAAAGTCTCTTCTGAGTGTGTCTTTGATTTCACCTCCATTGCCTGTTCATCTGTCTTCCTGCTTCTCTCCCCTTTGCTGAAAAATTATTCTCTCTTCTCTTTTTTTTATCCATCTTGTGTCTCAAGTCCCTTTACATCTACAAAATTATTCCCAGCATCCATAAGGAAACCTCGACATCTGTCTCCAATGTGTCTTATTTTTCCTGCGGGCAGCCGGCCGACGCTGCATTGACAAACAGCAGCCGTGCCAAACCCGAGCGACACGCCAGGGAGCATCTGGTTTCACTGTACGTGTCAGACCTCAGCCAGTGCATCATGCAGTCCCCGCCACTTCAAAGGTACGTCTGCAGTAATCCACTCTGAGATTTGTTTACATTGTCAGTGTTCCGCTTAGTCAGGATCCCTTGGTGTCAGTCAAATCTGAGAGTCAGACATGTGGAATTTCATTCACTGCTGCTGCTGCTGCTAAGAGGCCGTCTGCTCATTTGCATCTTTCTGTTTGATGTGAGAGCTTACAGGGGCCTTTCATCACCCGAGAGCCACTGAAATGTCATCAGACTCCTGATTATAGACACAAAGAAAAGATCTTGTGTGATGAAACAGAGGGCAGCATTAGCCGATGAGTGTTTTTTTTTTTCTTTTCCATTTGGTGATGAGGGGCAAGTGCACAGCGTAGTGGTTACAAATAAGATTTGTACTGACAGGTCTGGAAACAAGAGCGACAGAGGGTTCAGGAGGAGAAACAGAAGAGAGGGATTTGCAAAGAAAAGAGCAGAGACTGAAAAAAAAGTTCACTTCCAAATCTCATGCTGACATCTCTAATGTACAAATTGGGCAAAAAGAAGAGTGTAAGCTATGTTAAGCTGCAGACGTCAACATAAACACACATGAGCACACACACACACACACGAGCACACACACACACACACAAAACACAATAGTATCAGTGTTACTGCCTGCTCTGCAGGAGAAAGGGACACATCTGAAGTCTATTAGACCCCCTGTGTTACAAAACGCAGAAACACACACACACACACACACACACACACACACACACGCACGCACACACACCCTGTAATGAATTAATAAGTCCCTGGTTCCATCACGCCCACTCCCATCTCGGCTGACAGAACTCTGTCAGTCTCCCTCTCTAAATATTGCTCTTTGACATTTTGTTCTTATGAGCTCTGACACACAAACACACACACACTCACAAACAAATAAAGACCTATTAGACTCATTACATCGCCGACAGACTTCCCAGGGTATCATTAGATCTCGGCTGTATATTGTTGCAGTGTGCCAAGTATTTCTGGAATCTGCCGCATGCACAGAAAGTCATCTCTCAGTGCCTCTTCCTCCACTCCTCCACTCCTCCTCCTCCTCTTCTCCCAGGTGTCATATTCCCTCTCATCTCAGCTTTGCGCAGTTCTTTATAGAATGTGCTTAAAGACTGGACAAATCATCTACATTATGGATCTCAAAAAGAAAAGTCCTGCACTGATGCATTCATTCCTATTGATTAATTTATGTGAATGATGTATCAGTCATATCAGAATGGCGAAGGTGTTGATAAATGTAGAAAAACAGACAAAAACAACTGCATTTCTCTCTGTAAAACTACAATGTTGGACTACTTTCTTAATGAAAACTCTCTTCTCCTCTGT
The DNA here is from genome assembly GCA_029814665.1 of Acanthurus lineatus. Lineage (NCBI taxonomy): Eukaryota > Metazoa > Chordata > Actinopteri > Acanthuriformes > Acanthuridae > Acanthurus > Acanthurus lineatus. The sequence goes on along the minus strand of JAPZDV010000002.1, from coordinate 12,476,898 downwards.
GAAGGACACAACAACAGCAGATGAAGAAAGGTGCTGCTGCAGCCTTTCAGATTAAAAGTGACAGAACGGCAAAGTTCAGTTCTAACATACATTTTATTTTGAATTCATTATTGGTTTCTTTTCCTCACAGAGAATCTGTTCTTTCTTTCTGTTGACATGAACATTGCAAATACAAATTTCTGTTTTCTTAGCATGTTTTTTATTAAGGGTTAAAATATTCAAAAACTGTTTTAAAATCTCAGAGAAGAGTTTTTATTAAAGGTATTGTAAGTGTTTTGCACATTGCTATAGTTGCACATGGGCCTCTATCACTTCCTCTGTCATTATAGTAGAAAAACAGTCTATATTTAAAGTTTTTATTGAAAGGATAATGTTGTCACAAGATATTTTTCAAGTGCCTTAAGCTCAGTTATTTAAAAAGTATTAGTTCACAGCTAGTAGACCTCCAGCTATCAGTGTTTTCATTGTTTAAACTCTCAGGGATTTGTCCTGGCGGAGATACTGCAGGCCTGATAACTCCTGACAGAGTAAATCCTGGGATTTCCTGCCAACCTGTTACTGTTCCTCACTGGAGATGTCATCCTACCCGCTCGCATTTTTAACACACTCGGTCATGTGATAAAACCATGGGAATTGAGATGAGCGCCAGAGAGGGATCACGCCCAAAAACTCTGCTCTGGCCTTTGTTCATTTCTTCTCTCTCTCTCTCTCTCTCTCTCTCTCTCTCTCACACTTACAAACACTTGCACATTACAAATATAGTCAAAGCATCTTTTCACTCTGTCGTCTCACGATGCCTTTCGAGGTTCCTGTTACCTGATCTTCCCTGCTGGGCCAATCAAAACACAGCCCTGGGTGTTACCTCATCACCCTCAATTCTCATCAACCCTCACCCCACTCTTCCTCACCTCCCTCTCTCACTCCATCATCTTTCCCTCCCCTCTTTCTCTCTTTATCTCCCATTCCTGACGGCCAGTTGCTTTCTCTCCATCCATCTTGCTCCTTCTTCTGCTTTCATCTGTTTTTTCCTCTCATTTTTTTCATCCACTGTTACTCCAACACTCACTCGTGCCACACACCTTCTCTCTCTCACTGAATCTCGTTCATCCAAAATGATCCACATGAGACCCCACTTCCCTTAACTAATGCTTCCCTCCATCCTTTACCTCATTCCTGCTTCTTTCCTTTCTCAATCTCACCCTTCCTCCCTTTTGTCTTAGAAATCTGTCATGCTCCCTCCTCACTTCTTCGTCATCCTGTTTCACTCCATCAGTTTTGTTCCCACAGTGTATTTTTCCCTGAAAAAGACCATTGCTTTTTCTCTTCCATTCTCCTTAAATGTTAGTCTTTTAACATTTTACTCTCATCCCTTCATCTTTCACTCCCTGAATGTGTCACATGAGAACTCCAGCTCTCTTTAAAGTTCTCTGCGGGCCGTCATGTGATTCAGCAGAAACAATCGGCCTCTTCTGACCTAACATGCTTTTTCACTTGAATGCAGCAACAAATATAACTCTGAATGACATTATTTAATACTTTTCATTAGTTTTGCAAAACTAGTGATTTTTTTAACAACAAAATGATGTCCATCAATTTTAGGTGGGTTTTTTCAACATTTTACAAGAAATCTTTTGTCAATTTGATTATTCAGTTAAACATTTTGATGTTAAACAAGTATTATTTTAAGTCTCAAACTAAACTATGGAGATCAAAAGGGTGAGGATAAATAGACACATTAGAATAAACAAACAAATACAGTTACAATAAAATCTAAAATGTTATTGAGAAAAGAAGGAAAAAAGGGCCATTGTAGTTAATTTCTTTCAACATGTATTACAAACTGTCTTGTGTCAAGGATATGCATCTGTTAAATAAACACTAATCACCTCAGCTAAAATAAAAAGTATGTTTTGCATTGAAACAAACTGAAATGAATTAGACTTTTTCTGCAGCATATTAAGTAGATACACATAAGGCCAATAAGACAACTGGTCACATCACAGATCAGGCAGCATCTTTGACAGCTAACATACAAAAACACGGATGCATCCAAGTTTCACACTTGCACACACTGATCAGAGCTTTTCCTCTCATTTAACGGTGACGTCTGTGTGTGTTTATGTTTGTCAGCTGCTGTCAAATAGATCCATCAGTCCACAGAAGAGTCCCTTGTGCTCAGCTCTTCTTGTCAGCGGCTTCAGTAGAACTAATTGATTGCTGGAAGAGAGGACATGTTTGTTTCATTGGGGGCCCCACCTCACTGCGTGTGACATTTAATGTTTCCCATCATGCACTGAAGAAGGTTCCCATTAGCTCTGGCCTGATTTCTATCGCTTTGCATTGGTTTGGAGCCAAAGTACCAAATGGTTGGACACTGAATTGACATGAGAAGACAAGAGGCACTTTATTTGTGTGTTTGTTTTTAGTTTTTTAAGTGTGTGCAATCATCTTGTATCTTGTTTTTATCTGTTTTGCTCTCTTTGTGTACGCGCTGCTCTCTGCAGGAAGGTCCAGCTGTACTATATGTAATGCCTAATAATCCTTTAATGTCTCCGTTGAAAAAATACACAAGCAGAGCTGAGGATGTTTATCCGTCTCATAGAGAGAGAGGGTGATGGTGGGAGGCGTCTTTCTCAAGTTGGAATAATAAGACTATAAAACACTGGCATGGCATCTGTCCTTTCAACACCACGACCCAGCATGCACTTGGCGGACAGTGACTTCCAGCAGAAAGCCAAGTAATACATTAGTTTAAGTGAGCGCAAAGTTTTCATAAGGTGTTATTGTAAGTCTGTGATTTGTTGAATGTATTAAAAGCTTTGAGTGGACAACAGACAATGATTTAACTTTCATTTTTATACATCACTTGCACAATTTTTCTGTATTAGTGATGTTCCCTCATCGAAATTTTTGTTTGCATTTAAATAAACATGAACAATCTTTAATGAGAGCAGCTGCTTGCACACTAATTCGAGCTTAAGTGTTGCAAGAGCAGTGTTTTTTCTGATGAGAGGATTATATCAAATGAAAGTACAAAATGATCTAATGCTGCAGACTGCAAGTCACATGTTGCAATTTTGGTAAAATGGCTCCAGAAGTCTCAAGATAATGACTTTGGAATTTTATTTTGGAGGAATTGCAATGGCAACTCTGCAACTAAAATTTTAACTGGGTTGATGTTCATGACAGTTTTCAGTGTTTGTGGCAATGTGAAAAAAATCTAATGTTCATGTGGAACAAGACTGTCTATGAGTCTTTCAATCAGTTGGTTCTATGAACTTCTGATGGATGAATGACACACCTGACAACCTCAATGAACCTCTAATATTTCCTCCTGCCCCACCACAAGGATCAAAGCTCTGGTTTTTAGTAAAATGTCTAAGCAACTATTGGACTGATTTCCATGGAATTTGGTGCAGAATTTCATGTCCCTTTTAAATAAATTGCTAACACAGGGATTGCTATGTGAGACTTTGTAAGCCTACAGACTACAGACACATCCAGAACATGGCAGAGACACAGCAGAACCCAACAAATGGTTTTCGCTCTCTACTGTTCAACCAAAAAAAATACAAAAAACAACTCATCATCTTTACATTTACCACATTTCTACATTCCCTACATTCCTGTACATGGCATTACAAGATGTACATGACATTCACTTTTCCTGGAACATAACTACTGAGATGAAATGGTTGCATAAAAATTTAATTTGTTAGAGATAAAGCTGCTTCTGTGACTGCAGCTCTCAGAGAGGTCACATAGGATTTGAACATTTCATGCACTAATTTTCACTAAGACTATCTGATTTTTCTACAAACAAAGAGCATGCCTTCAAGGTACTTTCTAAGATGCTAATCAAAACAAAATCTTACACGCATGGGATTTTAGAGAACACTGAATGGAACAATGAGAACAATACAAAAAAGGTCCAGAACAGAACAGATAACAATAGATCAGATGAGGATCAGCCCTCTGGAGGACGGCAGGGAGAGGAGCTGCCGTGTGTGTTCAGCCTTCAGGGTGTGGCAGAGTGTAGAAAGTTTACATAAACAGTGTTTCAGGACATTAAACCCCTCTGTGAACACCCACTGCTGTGATTTGTAATGCTCATGTTAAAACAACGGCCATCGCTGTGGACACTAATGTTGGTTTTGGCTGGCCTATTAGCACACACACACACACACACACACACACATATGTATTCTTTAACTTGGACATGCTAGTCGAACAAGATTGAATGGACATAAGGACACAAAGGAAAGAGATACAGGATACTCAGGCTATGTGAGACACACACATACACATCTCCGGTAATTCCGGTGTGTAAGTGGAGTACTTAGTAATCTACATGACAGATGGTCAAAGGCACATTGTTGGGACTTGAACCCTCAACCTTTGCTTCTCAAAGAGACCAGTGTCTTCCAGCCTCTCTCCTCCTTTTATCCATCTATCTGTCATTCCTCAATCTCCCTCATTTCTACCTCCACTCTTTCAACCTCCTGTCTTTTGCTTCCCTTTTCATTTTCTCAGCCCTTCTCTGTCCTTATTTCATCCATTTATCTCTCTCCACCAGCTACCATGACCTCCTTTTATCTGCCGTACTCTGGTATTTCCATCTCCGTCTAATGCTCGCTTTTTCCTCCCTTCATCCACTCTCTTCCTCCCTTACTTTTACATTCAGTCTTTTATGGATCCATTATTTGTTTTTTGTCCACATTCACAGATCTTTTATTCATTACTTCCCTTTCTTTACCCTCTGTCCTTTTTCTTACCCTGTTCTTCAAAATTTCTTGATGTTTCCTCTCTTTTATGGACATTCTCCTTTTTTTTCCAGTCATCTCTCAGTCGGCTGAGTTGTACCATCATTAAGGGCACAGATTGGAACTCCCAGTGCAGTTCTGGTTCAAGCCGCTGAGTTTTCTGGAGGCCTGTGTGCACCTTTAAGATGTATCAATGTAAAATTTATCTTGTGTTTTGCAGAAAAAGCTTAGCCGTTTGAATCCAGCAGGAGTTTATCAGTCCATGCTTGCGCTCTATGGGAAGTGGTGCAGTGTTAAATTTATCTCTCAGGTGCAGCTAGTAGGTGTTTATCCAAAGGTCCATTGATTTATTGCAACTAATTTCGTGAAAAGACTAAATTTAAAACTGTCCTTTTTTGTCTCATAACTTTCCGTCTTTTCTTTGGCACTCAGCTCTCTATATCAGACAATACTTGATATCCATTCATTCATTTTTATGGTATTTGTTGACATTTAAAAATTATAGACTATTACTACCTCATTATTTAACCACTTTGTCTCCATGAGGCACTAAAAGGAGGACATTTACCATACTGTAGGTCTTGGCTTATAGACAACACCATAACACAGTGTCTCATTAAATTATTTCGTAAACCATTCAAAACAAGCATTCATTTCCTTCTTCCATTAGTGGCTGCAAAAACGCCAAGTTGTTGAAAAAAAGCCTTAAACATCTTGGGATTACATTGTTTTATAGTGAACAAATCCTACAAAATACATAAGCCCACAGCCTAAACCTTTGTAATACTTATAGACTGTGCTGAAATGTATGAAAAATAATAATAGATTCATTCTTTGCTCTGCCTCCACTGTTTTCATAAGAGCGGCCTCCACTGTTTTCATGGAGCGGCTGTTTACATGAGGCAAAAATCCTAAATAAATCATTTTCACTACTAATGGCTGATTGTCAATTTAGCAAAAAACCAGAAGTACTGTTACTATGGTAACCTGTTTGCATCTATATTTATAGATCCTTCTTACTGCAAAAAAAATAAGTATTTTCTGTGGCCTTGGATATTTTTACATGCTTTGTATTGTTTATTATCTCAAAATAACCTTTGGTCCTGGACATTTTCTTTCATATATTGAATAAAGGTGAGATGTACGTAATACCTCCACCATCTCCCTGATAATAATAATAAAATTGTGTTTACTGGCCTAAAGAAACCTGCTTCTACTTAACGCTGATGGAAATAAAACACTTGAACTACCAGACTGTTTTAAGTTAGTTCCAAATCTGCTCTGCCAAGATATGAGTCTGAACCTCACCTTTAATCTAATTTCCTTCATAAAAGCCTGTTTTTACCAGCAGAAACAATGGGACAGGTCATCAGAGGGGTTATTCTTTATTGGCACGATAAGTTATGGCTCAATCTCACCCACTGGGACAATTTTTCACCCACCGTGTTTCAAAGGATTTCTCACACAAATGTTTATTGTCATCAACCTCCTTGTCACTTTCTGATATGGGAATTATCTCTTTTGTTTCCTTTTCTTTCTTAAGTTTTTCTTATTTCCTTTTCTCCTTTTCTTCTTTCACTCACTTTTTCTTTTCCTTTAAACATCAAGCTCACTTTTTCTCTCCTCAACACAGCTTCCTCTCCATCTGTTCTCTCTGATCTGATCCCTGTTTTTTTCCAGTTCCCCATCTCTCACAAAGACTGTCACTTCTCTCTTCCTTCATCTCTGATCCCTCCATCTGCATGATGTCAGTGATGGAGCCCGCCACCGTCTGAGGGTCATTTCATGAGAAATGCCACTGACAAGTTGCACAAGTGACATCTAGCGCGACACAGATGTCCATGTCAGATCCAACTGCCCTCTCTCTTTGTCACAGACGCAGTCACACACACTTGAAACACAAACACACTTTGATGGCTCAGCACACACAGATGTCTACATCAGAAGCAATACATCTCCTTTTCTCTTACACATTCTTTCACACACAGTCACCCGTGCATATTTCTCACACCTACACGGTATCACATCCAAATGCTTCAAAACAGATCAAACAGATCAAAGACACCCACATACAACACTTCAGCACACAAAACACTTCAGCACAGGCACACACACGCGCACACACACACATACTTCACCCTTCACATCATGCCCATGGTGTCAGAAACATGTAGTATGTTTCCTCTGTCAGCAAGTCCACATACCAGACAGAAAACCTCTCTACGATGTCTCCAAAGCTTCCAAACTAAATATGGGTAATTTTCGTTGACCAGACAAAGCCCTTTTGTGTGGTTTAACATATATAATATTATGCTACAGTGGCAGCTGGTGACTGAAAAAAGGTCTGAAGGAAAACCACCCTACTGAGGCATGTTATTTTACACTAGTTGCCGTTATTTCTACCTTATTATGTTCAAGGGAAAAAAATGCTATGAAAGAGGGTTTTAAAAGATATACTTAAAAAATACAGTTTAATTTTTTTCAGTCTTGATGTTTGCAGAAAACTAGGAGCTTATTAAGGTTGTAGATATACAGGCCTGTCATGCAGATTACGACAAACTGGAGCACAAATTACAATAATAACAAACATTTGGTTTCCAGTTCATGAGCTCATACAGTCAAATACAGCAGCAGTTCAATAAAAAGCCCGCTTTCAAGAAGGTTATAAATAAAGATTTTTGAGAGGTGTTGATTTAACTTTATGACCATTTTGGAGGCTGTTTATGTTGCTGTTGAACTATATTGCATTTGATTTAGAGGTGTTTCTAACATTTTGAGTCCACACAAAAAAAGTGGACAGAACATTATGAAAAACTGACTGTAACAAATAAATTGCAGTTAATAGGCAGGAATTATAGCACAGCTGTATTTTGCATTTTTTTGTGCTGCAAAGACTTAGACTGGTGTTAGTTCTCTCATAAAATTGCAACGGAGATAGAGCAAGACAAAAACCATGGGCACTTTGTTGAGTCGAAAGAAGACATTTCACAAAATGTTAAACTGTCATTAGTTAACCTCAACCACTCACCTTTAATAGCATCGCTGATGTAAGGGATAATGTCTGACAAGGTGGCCATTATCAGGAATTAATGGACAACTTAGAGGCCATTAACGCAATTCACACTCTATTTTACTTACGTCTTTAAAAGCCGTTTAAAATCTGCATCTTGAATTTCTTTTCCAATACGCCCCTGCGTTGGACCAAAGTGATGTTAATATTACATGTTTGTTCTTAATTTGTAAAGGAGAACGTTTTTCATTGATGCACGATTTTACATGTTTTGGCCAGTTAAAGATTTTCACTAAAAAATAAAGTACATTAAAATTGATATGAGATCCTGCCTTATAGGACAGCTGGGGCTCATCCTCCTCTTCTCTTCATCACCACGTCTCTCAGACTGTTGCTTTTTTTCCAACTGAAGCATTTTTTTAATCAGTTTGATCATTTTATTACATGACACAAAGTGTATATATTGTTATCACTCTAGCCAGCTAGCCAAAGATCCTCTTGATTAAACATTATGACATTTAAACAAATATTTCAAATTTAAACAAGTCAATCATTAATAAAGTACTAAAATTTCTTCAATCCTCTTTTCTTACCAATTTATCTGAGGGCTGAAGTTTATGCAAGCAATTAAAAAAAATGGGTCTGATAAACAGGTTGGCTTGGTTACTGAACCTTCAAGTTTCTCTCTTTTGTTTCCCTGTTTTCTCGCCTGTGTCGATTGGTCCAGAGGCCTGCAAGCACTTAAACTGAACTCCAGAACAGCAGGAGGGAGGGAGATTGCGTTGAATGAGCTATTAGATGGAGCAGGAAGGAAGTGATGGCTGCAAAATGGAGAGAAAGATAAAAAGAATGGAGAGTGACAAAGAAAGGAAAAGAGCTGAGAGATGAAAGGATGGATGACGCCCTACATTCGATGCAGCTCTGAAGTGGCCAACAAACTCCCAGTGACAGATTAACCCTGAGAACAACTAGCACTCGTCTGTATGTTTGCATCTGGGCAACGCCGAGTGAGAAAACAAACTCATTAATTCACAGGCTGTAAGCGTAAACAAACAGAGCCCTTCACTCTGAGAACTAATGCAATCTGATCAAAATAGGAGGCTGATGTGTGTATTGGTGTTTTCAAGTGCCCCCCCGCCTTTGACTAGACAAAGTGAATATTGTATTAGACAGAGTGTGAGTGTCTGAAGTCAGTGTGTGTTGCACACAGATACGCACGGGGGATTCAAATGAATAAATGAAGCGGTCAGACTGAAAAGAGAAGGAGACAAATGAAAGACATACAGAGGCAGAGAGAGAAAGGCAGAGAGAGAGATGCATGATGGGAGGTCAGTATAGATGGGCTGAGAGTCCTGCCAACCATATGCACACACATACACACACATACGCTTCAATGTCACCTCATGAGACACACAAACACACACACATACACACAGACTCACTTGTGTTGTTCAAAGTTTGAATTGCAAATTAGGTTTTTATCAAAATTCAAAGCAAGAATTTTCTCTAATCCAATTAAATTTTCATAAATACAATAAATAAATCCTATGACATTAAAAATCTAGCACAAAATGATTAAAAAAAAACCTGCATTTATAGAGTTCTTTTGTAGTCTTTTGATCAATTAAGGCAGTTTTACAAGAGAAGTCAGCAATAACCCATGCATTAACATGCTAATGACAGGGGCTTCTTTGGGGGCTTTGTGCCATCGTGCTCATTAGAAACTCATACAAACACAATCATACATTGCTGGAAGAGCCATCAGGATCAGTTTGGGGTTCAGTACCTCACTCAAAGACACCTCAACATGCAGAATGGAGGAGCCTGGGAAATAACCACTGACCTTTGGATGGGTGGACGACCAAAGCCACAGCCACAGAAAGAGGGAGTAAATAAATAAATCAATAAAATAAGAAAGGACTGATTTTGTTATGTCTGAATTTGGTGTAAAGTTTATTTTTCAGACGTCTCAGTGGCATGTAAAACTTGTTTCAACTGCGTTCAGTGGCATTTAATGGATGTATTTGCAACCAAATCACAGATGAAAGGATGAATGTTGGCATTGTATTGTTTTTGCAAACTGCATGTGGTGAAACTTAACTTGCCTTTAAAATTAATTCCTTACATTTTTTTTCATTTCATTTTTTAACCTTGTGTTGAGACAAATTTGTGGTTAAGGTCTGGTTGGATTCAGGCACAAAAACTACTTGGTAAGCATTAAGAAAAGGTCAAGGTTTGGCTTAAAATACCCTGTTTTCTTGCCTCGAAACATTGCTGGAAAACATTTAATAGGTCTTGTCAAAATGCATTAAACGTACAGTTTTGATGTATCCATGGTTTACAGAAACCTACAAAGCCAGCATTTTATTCCAGCAACTGAGCTGATATTTGAACTTCATTCACATTAAAATAAAGCATTCAAATGCTGTTGAAAGAATGGTAATGTGTAAAGTGTAAGTCTAAAAAAGAATAAATACATTTTTACCTGGATATCACTTAGTCCATGCTGACTTGTCTAAAATAAATCTTTACCTCATAAATAGAGGAGAGGTGAGGAGCACAAGTATTTTAATTGTTTTGAGGCAAAAATGGCCTCCTTCCTGCTCGAACTTCTACACGCTAATTGATTGAAATGAGATAATGACAGCTTTTCCTGTTGCTCAATTACCTCCACATCCTCCTGGGAATACAAACACCCTCTGGGCTTCTCCGGGTAATAATGGTTGAGTGGGTGATAGAGGAAGAGCCAGACAAACAGAAGGAAAAGAGAGAACACTGAAGAGAGATGGAGGAGGGAGAAATCAAAATACAGCGTGAGGAGGTGAAGCGCATGTAGATGCATGGGATGATTTACGAATGGAATTGAAATGAGTAAAAAGAGAGACCTGGAGTCTTGAGTCAAAGAGGAAATTATGTAAAACAGGGCAAACTGTGAGGTCAAATGTAAGGTCGTCTAGGCAGGAAGCGAAAAAACAGTTGGTCAATAGTGAGAATCTTATAGGCAAAGTTTCTTCCCACACTCTCCATAATGCTCACAAAATTGGAGTTGAGTGCTCCTCGATGGAAAGTAATGAAGAAAAACTGGCTTCAAGTGGTGTGGTTTATTGCTCGACCAAAGTGAAAATGGATCTATGTAATACTTTGAATGGGGGGGGGTGCCTGCATGAGCATAATGCAGTGACTCACAATCTTGGGCACTGCTTTTTCCACTTCAAGTGTTTGCCCAGGGTTTGACTTTGTTTGCTCAATAACCAAGCTTCCCTTCACTCTGCATGTGCTCCTCAATTGTGGTGCAGGATTTCCTAAATATTATTGCTTAAAGACCAAAAATATGATTCAGTAAACTCAATAGTATGGCCATGTTCCTGGTTCTAAAGCCATTTCACACACAACATATCAAAACCTTGCAAAATGTAATAAAGTGGAGCAATGAACTTGGTCTCTTAAGACATTAATTATGTAGTTACAAAAGTATTACATCAAGTTTTGATGATGAAATACCAAGTTTTTGTAACATATGAAAAACCCGAATGACTCTGTTGGAAATGCAATAATCTAACTGTAATACGGCATCTCACTAGAGGCCACAATGTTTATTATATTACATCCCATAAGGCAAACGTGTCTGTTAATGTTGTAAACAATATGTATTTCAGTTCACTTCAGAAAGGGGACAGAAATGTTACAGTTGTTCTGTAACTGGTGCAAGAGGGTCATTCACATTTAAAGGGTTAATTCTCCGACAGCTGAATAAAGATGCTGAAGAAATGTCATAGCAGTTGCCCAGTTATGAGACACAGTTTGTGCAAAGCTCACATTCTGGCCTAAAGGGCGCAAGAGAAAGCTCATAGAGTGTTTAAAAAAGAGGGAAGGGTTCGTTATCCAGGAGGAATGAATGTGCGATTTCAGGGTGATTTGTCCTGTTCATTTTGGTTTTTCTTGTCAACATGAGGATTTTGAGGATTTCAGCCTGATGGTATCACTACAGACAAGGTCAGAGGTCACCTGCAGCATTAGGGTTCATTCCTATAGGACAGAGAATATAACTTGAAGTCTTTAAGGTGTATTGCAAGTTGACCAAAATGTCTAATATCCTACTAATATGACGATTTTAAGGTCTTAATAAGGCAAACACAAGTAGTTTCATTAGTAAAAGTTCTGCCAAATACATTGAGTCCATTTATGTAACAAGTATGTAAATTTAGCTTTTAACTATTTCTTGCATTTCTAGTCCGTTGTCAGTAGATTATTTATTTATTAAAGAATTCCCAGTTGCTCTCCCTCTCTTCTGAGTAAATTCTCTCTCTCCCTCCCTCACTCCCCTCTCACAGCAGTATTTCCAGTCAGCCAACAGGAAGACCAGTAAACTCAGACGGTGACTTCGCTCCTGAAAACACTGAGCTGAACTGGAGGAAATCCTGTGTGATATCTATCGCTGATGAAGACTGCAGACCCACTCTGGTCTGAGTGCCGCGAAACAATGAGCACAGTTTGGCAACAACACAGTCAATAGCACTTAAACACGCACACACACCCACACCGGGTCTCTCTCTGCCTTATTATCATTAAACCTGAGTGAGTCACGGTCAAAAACGGAGCTCACACTAAAGAGAGGAAGAGGAGGAGGGAGTGTATGGTGTGTGAGTTCGCCAAAAAGATACTACGTGATAAGAGATCAAATTATTTAAACATGACGCAGGAAAACGCATGCATTGATCAACAAAGTGGCTATAATCAGTTAAATCACATTTCTATTGAGTGTTTAACAACCAAAATTACTAATTGAGAGTTTGGGAGCTGGGTTTAGTTGTATAACAGTTATTTTATAATGAACTGACTTGTTGTACAGTCATTTAGACCTATAATGTTATTACCATACCGCAGTAAAGATGATAATTACATAACATCCCTCCTAGGTATTTCAGTTGCGGTTGTCGTTCCTAATAAACTCCTGTAATGAGACAATCGCACCCCGGCGTGTCCCACCGCAGAGCGATGAGCTCAGCCAGAATCTCCTCTGGCTGGACACCCCGCACTGCGGAGCGCTTGCAACCTGGAAACCATCACATTCACATAGCCTGTGCGTGCCTCCTATAACACATAAAAAAACCCCAACAGTAGCCAAAACAACGACCCGGATTTAACGCTTCCAGCAGCACGGACCTCCGCGAAGAGAGTAAGTGGTTTGGGATAAAGACGCACATAAAAAATAAAGCATTTGAGCTTCGTTAACAAGAGGGTGTTAAGTTTAAATATGCACAGAAAAAACAGATGTCAGTTTGGAGGAGAGGGGGGAAGGAAGACTCAGAATAGACTATTTCACTGAGACGGTAAAGATCACCAATGCCACCTGTAGGACACGCGCGCGCACACAGAAAGAATTAAGCATCCGCGTGATAGATAGATTGATTGATAGGTATTGAAGTGATGACTTAATTACCTTTGTATGACAGTCTCAGCCGCGGTACATTTAACTTGGTGGCTGTCACTGTGACGACAAGCAGCGCAAGAACAATCAGGTTGAATAAAGGTGTAGATCCCTTCATTTTGATCAGGAGATGTCCCCAACCTGAGACTGATTGTTTCAGAGTGTCCTGGAAGCAATCACACTGAATATTCCAGAGGAATTTATAGGGGAAAAACTGCAGGATCCTTCTTTACAGGTAGCTCCCCGGTGCGTAAAAGGGTAATTGAGCGAGCAGCTGGGTGTCCTCTCTGCGGAGCGACTGCTGCGCTCTGCCCGGGCTGATGAGGTGAATCACTGACTCCGCTCCACAGCCTGCACTCCTTCGGTTCACCTCCAACAGCTGCTCAGGAAGTCTGTTTCAGCTAGAAAGAGAGAGAGAGAGAGAGAGAGAGAGAGAGACCACGCCTTTACAGCAGAGAGAAAGAGAGAGGGAGCAGTAGCGCCTCAAGTGACCTGCCCCTCCTTTACGCACAGCGGATCCCCTCCATTCAGGCGCACTGAGAGGCACGCTCCTACAGATGATTTATAACACCATTTAACATCGAATGCATTTAGTAACATGCATTGTAGTTTTGACTAACGCAACTTTCATTTATCCCTTATCCATTAAACTACATATAAACCTGATAATAAATGGGTTTCTATTACACTGTGATATAGTTATTAGCTGGTATAAAGACATTTTAGGTTTTCTTTATATAGTTAAAGTCAATATAAATAAACATTTAGGGCTTAAATACTTTAAAATCTGCTCACAGCTATGATTTTGTATTTGAAACTAATCTTTTTTATTTTATATTAAATTTATATTTCATTATATGTTGATTGAGGCCAAAGTTCAGTTACCAAAATTTAAGCTAAACCTTACCTACAAATAGGTTAAAAGGATCCAAGGCTGAACTTGCTGGTTTTGATGGATTTGAGTTAAACTCAAGACAAATGGTGGAAAATTCCTTGCTCAAAGAGAGATTTTGCAGGTTTCAAATGTAACTGATAAAATCTCAGTATTTGCGTGGCTTGTCCTTTAAGTTTAAGATCTGCACTGAGGAACATTTGCCACAAGCTCAACTTGTCAAATCAGTGAAGACAGGATGCTTTATTATTTATGGGACTATAAGCAAATGAAATTTTGAAGACAGAATAATCAAAAACAAGCATCTTATTTCTCTCCAGTGCTGAGCCTTCTGCATACTTGGCCTTTCTTAACCTCCTCAGTGCCAATAAGATGTTTTCAATAGTTTAATTAAATTGTAGACCCCTTCTCAACACCCCCTTCAGTGTGCATCTATTCACAGCCTGCATGTGAACACAGGAGTCACAGCGGGATGAGGGAGGGCCATTCAAGGTGTCAGTGTTACCGCAACCCCAGGGCTTTGGGAACACTTGTTTGTACCGAGAAAGAGGCTCCCGTACATGTTTTATAAAGACTGAAAGGCAAACGCGGGGAGCTGGATGGTGTTAAGAAGAATGCTGAGTGCTTCGCATGACAGCTGGTCCTGTAGATGTGCTGAAGGTTTTTGTGTCAGGGAAGAGGCTCCCTCAGCGTCTAAAGGTCTGGTTTTGTAACTAACTAACTAAGTAACTTGTCATGTCGTGGCCGATCAGTGCAGTGACAGACATGTTGAAACTGTATGCTTCATTACATTTTTGTGTCAAAGCTTTACATTTTCGTGGGCAATGTTTGATAAGGTTTGGTCACAAAAAACACAAAGGTTAGGAAAAGATCAAATTTGACCCAACATACCTGTAAATCTGCCAGCAACCAGATACTCTCTTGCTAAATGTCATTGCCTTGGTAAAAACACCTGGTTTAGGTCACTGCAAAAGCAGCTGGAAAATCTGTTGGCCTTAAAAACACCCAGTTTTGTTTGCAGATATTGGAAGAACTTTCATCATCTCATTCAAAAACAGTGTCTGTTGCGAGAAGAAACAACTGTAAAACATCCTGACAGTTGCTAAAACTACAATGTTGGAACAGCCAGCCTTGATCTCAAACACTGGTCACCTGCTCTGCGGCCATTGCATGTAAGTGTCACATCAACAACATTCCCTCCAACCTTGTGATAGGAAAATTCAGCTCATATTAGCCTGCATTCAACTACATCATGTTGATACGTTACATATAAAATGTAGCTTGCACATTGTACATATCTACGATTTGTAAAAACCTTAAGAGCAAACATGTTTTTTTGGTGATCAGGCAGGTTTTTTAGTATCTTGGATACTCCCCAACTTGTAAATAAGGCACTCTATCAATCAACAAGTTATCAAATGTCTTATTTATGGGTAAATACCAGAAGCACATATTTTGGCTGTATATCTTAGCGAAGGCATGCAAACAAAACCTCAAACATGCAATCAGAAATGCATGTTTTATCTCAAGAGTAACAGATATTTAATTGAAATATTTTGTAACATGTCTCCTAATTTTATCAGCCTCTTACAAAGTGTTTTCAAAAAAGCTACATGAAGTTAAACATTCACATGTCACTGAGGATAATCAAAATACCTTTGTATGATTACTGTAGACAAAGCAGACCACAGTGCTGATGTTTGGTAGCCTCCGTCTCATTCCAGTGGTATCATACTTTTTGAAGTTTAGATTGTGTTTCCAGTAAATATTGATGCTTACCAAAGAAGTAAAGATGCTGCTACTTGCTTGTGTCTTGAACACATGTTTTTTGTATCTTTTAGAAGACAAACATGTTTAAAAAGATATTTCTATCCCATATTCTCTGGTTTCACTGTGTGCCACTGGCAGAAGCTCTAGAATATGATCTGTGTTTACTCCTGTTTTTGCTATAAAGCAATACAGCAGATCTCTAACCAAATCAGATCCAGTGGTTCCAAAAGTAAAATGCTGTGCGAGGGCCAGTACTGGCTGCCAGTGATGGTTTTGAGATCACTTAAGGATTTTGTTGCAGTTCACATATAAGTCATTTAAATTTTACATATATTATTTTAAATTAAAAAGACAAGTTTGTATTTTTTTAATTATAATACTCAATTTAATGCTAATAAGTTTATGAATTTAAAACCAAAGAATTTATTTGCACTGCAATCTTCAGAATCAAATATATTACACTGAATCACATGTTTGTCTGTGTTACATGTAATTTGATATATTTTTCTCTGTTGATTATGTATGCATAAACCAACCCAAAAGTGGCTTTTACTGTATCTGTTTCAAGAATGCATTAATTAAAAGTACGTTCTCACAGTAAAATCACAATTGGCTGTGTTTTTCTCAGTAAAATGAACCATGGGATCATTTCAATAAGCTCTGTACGTGCAGGCCGTTTGCGACAAGAATGCATGCAAATTAAGTGTGCAATTACATGTGATACAAACAAAACATATAATCAACTCTTCACATGCAAATAAATTCCATAGAAAAAGAGAAATAATGTTTGGGTTTTTTTTCAAAGGCAAACAAAACACACCAGCAGATTTCACAAGTTGGTGACCACCTGTGATTGAAGCTGCTCTCACTGGTGTTTTTGTTGGAGTGAAGTGCTCTCAACCCTCAGCAGCTCATGATTGGGCAACACTTGTCCAAATGCAGAATCTTGTTCAAGGACAAAGAGACGTGGGAAAGCAGCAGCAGAGGCCAAAGGCAGCATGAGTGTTCAGTGTTGAATGAATTGATTTGTAAAAACACCAGCCACCTTCCGTCCTTGTGAATGAGTGTTCCTTGGACTGTGCTGCTACTGGAAATGACCCGGGAGAAGAAATGCTTCTTAAACCACGAATTGTGAGAGGAACATGAGGAGCTGGCCTGATTAAACAAAATGAATTTCCTTTGCTGTGTTACTCGTCTTCTCTCTCTATCTAAATTCCTCACTGTCGTTTCCAATCATAGACAACACTTATATGAGTTTCAAACATGGCGCTTGCTCTTAAAATTCCCACAAAAGATCGTTGTGTGTCTCAGCCTAACCATCCGAATTCTCGAGCAATGTAATTTACAAAGGAAGAGAACGCAATATGAGTCCCCTCTGTTTAAAAATTGCGGTCAATTGTCTGATTGAATTGTGATGTCGGAGTAAAGGACCTTCCTTGCACTGCATAAGGATCCTCCTGAGGCTGAATTACGCTCTTCAAGCTGTCAGTGGAGATGAAACATAAGACCACTTACCAGCATCTTGACATTGCGTCACTTTGACAAATCAGACTAGCGGCCCTTGAGTGGTGATTGGGAATGGCAGGGCAGAAGTTCATGAATTCACATTGTGGGAGGTGGGGCAGAAAGAGTGGATGGAGAGCAGTTTTGCAGCACAAGGCAAGAAAACAGCTGGTTGGTGTGTGTGTGTGTGTGTGTGTGTGTGTGTGCCTGAGGGATCATCAATGTTTCATCTTTGTTGGCAATATGAATAGAAACCCAGATAATGGAGTTGACATGAGCAGAGACACAGTAAAGAACACAGTGAATAAGGAAAGTCAGAATGAAAGAGAGCAAGTAAAGAATATTATGCAATGAACAGTGTCAACACACACCTGAGGATGTGCAGTGGGCTACGCTTACTGAAGGAAAGTGCTATATATGAAAATAGCAAAATAAAAGTTGCATTGCCTCAAATGAAACAAAGTGTTCACATCATTTTCAGAAGCTATTAAAGTAGGTGAGGAGGAGGAGGACAAAAAACAGCTCTTACAACAAAAGGGGACTATGACATTATATATTCAGTTTCCTCACTTTTAGTGGACATAAGTACAATCCAGATTCCAAAAAAGTTGGGACAATGTAAATACAAACAGAATGCAATGCAGTGATTTGTTAATATATATAATGTTTCACATAGTGGTGAACCTCCCCCATCCTTGCTTGTGAATGAGTGAGGCTGCCTCTTTCATACCCAGTCATGATAGTATTACCTGTCACCAATGAACATGTTAACCTGTGGAATGTTTCAAAGATTGTTGCTTTTTAAATCTTTTGTTGCTATTGTCCCAACTTGTTCATATCTAGCTGGCATCAAATTCAAAGTAATCAGAAAATCTTTATAAAAATTAATGGAATTGATAAGAAAAATGTATGGGAATACATACGTGAGAAAATATTCACTCTGTATATATACTCTGTACAATTGATCATATCACAAAAAGAATTCACTATTTATCATATTCTGTTTTAATTTTGTTTTACACAACTCAACTTTGGAATCAGGGTTGTCTTAG
>JAPZDV010000002.1:12436797-12458349 GCA_029814665.1 Acanthurus lineatus | reverse complement strand
ATTTGTCTTAAGTTTTTCGGTTTGTTTCCTCCAGAGCTGCGCCCCCCTTAAAATTTTTAGCACCAGCCGCCACTGAAGAGGAGTGTAAAAAAGTGTAAGAGGACAACAGAAAATCTATATTTTTTAACTGTCTCAGCTTGTGTTTTTGCATCCTACAAGGCAAATTCAGGGTTGAAATTAGCAATTAATACCATGGCTGGGAACTTCTACCTTTTAACATTAGTGTACCAATGACAGTCTTAAAGAGGCAGTGGGGGCGTTGATTTTGTTTTTTTGGCGCTCTGCATTTCCTTAGCATGCTACAAAATGATTCTTAATGTGTCAGAGGAGAAGTTAATGCATTGTGGATCCACATGGATTTAAAAAGGTTTCGATTCAATCACACATGTTCACTTAAGAGGCATGTTGTATTTAGATTATAATGCCATGTGTGGACTGATGTGCTTAGAATTATTTACTTCTGACTGTAACATCCAAGATGCACAACAGGTGTAAACAATTGTAAAATGTCTTCATGGGGAGAAGAACTATTGGATCCACTTATTATTATCAGGTAACCTGATAATCTGATTATTACAGTCTGTATAATTTTTGTCTAACTTTTTGCAATAAGTTATTGTAATGTGTATCTGACACACACTAAAATACAAGAAAACAGTAGCATACCACTAACAATAAACACCAACTGATCAGCCAACTTTCACACTAGACCAGTTAAAAGTGCAACAAAGCCTGCATCACATGCAGCCAAAGTGTTCACTCACAACATAAGCTTTTCAGTTATGTTTGTATCATTCCAAACCGTGGTCACACTTTGGTTTGGTCCTTTTTCAGGTTCCAGTCAAATATTATTCAAGAACCCCAGCTGACTTGGAACAAGTTGCACACAAGCTTTTGCATAACGGGCAAGAATGAACTGCGATTTCCATCAACTGAAAAAAAGAAATGAATTGAGATACTTCTGAAACAGCTGCTGCTTTGAGCGGGGGAATGTCCTGACCCAGTTTCCACACAGTTAAACATGGCTGGCCACACACTCAGAGACACAGCAGTCGATCTTAGACTGTTGCTTTTTTATGGTTTTGTTTGTTTGTGATTTTTTTAGGTTCTTTTAGAGAGAACTTGTTTTTTTCTGAATAACTGTACACCAAGTATCTCCCTAGATGTCTCAGGCCATGGTTGACAATGATTATTTTTTCAAATATAATTTATTTAAGCTTTGCCTTATTATTTTCAGAATTTCATTTGGCTCAGATCCAAGGTGAAATGTAATCTTGAAATCATGTCTTGTTAAGTGAGCCAGCTGAATGGACAGCTGTTTGGCCATGATGGAACAGCCAACAATGATTTCTTTTTGAAAAATATTCCACCAGAGTTTATATCACTAGTGCACATATGTGTAAGTAAAGTTACACACCAGAAAGACCAGCGACGTCCATCACTTTCCTCCATGGATTATTTGGCTTTTCAAAAACTTTATGTGCTGTTAGGGATGGATCATAAAACTTCAGAAATCCCAGCCCAAACACAGCTGTAATAATTCTCTCCCCCATCTTCCAAGCAAAGGAAATAAAACAAGAAGTTATAACTTTGTTCCAGGAAGAACTGGTGACTGTCTATATTCTCCATATGCTGCAGTTATCACCATCAGCTTAATACAGTAGTAAACTTTTTGGCTACAGGGTGACAGTGTCAGTTGGCCAGTGAGTTGCTCCACTATTTTGGTCCAGATTGACATAATTCCATAGGTGACTTTTCTCTAGTGTTATCATTCAGTAAAACATTTTGTGTTGCCATATACTGAAATATACAGATGATAAATAAATGTTCATGAGAAAAAAAGAGGAGAGAAAACAGGAAAAATGTTTTTGAATTTTTTTGCCCAAAAAAAAATTATGGTTTAAGTGAGTCAGTGGTGCAATAACTGTCCTCTTCTGCATGGGTTATGTAAGTCAGGGAGGGACAGGACGAGAAAAGAGAGAAGGAGAAGAAAGAAAATGAAAGATAGATTGAGCAACAGAGGAGAAGAAGGAGAAGAGAAAAGGGAAGAGATAAACAGAGAGGGAGTAGATGAGAAAGCAGGCAAAAGACATTTTAATTTGGATTGTTTGGGACCTTTCTGCAAGAGAATCCCCCCCCCCACACACACCAGGTAGGTCACATTTAGGACCTCTTTGTGCCCTAAGTCTCAATTTAGACTGATTAGAGGCTGACCTAAGCCATGAACACTCAGACTCGCAGACAGGACTCCTGCCTGTCCTGATTAATCTGTGACCCTGCTGCCACTGACCACTGGACACTAAACACTCCCAGACCAGGATGAAACACAGCTGACCTACTGGAGGGACCGCATGGGGACTTCCACTATGCAGCAAAAAAAGAAAGAAAGAAAAACTTTAGGCTGTGCAGCTGCATGAGGAAGTCATTTAGAGCTCCTTGTTCTGCTCAAACTGGACTTAATTTCAGTTCACAGCAACAGGATTCAAAATTTCCTCAATAATGACATTATGAGTTTTATCACGCTTACAAAACTTATTCTGACGTAAAATACTCTGCTATCAATCACTGTTTAATAATGCAATAATACATACTTAAATTATTTTATCCATGTCTTGATCTCTTTAATGTGTTTGTAGTGTGTGTGTATATATATATACACATATATAATAATGCCTTCCTATTTATTATTTTGTATTATCAGAAACATTCTCAATATACTAAGTGAAAATGCAAAATTTCTCAAGTGTAAATGATTTTAAATTTGTTTATTGTCTCTCATCATTGCAAAACTGAAGCAAATGTCAGCATCCTTTCAACACTACTTAACAGAAAACGTCCTCCAGGTTTTTTCTGAAACCAACTGTGTGGTGTGTGGGGTTGAGGTTTGTGAAGCAAAGAGAAGTCAAAAAAGATAAACAACATACCTTTATTCTGCTGCCAAACGTCTACACACTTTCGAGAAACACAAACGTGTTGGATTAGTTTTTTGTTTCTGTTTCTTTTCAATTTTTTTTCGTATTTTAAGTCCCAACATTACAAAGTTCCTTAAAGTGACAACCAAAAAAAGTGGTCTCACTTGACATGCAGGTCATATTGACTCTAGGAGGCAACCAGGTTCTTGTAAGGATACAAATACAAAAATAAACACACACATGTGCGCACAGTTAGCTTTATCCTCAGTAAATCCCAATTGAGTAACTGCTCCTGTCTCCACCCTTCACTCCCTCATCTAAATCATCGCTTCTGTCTCCTCTCCCCCACCGTGAGCGCTCAGCTGGTTTCCAGTTATAAGTATAAAACAGCCTGTGAGGAGAAAAACTAACGTTGCCTTCATTTCCAACAGAAATACCAACATAAATTGCCCCATTAGCTTGTCTTCATCAGTTCCCCTGCACCTAGCATTCCTCACTGAAGCTCACAACTACTTCAAACTCTTTTCCCAAAGTGCATTTCAGATATACAGTAAATGTAAAGATGCATGGCAATAACTGATAACAGAATGACCGCAGGAAAATGATCAGTGCTGTCTGTTATCAAATATTGTGTGGTAATAGTCAGCGAAACTGTATCATAAAAAACTTCTCTGTCAGCAAGGTTTAACTTTAAACAAGCTTCAATTCATGAATTTTGAACAGTCTTGAAGTCTTCAAGCAAATGTCATTTGGGCCAAAGGGGAGTTTTTGCTACTGCTAGTTAGGTTGTTCATCTTTTAATTTCAGAGTACAGATGTTGAATAACTGGAAAAAACACTACTTGCTGCATTATTTTTATTCATTCATTTGCCTCCATACAGTTGTGTTATGCAGGACTGGGTAGCAATTATTAATAAAAATTACTAGTGACGCATTTCATTTTTGTTTTTTAATGGAACCAGGACTTCTGCTCTTACTTTATCATATTTTTTAAATAGTAATTTCCTTTTTACTACACTATCTTCACCAAATAGTTGTTAGTCTGCCCTAAATGATCAGTCCACATCTGGCCACACTTTTTATATACCAAATCTAAAAAAGACATTACATGTTAAAGTGGATGCTGCGCCATAAAAAAACTACACTTTTAAAAACTCCTCTGTGACCTCAGAAAACACACTGCGGTACCTAAGGTGAAAATATAGTTAGCTGGCTGACGTGTGCTAAGTTTACTTTTTATGTGTAATGTTAATATTTGATGTTCATATGATGACATTAACTTATATTATAACTATAGCAGTTTATTGCACTTTTAAAAATATATACATAAACTTAAAATGAGTAACTTAAAATAAATTATTAAGATGGAAAATAACATACTTTGAGTAATTTACTGAATAGGTAAGCTACTTCATTTCCTTTTACTTGTGTAGATTTTCTAAAATGGTAATTTACACTTGAACCTTGAGTTACTTTTTATAGGCCTATTGCACTTTACTTGAGTACAGATTTTTCATCCTTACGGTTTCTTCCCACTGGTTCTAGTGTTTCTGGTCACTTATCACTGTTAAGCATCTACTAAAGCAGAATAGACTTAACCAATAATCATAAAGTCATAACAAACAGAGCGGTCGTGTGTGTCCACTCTGTGAGGACAGAGCGATGACTGTTGTGTGATTCCCAC
Organism: Acanthurus lineatus; assembly: GCA_029814665.1. Lineage (NCBI taxonomy): Eukaryota > Metazoa > Chordata > Actinopteri > Acanthuriformes > Acanthuridae > Acanthurus > Acanthurus lineatus. Next base: position 12,453,753 of record JAPZDV010000002.1, on the reverse strand, counting down.
AGCACACTAAGGTCATGACCCTGCAGGAAAGGTTATGAACTCTTGATGTGGTTGATCAGTATGATGGTGTCCAACACACACACACACACACACACACACACAACCACACACACACAGACATTGGCCATGGTCTACACCTCTTTGACCCAGAGATCATGGTGCCACATGTTTATTTGTTGATCCCCTCCATTCCTAAAGACATCCATCATCACCGTCAGAGTGGAGGAGGAGGGCGTGTGTCTGCATGTGTGTGTGTGTGTGACTGTAGCATTATAGGTGCTGAGTGATATGCTGTGTGTCAATATTTAGCTCCATTAAAATTTAGGAGATGACATGGGTGGTCGTGGTTTATGCATGTGCTCTTCCACTTCATTAATTCAGGACCGTTGAGTGAGAATATCTCCAATCTGTTTGAACATATAGATTTAGGATTAAAATCTGTCAAAGTCAAGATTTGCTGAATTGTCAGGGATAAGTATGACACTGTGATTTTTAACATTACAAGTAATAAAATCCATTATATATATGAGGGTCCTGACCTGAATAGAAGAACAAATGTGTGTTTATACAAGATAGTCACATGTTTTTATGTACACATGTATTCATCTCATTTAGTGATGTTACCTTTACCACTACCCCACAGACAACAGACATATAAACAGCCCACACTCTCCCAAGACTTAACACACACTTCTCACAAAATTTAAACACTCCCCAAGGATTTAAGATAAACACTGAAACAAACCGAAGCATGTTGGAACTACAAAAATTATTAAGAAATACTATGTCATGTGTGTTTATGTCTCATTTGGCCTCGAGACTGTTGTTTCCTGTGTGTTTTTTGTATTTTGTATTGTATTTGTGTTTGTGCTAACACAAACTCTCACTCTCTGGATTTTATGGAAGAGCTCAGGTATCCCCCTTCAGTAGAGAATGAGAAAACACCTCTCTAATTACATTATTGAGACACAAGCATTAATACATTTTAAGTGGAGGCAATATTTACTTATTTATATGACTCCACATTAATGCAGTCACTTTAATGGTAACAAAAATTAAAACTATAAAATGAGAAAAGATTGCAAAATTTCAAAGCACAAAGTATTCATATTCATCAAACCTACAGTGGCAATCTTACCAATCAAGTATCAGAAAAGTTCAGCAAATTGTTTTATTTTTGAGTGTATTGAACATTTTAGTCAAATACATTACCATCAAATTAAAAATCTTTTTTTCCTATCATTAAAATTACATGTAATTTGGGTATTTTAGTTTTTTCTTGTGATTCCTAGACAGTCTGCTACCAACACTGGCTCTGTGTCCAACAAGCAGTGATGTATTAGTGTATTTCCAGCTTGTCTGGAAGTCACATATCCAAAACTAACAGCTAAAGTGCATTGACTGAAATAATATTTTTCTGGGTTGCATATCACATTTTTTAAACTTAACACACACTCCAGATGCAACACACAGCCTGGTTGCTGGCTAACTAAATAAATTCACTGAACATATTGACAAATTAAAACATTAAATTTAGAATGAACTTTTCAGTTTTGATTAAAGGAAAATAGTGAGTCAAATTTTCAACATTTCTTTTTTTTTTATGTTATTTCGCCTCGAGATGATAAACATCAGCCCTGCTGCTGCTGCTGCTGTTGCTGTCCCGCTCCAGGCTTTAAAGGTAGGCTGTTTTATGTCCCATAACCCTCACTGCCTAATGGTTTTCAAACCTCTAAAACAAGTCAAAGCAAGGTGCCACCTTAAAATTTATGAGACATTAAATTTCATTCCATTAAATCTCACTCTATCCATCATCATTAAGGCTTATCAAAATAATCACCAAGTCTGTAAAACAGCTCAACTGGTGTTTCGGCTGCAGCGGGAGGAGGAGGGGTGTGTGTGTGTGTGTGTGTGTGTGTCACCCTCAAGATTTCTTCTGGTTTGGAGAAAGAATAAATTATAGATTTGTGTGTGTGTGTATGTGTGTGTGGGTTAGTTGTCTTTCTCATCTCCAGGTGTTTCTCTTTGTTGTCGCACTATTTCCATCATCACTTGCCTTGTTAGCTCTTTATCTGTGTGCATGTGTGTGCTTGTGTGTGTGTGTGTGCATGAGGGCGTTGGGCCTGGTAGCATAGGTTGTAAAAAGTGATGATACATGCTTTTTGTTCCCCTTATCAATCTCTTTTTCTTACATTTTCCACACAACTATATTTACATTTATTATCCTCGGCCCAGTAAGAATTACAAAAGAAATCACACTTTTAAATTAGATGAAACTTGTCTGTCAAGTTGTTGCTGCATCATCTAATATGTAACAGCAAATTAACACAGATAAAACTTAGGATCATTAATAGCCATTAATACCTACTCCCCTACCTATTAAAAAAAACTGCAACATATTACTGCGTGTGCCCTCACATAGACATTAGCGGGAAATGAAATCAGGTGTGCATGTTTAGTTAAATTGCATGCACCTATAATGTATGCAATATATTTTCTCTTTACTTTTAAGATTCTAATGATTAATATTATTAATTAAAATCTCATGAAGTCTGTATCCAAAATACAAGACATTACACTGAATGTAATGAAATTTTGTATACTTGGCATAAAGGTCCACTGGACCCACAGGATCAAGCCACAGGATTTCAACAGGTGCGTTGTTAGTGTATAATCACCTGTAAAAATAAGAATGGTTATGTTTTTATTACTTTAAAATTATTTTTTTACATATATCTACAAATGGAGCAGGTCCTCTTCTGTACAGCCAGTGGGAGGCAGTCCATCACTTGACAGGTTTGGATCATTAGTGATGTTAATTTATAGCTAAAGAACAGTCACCCATATAAAAGAAATGCTAAATGATGATGAATACAATAAAATGTGACACTTAAAGGTCCAGTGTATGGGATTTTGTAGCATCTAGCAGTGAAGTTGCTGAACCCTGATTGAAAATCCCTCGCTCACCCTCCCATCCAAGCATGTAAAACAGTAAACGCAGCCCTCTGTGAAGCATCTGTTTGTTTTGTGAAGACTTTGACTGCCATTCCAAGACAAAAAAATTAGGGCATGATGAGTTTTATTTGTAGTGAGCATATACATAAAAACTGACAATACTGTAAAGAGACCTGAGATTTGTGCTTTAAAACAGGTGTCACAGTCAGAAACTGTGGGGGTGTCAAATCACTCAAAATAGCAGTTTCTACAATATGCTGCTGCAACTTAGACAAATCTGGATGAGAGCATCACTTCATTAAAAACTGCTGTGCTGATTTTTCTAAAACAAAAAGAATCTTCAAACCATAACAATTTATAACATGTAACAGTCTTATTCACTCAGATTCATCTCCTTTATCTTTCATCTCTCCATCTGGTGTGCAGGATGTTTGTTTACTTGCTGGCACAGTATAAAATACAGAGTAGAGTTTGTATGACATGTCAGTAACAGTCCAGCAGTAAAGACATACTCTTTATGTAGTCCTGATGCTTTTTTATATTTTTAGACCCCTGCAGGAAGCAGTAACTCACAGTGATCCAAGAGAGAAATAAAATTCCATCTCTTCATGTTTCACTTGCCCGCCCTCCTCTGACTCACCTTTTCTCTTAGTTCTAAACACTTTAAATAAAAGTCTCCATGCTTCGCTGACACTCAGTCAAGCGCCCCCGCTCCGCCTCTCCCTGTCGACAGACCGAGCCAGCGGCTGCTACAGAGCGTGCCCAGTGGAGCCTGATTACAGCCCCCAATGGTTTCTGCCTGGCAGATCACAGCTTCACTAAAATGTTCAAATGAGAACAGTTTGTGAGAGGCCAGCTCATTGTTGCTCAGCTCGGAGTCGTCATCTCTACTATTTCTGCCAAAATTTACTAAACACTCTTTTCCAGCCTTTAATGACAGCAGGATCAGCTCTGTGTTTCCAACAGCACAGGAGCAACCAGCAGCCAAAGCCACAGCCCTGTGATCTGCCACATGTTCCTGTTCATAATGCAGGAATGCTCCAAGTGTGAATGGTTTCCTCTGATAACGGTGGCTAAATACTACAATAAATATCTCCTGCCTCCAGAGAAAACTGAAAGAAAACAAAAGAAGCCCCACATTTAGCTTTGATCACATATGTTTGTATATGCACTTTTGCACAACCCAAAACTTCTTTTGACCGAAGTGAAAATGTCTACTTTTGGTTTGCTTACTAGTTAACTTTGCATAGATGTGTAAATTGTTCATTATTACTTTTTATTATTAATAGATTATATGAATATTATTGACATAATACATTTATTGTATATTTATACTGTATATTTATTGTGCAGTTAGTTCTGTTGGACTTTGCATTCTTAACCTCTGTACAGTGGCAAATTTAAAACAATTCAGATTCAAAACACATTGTCAGCTCTAATTCAATTTTCATCAAAGCTGTTCTTCAGCTCAGCTAATTTTTAGCTCTATGCTAGATGCAGCATGTTATCCTACCAATCACCTTGTTTATTTACAGCAATTATCCCAATAAACTGAACAACAATTGCCTGTTGTTTAATCTGTGTTTACAGGCCTAAATGCACTACATTAACTAACTTGCATTATATGAACAGTAAAACTTTGTTGTCCAAGGTGCTGCTGTGAATAATCTCAAAAACACTGAATACAATTTATACCTTGATTTTGCAAAGAATCTCCTAAGTGAATTTTGGTCAACAGGAATAACAGGAATTCTAGAGTGATACGTCACTTGAACTATTAGATGTGTTTGATTTGACATCTCTTTGCCAAAGACAGTGGCATTTTTCTGTATGCTTGTGTGTAATCAGCAGGTATGAGGTGGTTTTCCATTCCAGCTCTAGTTGTTTCCCTCTCACTGTATCTGTCTGTCTTTCTATCTTTGTTTTTTTTTCTCAGATTTGCAGAAAACAAACAAAACAAATTTTGGTCTGAGACATATAACGGTGTAAATCTGAGGCAAAAGGGCTCGTGGAAATGTGGTCCTAATGTTAAGATACTGATGTTGTACCACTGACACAAAGGCTAAGCAAGTATATTATTAGTGTATTTTATTGCCTTTTACAAATGTTTCTTGTTGCACTTATAACTTTTAGACCTTTTCTACTTCTCACTGCTCACTCTCTCTCCTTTTATGTCAGTCTTTCTTAATTTGCCTCTTCAGGCCAAAAGTTTATCTTCTTTATCTCACGTTGTTTCCCTTTAATTTGCTAAATGAATCTTTCTTTCTTTCATCATGGCCAACCTCTCCATGACCTCATTCATCTCCCGCTCCCCTCTTTCCTTTCATCACCAGTTCTCCCGTCACTGAGGTCGTCAGTATTTCCTTCCTTCCTCTGTCTGATGTTCCTTCCTCTCCCCGTTTTCCTCCCCTTCAACTTTTATCCCTCTACTTTGCTTTTTTTCTGCCCTTATTAGTCTGTCTCTGCACATTTCTCCTCCCTTTTCTAACATCCACCAGCTCTGTCTGCCTGTCTGGATACATGCATACATAAAACACACACACTCATGCATTTTTGGACGCTCCTCTGTCTGTTTCTTCCTAACATAATAACATAAAGTACATTTACGATTCATATAAAACTATACTTGACAGGCTGCCACTGGAATGAATTCTAACTCAATACAAACTAAATTTAATTAGAAAGTATGTTCAAAATCCACAATAGTGCTGTACAGTCAAAATACACCAAAAAAGAAAGACATTTAAACAAAGCAAAACCATATAAACAACCCAGTAAAAACAGAAAACTATAAAGGAGACCATTTCCAAACATTAACAACACAAACACCAGTTTTAAAGAAAGAACACACGGACAGAGAAGCTACTCTCATAGTAAGTTAAAGCCTGACTATAAAACTATTTCATCCTAACTGAACAGCTTAAAAACCATTTTGATGATACATGGACTTTCAGTAGGGTTAATAATGTCTCTGTGTCAGTCAACCTGCAAAGATCTGATCTACTCTGTGCTTTAACCTTGATTTTGGGAGAACAAGGAACAGCTGGTTTTCTGACCTGAGCGACCTTACTGAGACAAATAGTTGCAAAGGGTCAAAGAGATAGATTGTATGTCAAAAATGTCATACAGGAGAAATTTTCCTGTTAGAGGAGAAGCTGCAGCATTCAGTGCCATCAGCAAACATGAGAGAGGCGTGGCTACACCAACATAAACACCAACACAAACATACAGGGCTTTATAGTGTTCAACTCTGGTATAAAAGCATTTATAACCCTTTCAAAATCACTAAAAAAGACAAAAAGGACCTTTAGATAACAAATTTAATTGCAAAAGGCTCTATTTAAGCTCTGAGTTTATCTCTATTTAACTGCCTAGTATGAAATTTAAAGCTTAGGAGGGAATTTATGTTTTTGTATTGAATTTTGATTTTATTGTTTATTGTTTCCGTGTCACTGATATGACTTCATCTTCTTCTCACATTGCATATTGCTCACTTTTTTGTATTTTTCTGACAAAAACATGTAAATATTAGCAGCAGAGCAGGAAGCAAGTGAAGAATTTTACAGCTGTCTGTTTTTGTCATGTTTATGTAAAGCTTCTGTCTATCTAGTTTTTCTCTTTATCATCTCTGATTTTCCTCTCTGCTTCTTGCTACCTCTCCTGACCACCTGAACTAATCATTTGCTCCACATGGTACCAATCCACTTAAACATTCGGACACATTACACCACTGTGTGTGCGTGTGTGTGTATGTGTGTGTGTGTGTGGGTGCGCATGTGTGTGTGTATTTGTCCTTTCACACATACAGGCCCTGAAAGTGAGATGGTAGGGAAGAAATATACCCCTCTGAAGGGAACTTAAACCCTTTGTGATTTACAATAGGTGTCCAGTCCAATTACCTCCTCCATATTCTTTTCTTTACTGCACCTCTCACTACACCTGAGAGACCTACAGGTCACAAGGTTTATGGCTCGAGGTAAAGAAGGGTAGCGAGAGGAATGGCAGAGCGGAGGAACAGAGGAAAAAAAGGTGAATGGAGGTAAAAACTGAGAATGTAGAGATTGAGTGATGGAGGGACAAAGAAATGGAGCCAGAGAGGAGGAGAGAGGATGAATAAGTGAACCAAGGGTTTGAAAGTGAGACAAGTGAGGTAAGAAAGAAAGGAACTGAGTGTGATTTTTCTCTTCTGCTTTCCAAGGCACACAGACACACCACTGAAGCAGCTGTTCAAGTGGAACTGACTACTTTTTTCTTTGCACTCTGAGGAACTTCAAATGAGTCAAGGTTTGGTTGAGCATATTAAATTAACTTTAGGTCTTCAATCCCTGTTGAGCAGACAACTTCTGTTCCAACTGAGAGAAACTATTGGGCTGAAAATGTCTGAAAAACATCAGACTTTTATATCGTGCAGATTTTAGTTGTGGGAGTCATGTGTTCCGTCCTCAAAGGGCTGCAAACGCAGTTTTTTTTTTTCCCTATCTACACCTTTCTGCAACTGCTTTATAGTTTTCAACTCTCCATACCTCGGAGTTCTAGCGGAGTCGGGTGGGGGTGGGCGGAGGCGGGGGCAGTCACCAGGCCCATGGTTACGGAGAGGCCCACCCTGGGCCCAAATGCCTCACTGAACATACATTTTTGTTGTTTAATTGAACAACTTTTAAAAGAGGGGCTCACACTCCATCTGTGTGTATTGCGGATTAGAGACGAGCCCCCACCACTCCAAAGGGGTTCTCATTTTTGAAGTAAACAGCACCAGCAGGGACACTGTGGCCTGTTTGTATTGGTGTTGATTTCACACCCTCAGGTGCCTCAGTAGGGCCCAAACACTCTGTGTGGATTTAGCTGCCAGGAGATTTAAAGCTTGCAGCCTGCTGTATTTCTAACCCTCACTCTTCTTTTGTTAATATAATGGTGTAAGAAAAAGTCCAGACAAAGCGTATTTAAAAGTTCAAAATCAGAAGCAATGTAACATGACCATTCAATGTCAATGTGGAATGTGGAATTACAGCTGCCAGGAATTGCAGGCATTAGTTGATAGAATTCCAAAAAAGCACATTCCTTGCAATCTCAGTTTTTCTGCATTCTGCCCTTCCAGCTCTTTTGGGTGACTTTTATTCTTCTTGCATTTCCATACAGCATGGATTCACAGTAACAACATGTGTAGTGAGATAAATCAAGCAAACCTGAATAAAACTAAATTTTCAATCATTTTTCCTGTTTTCCTGCTTTATCATTCTCCCAAAAAGGTCAGAAAAAGGGAAGCAGGTCCATGTTTCTCAATCAGAAAAAACAGATAATTACTATTTCAGAAGTAATTGCTAATTTTCCAACCTCTCACACTCCTTTTCCAAAACAAAATCAATGAGAATAGCTTTACTCTACCTAATGAAACTTAACTGCTTTCCACATCCTTCTGATTTTCATCTCCTCTCAACTATGAGATATAAAAAACACACAATCCTGTGTCTTCATTCATTCACTATTAAATGTTATTTTTAGAATGACTTGTGATAAGATTAAAAGGTCACTGCTGGGGCTGGTTTAGACTGATGTTTGTTGCATGCCAGTCTGCCAGGTAAGTGCTTATGTTGTATCTTGGCCTCTGCAGATGTGTGTAAATGTTTCAGCCAAACTTTTTATGGTAATGCACTAACTTTAAGAACAAAGAAGAGACAAGATTGGGAAACAAGCTGGACATCATCTAAAATGTGAATTATCATATTTACTGAACAGATTTTGTAAAAGTACATACTTATTAAACTGATGGACTTCATGCAACAAAAACATGTCTCATACTGCAAAAAGGCCTCATGTAATCTGTGGATGATGTGTAAAAAAAGGCCCTGGTCACTGTTAAAAGAAATATACTGCGTTGAAATGAAACTTTTCTGTTATATTAGTATTTTTTAGGAATGTAATAATGTCATAGGAACATGTTATAATCTAAATAATATTTAAAATTAATTGAGACAAATAATCAACAAACTCAACAAAAACTCTGGAGAACTCCTTGTTTCAGTGGTTCTGATAATGAGTGGCTTTTGGCTTTTACTCCTTGATCAGTGGTTCTAAGCCCCCATAAATGGAAATGAATGTGCTTTAATGGCTGTTTTTTTGACAAAATAAGCTTCAGTGTTAGATTTTACAAGGTTGATTTTACCCATCTAAGCATACAGTGTTTGATTTAATGAGCAAGTTTACTCACATAAACATAAATGTGTTTTTTAATGACATGTTATAACTCTATAAATATGCTTTTGTTTTTTCTGCGGTTCTGACATTTCTTCTGATCCTGCTTCTCCTGATGAAGCACAGCCTGCTCCTTAAATCCCTCACAGTCCCCCTCCTCACCTTTAAGTCTGGCTTTTATGGTACGATAACTCACAGCCTGGACGCTTTACATTTCTTCCTGCAAATAAAACCTCTTTAGAAGGACACATGATGAAGTGAATGTCGAGAAGTCGAAGATGAAGTTTATAGTCTACATGCACCCACATAAACACACACATCAAACATACATGCAGACCCCAACAACTTTCCATATGTACAACAAAAACACCCTACAGCCAACGCTGCCTGCAATAACTTAGGTTTTTATGCAGCTATTCTGCATCAGTGGCTTGGGTTAAAGGTGGTGTGATGCTCATATGCAGCAGAGTAAAGAGGTGGTGAATGATGTGTGTAAGAGTTGGCCTCTGACACAAGTGCTTAGAGTCTCGTCTTACACAAAACTTATCAGTGTGTTTGCAAGATTTAGTCTATAAAAAAATGAATAATTTACAGCTCTATTCATAATTTTTAAAAGACCATTTTAAATACTAGACTTTGTATTTTCAGAATTTTTAACCTTTCTTTAATATACAGGTTTTGTTCTTTCTGTGAAATATAAATTATTGCCTTAAAACTTGCTTGAGTCTTGTATATTTTTGTCAGTATTATATTGCATGATGAAAAGCAGATATCTGCATAAATGAAGTGTGATTAAAAGTGTATGTAATTTATATTAATTTAGTTAAAATAAGAAAACTTTCAAGACAGAAAGGAGGCAGAAAGTCAGAAGCTGCTTCTGCAGGTTGTTACTCTTCAGGTGATGTTTGCAGTGGTCTGAGAGACTCGTTGAATAAAATATTTGGCAAAATTTGTTTGCTGCAATACAGCTTTATACATGTTGAAGGTTTCTATGTCTAAAGAAAAATCATATTCTGGTTTTTGTATGTATTAGACAATATCCTCTCATCAGCGAAGCATTAAAGGCTTCCACCGGTCAGCATCCTCGTGCATCTTATTCTTTAATTCTTAATCACAACTCATAAACCATTGTTAACATGCTGCATTATAGAAAAGCCTGTAAAGTTGGACCTCCACCCTGTAATAGCCCTCAGCCGAGAACATGCTGATTCACATTTGAAAAAGAAAAAGCTGAATGGTCACTGAAGAAAAATTATGCTGCAGCTGTAAAACTGGCTCCAGGTCTGTTTTTGATGCAAAAGAAACAGTAACTCTGAACACTTAACAAACTTCAGCAGAGTCAGAGGTCTGGAGCCCCCCAATAAAACCTGTGTGACGGGATTTAAATCCACTGTCTGCAGTAGAGACGTGGAAAGAATGAGTGTGTATTTTATTTTCTAAAAAACATACATTTTGACTTTACACACACTCATACACACCACACACACACACACACACACACACACACACACACACACACACCACACACGCACACACACCACATACACACATACACACATACACATTTACACACATAAGCACACACATTTAGCCCTCAGGCTAATTTCCTATTTCCCTACGGCACCTTTTCCTAATCCCTGGTTCAACTCCACTGAAATGGCTCCAGAAGCTAAACCATACACACACAAACACACACTTACACACACAAACACACACACACAAAGACAGCAACCTTCCCACCAGCAGTCCTGAGGAAGCCCTGAAGCCCCGTTCAACCTCTGCACACAGATGCAGATGTGCTCAGGTTGTGAGAGGTCATTGCGAGTGTATATAATCATCAGCTTCACTTTGACAGTTATTGATTGAGGGTCAAATTCTTTTTTTAAACTTTTAAATGTTTAGATTTGTTTTTTTTGTTGCATATTTAAAACACTATTGTTAGAATTATTTTTAACAATTATATATAAGAAAATATCTACTGCATTTTCACTGCACAGCTTTTATTGCACAGTGATATTAAACAATAGAAATTCAACCATTAGCCTAAATTTGAGCAAAGACAAATATAGAGCCCAGAAATGTGTATATTTAGAAGATAAAGACGCAAACACAATGTTTGCATAAAATGTTTGATCTCTTACACGTGTATAATCTCATATAAGACATATCAGTCTTTCTGAACTGTGTCTAATGTCCATCTCATAATTATCTGCAGATGTTGACATGCCCTTAACTTTGTTCCACTTAGAATACTACAGTAGCCAGTGTGTTGTTAGAAGCAGCGACTGCATACCAGTAGATGATATGAGCCATTCTGATGGCATGAGGAAGCCAAATTGAGGTTGTGTGAGCATAAAATGATTTATAATGAAATGTCATGTTTAAATAAGGACATTTACAAACACACACACACACCTTACATCCTGGACATCCTGGATACCTGACAACCTCCAAACAAAATGTCGACCAGAATCTGCCTTTTATTTTTTTACAACGCAACATCAACTTACTGACTGTGCTATAAATTGCTTTCCTAACTTTTTAACTGTGTCTCTACAGATATGAAATGCTTTTAGCAGCAGAAGCGTTAGCAGCTCCTCGGTGTGTCACTGCCAACTCTGCACACTCTGACAGATTCAAAATGGATTAGATTTGGTTCAAAACATCAAAGAGCAACTCTGGCGGTGATGACTTCAAACTTGAGACTGCATATACACAAAATAACACACATATATAGTACACACACACACAAACACAGACACACCACACGCATACATAGAGTTGGTGTTTCACTCTCTGATGTGATAAGTCTTAATCACAACTCAATGGAGCAGTCAGAGTGAGAGGAGCAGCTCGGTGTGCACAATAGTGGGTCTGACACACACATAATTCATACAATTCATTCCACAAACTCAGTCCAGTGGTGGGCCCTGCAGACTCCCTGGGGACTGGCAGATTAGCCTTGGCCAAAGCCACTAATCCCCTCACATACCTACACATACACCTACACACACACACACACACACACAAACAAAGTGAACCCAGTCCAGCCCTCAGTCAGAATCTCTGCCTTGTGCCGGCCACATGCAGTCACATTTAAAGAAGTCACTGAAAGGTGAGGGGGATCTACTTCAGAGTGGTCGTTCACACACACACACACACAACACACACACACACAGAAGAAGAAGAAGAAGAAGAAATGAGGGGTTGAAACTGAGCGAGAGAGAGAGGTTAGAGGGTTTGTCTCCAGAGGTTTGCTGAAACTACTCTCTTCTACCTTTAACCTCTCTGTTCCTTCAGCACATGTGAACCCGTGTGAAGATGAGGAGAAAAGTCTTAAAATGCTTTCTGGATTTGGTTGGGGTCTGACTCATCAGCAAAGTCAACGATCCACGTTTTAATGTTCTCTCAAGACTCTGCAGGACTGCATGGGTGGGGAATAATAGGCCTACTGTGAGATTTCTAGTCCAACGCCATTTCCTATATATCAGAGTAGCGAGCATGCTGGGGTAGTTGCAACTTGCAAGTGCACAGGTATGTTGACACTAATCACACATGTCTTGATTTGTCTGTATAGCTTTCCACACCCTTAATTCAAGTGTCTGCCTGTTTAAGTCCCTGCCAAATGGTGGGAAAAGAATAAGTTCCTGCCAAACTCTTAATAATTCCAAAAATGTCACAATATCAAAAAATAAACTTCTAGCATAAAATGAACTGTGTCAAATTAACTATGGGGCCACCTCATTGAGGTAGGTGGCTAAACAACACATAATCACTCCCTCAGTAAAACTTTACCACAAGTATCTGATGGTTTCACAGCGGCTAAGCTAACTGCATCGTAACTAAGACGAGGTCATGAGGTCAAAGGTTAAAACCACACTGGCTCCTACTGAGAGATTTAGTTTCCTAAGGTGTGTGTGTGTGGGTGTGTGTGTGTGTGTGTCAGTGTATGTGCATGTCTTGTTTAGCCACTTCAACATACCGTAACAATCAGTCTCCTCCTGCTGACCACCAACTCAATATCCTGTGTGGTTCAGTATGTTGGTTCAGAGATGTTTGCTCCTTTTCTTTGCTTCTTTTTCTTCTCATTATTTACTTCTTTTCCTTTACACTTCTCTTATTACTAAACCTAATTATTCCTTTCTTTGCTTAGTTTTTTTCTGAGGTGTTTCATTAAAATTATACAGTCTCTTTCTCTCCCTCTCTCTCTATTCTCCCCTTCACTTGCATTGTGTTTGTTTCTTTCTTGCCCTCTCTCTCTCTCTCTCTCTCTCTCTCTCTCTCTCTGTCGCTTTCTTTCTTTCTTCACAATAGCCTTTTCACTTTGTCCACTTATGCACTCAATCCATCATTTCAACCTGCTCTTAGATCCCAAGATGCCTGTTGGGGAAAAATTCAGGACCAAACTAAAAGCAGATTATGCTTCCTTCTTGAAAACATGAAGATGAAGAGAGAGAGAACAAGAGCCGGTCCACTTTAAAGGATTATTGGTTTTAGCCCCTAAAGAAAGAAAAGGATACCCCTCCAATTTTAAAGGATTACCTTTCTGCCTTAAAAAATGGACAATGCCCAAAAATCTGCACTGTGGGTCAGGGTTTACTAACAAGAATCTGGGCATTTTGCTTTGGGATTATCACTGCATTACACATCTTTGGTGGCCTGTTGGTGGTCTGTTTTAAAAAAAACTGAACACAATCATGCTCTCAGCATTTATTCATTTAAGTGCTAAATTATGCAGGAAACTGAAAGAATTAGTTGTTTAATTCAAATATAATCAAACTGTGTTGAAAAAAACAGGTAAAAAAAAGAGAGAAGAGAAGAAAAGATCTTACACCACACAATACACATAGAGAAAGCACCCTGTATGCTGCCATATTTAGGGGATGAGCAGAAGAAAAGATCATTTACAGCAAGAAATCAAATCAACTCAAAAATAAGAACACATTGATACATATGCAGACTTGTGTTTACCAATTATCAGCATTACAACCACTGAAGACAGTTTTAACTTTAAGTTACAAGTTAGCTTATTTTAACATAAAATCTGGAAAGACGAAACCTACAGAGCTCACTAGGTGTGACATGTCATATTTTATTTTGAAAATTCCTAGGAACCCAATCATAAATACATGAAGTTGTAGTTTTTACAGGCTATGTGGTTTTCTTGTGTCAGGGGTCAAGTTCAGGCCAGCTGTTTCCCCCTGCTTCCAAACTCTACGCTAACTTGCCTCTGGATGCACTTATGTAACAGTGCAAACAATAAAGAGGTCTTTTCTGTCTCTAAGCTCGAAAGTAAATGAGTTAAGTTTATTTTTAAAAAATCACATTTTTTTTCTTTTTTTATATGTGTAAAGTACTGTGAAAGTTCATTTACTGTTACTTCAGCAGCCTTTAATGTGCCTAAGCTGAGTGCCTGAAACATCACCAAGAGCTCTTTGTCAACAACTTTATTGTCCTGATTTTTAATCATGTTCAGCCGAGCATCTGATACACATTTTGTCAAATGTGTGTAATTTTTATAAAGAAATTCTTGACTGTGCCTCAAAAAATCTTGAAGTCAGTAAACTCTTTTTAACACCACAGAACAGCACCACTTTAAAATCTCAATACAAAATAGTAATCACTCATTGCAAAGAGGGGTACAGTGACCCATCAAGAGACAAAAAGAAAAAAAGGAAGAAAGAGAAAATAAAATCAGCAGGCAGAACATTACAAAACAGACAGGAAAATGTGAAAAAGAAAGAAGAGATTAAAAAAATAGTGAAAGTGAAGGGGGACGGGTTGCGATCCAAGCAGTGAAGCAAAAGAGTGAAGAGAGAAGAATAATGATAGTGGAGAAAAGAAGGATGAGAAAGGAGAGTATAAAGACAGTGGGAGGGCTCGTGGTATCCATGGAGGTAAATAATGAGAATCTCATGACATGGGGCCTCCAGGAAAGCGTCCCACTTTTCTCTATCCTCCTCCCTTTTTCTTCCTCCTTTACTCTCCTACCACCCCTCCTCTTCTCTTCTTCTCCTCTCCCTGTTATTTCCATCCTTGCCCCCCCCCCCCCCCGACTGACTCTCTTTTCTTTTTCAAAATCCCTCCTTTCTCTCTCTCAACCAATGGCACACACACACAGGAATTAATTTTGCTTGATTTACATGAGAACGGAGAAGACTTTTTTATTATTCCTCACAAAGCAGATCTGAGACGGCCATTAATGATTAAGCACTGATTACTGACGCGTCTGCCTTTTGACTTCCCCCCGTCCCAAATGTCATGAATAAAAAGCTAATCTGTGACACAGATTAGCATTGCTAAGATCGGTGCCTCTTTGAAGGAATGTGAATTCTGCTTTTCCCCCAGCGTGACCTTAATATTTGTATTTATGTATTCACTAACTTCATTTTCTTCATTTTTAATTATTTAACTTAAAATTATCACAGAGAATATCTAATGCCTCTGATCATATTTAATCTCTTCTTCCAGCTGCAGCACGTTTAAAAAATTAAAGCTGCACAAACGACAGTGACTGTTGACTGAACAAAGTGTCGCTCCAGCTCGCTGTGGTTTTAACACCAACTTTGTTCTGGGCTGAAATTCAAATCTTACTGATTTTATGGCCTATTGGACACTAAACTAAATAAAGAGAGGGGAGGAAGAGAGCAAGATTATAAAGTAGTAGAAAGGGAGAAGAGAACGAAAGATAAAATAAATGGTGTATGAGAAATACAAGGAAGAATAAAAGGAGGAGGGAGATGGGGACAGAGAAAGTACGGCGAGGTAAAAGTTTAAACAAAATTGGTCAAAAAAGGATAAACAGAAGAGGAAAAGGAAGATGATGATGAGAAAGTGAGTTAGGACTAAGGAAAGAAAAACAAAAATAAACATTTGGCCTTAAGGAAAAATACAGAGGACATTCTTGTGGGCTTTTAGCTTCAGAAACCAAACAGCTTCATGGCTCTGGTTTGGCCCACCCAGTGTTGAGTTAAATATTTGCAGAATACTGGATTGTTATCTCTTGTGCTGGGATCATCTCACCACTTTAGATGAAGTTGCATTGTGAGGTTTTGCCATTTCAAACTATAATAAAAAATATGAACTATGGGCAAGCGCTCAGTAAGCTGTAAAATTCTCTTATGTACTGTACTTTGGGTGAGTCTATAGTGTGAGAGGACACTCACTGAGGTTTGAAAGAGGACTTTGTTAGCTTGCTCTCTTGTATGTTTATTTGCCCCAGTGCACTTTAGAATTAGACCTAATAAACTCTTTTCACATGACTAACTGTGATGGTCTGTGAGTTCAGGTCAAAAAGAAGAACATCAGCCTAAAGGTAAAAAAAAGATAAAGCTGAGTTTAGTTCTTTGTTTATGACTAACGAAGGTATCCCTCAAGTTTCATTTCCTTCTCCCCACTTCTCACATCTGATGCCTAAACCCTCTCTCGTCTCTCCTTTCTGAACCTCCTGACGCCCCTCGCCTCCTTTCCTCCAAGATCCCTCTGTTATAAAATTCCTTTGGGCTGCTTGGGTGATGATAGGACCATGGACGCTCTCTCTTTCTCTCTCTCTCTCTCTCTCTCTGTATGTGCGTAAATCTTCATGTTTGTGTGTTAATGTGTGCTGATGAGATCATGTGATGATTTAAGAGTGTTTATACCATTGGATTGACTTCAGTCAAACCACTGGTTGACTCGACATAAACCTCCCTGAAACATCCAGACCTACAAATGTCTGTTTATGTGTACGTGTGTACCTGTGTGTGTGTAGGTTTGTGTGTGTGTGTGTGTGTGTGTGTGTGTGTGTGTGTGTGTGTGTGTGTGTGTGTGTGT